>JAKSZT010053928.1:13577778-13673130 GCA_026826555.1 Tolypeutes matacus
GGAAGGAAGGAAGGAAGGAAGGAAGGAAGGAAGGAAGGAAGGAAGGAAGGAAGGGAGGAAGGAAGGAGCGAGCCAGTTTCACTTAAGAATATCTTTGACAAAGCAGAAAAAAAATATCAATTTTATTAGATCTTGATCCTTGAGTACATATCATTTAAATATTCTGAGATTAAGTGGGAAGTATGAATAATTCAGTTCTGCTTCATACCAAAGCATAATGGTTGTCTCAAGGAAAAGCACTTGTGCAACTGAGTCAGGAGCTAAGCAAGCTGCTTTTTTATTCCTGGAAAACCTTTTTTCTTTCTTTCTTTTTTTTTTTTTTTTTGTCTTGAAAGAATGACAGGCACACATATTATGGCTTTTCAGATTTGGTATTTGGCAGGCATTTTCTCAAACATGAATGAAGTAAGCCTGTCATTTCAAAGGAAACAACTGGCAGTATGTGTTGCCAATGATAAAATTTGAGCTTTCAAGTGAAAATTGAGGGAAGCGGCTATGGCTCAATCAGTAGGGCTCCCGTTTACCATATGGGAGGCCCTGGGTTCGGTTCCCGGGGCCTCCTGGTGAGGGCGGGCCCGCCCGCACGGCGTGGTTGGCTGACCCAGCGAGCGCAAGCAACAGGGGGGGGGGATAAATGAATAAATAAATAAAATCTTTTAAAAAAAAAAAAAAAAGTGAAAATTGAAAGTTTAGAAAATCTATCTGCCACCATAAACTTGAAAGCTTCCCAATACTTAAAAGATATTTCTGATGAATTCAATAGTGGCATTACAAAATGTGATTTTTTGATATTTTATAATGAAATAGGCCAACATTTGGAAGATCTACATAACTCAGTGACTGAATAATTCCTAAATGACCAAGGTATGTTGTTATAAAACAATGGATAAGTAAGTAACAGATACATTCAAAGTGCAAAACCTTTCAAGAGGTGTTAATGTATCAGAGTTCAAAAAGTTCATTAAGGAGGGGAGGGGCAAATGGCAGCTGAGTAAGGAGCTCCAAGAGTCAGATGGTGCTACAGGGCAGTTAGTAATCACTCAGAGCTATATAAAGCACCTGTTGGGGGGGGGCAGAAGATCAGAAGCGCATCCTGCAATAACCTTGAAAGAATGGCAGGAGGAGACTGACAATCTGCAGTGAAGTCGCGTGAGCTGGTGCCCATCCTTCACTGGTGGTGGAAGTCACCTGAGTAGCTATTCTGTGGCTGGAGTTGGAAGCTCCATTTCCCAAAAACAGGGGAGGAAGAGATGGATGGCTACTGACTTCAGCTACCGATTAGTAGATTTGGCTGGCTAAAGTATAATCCTAAGAACAGCTAAAGTTTGTACTTATCCAAATCAGAAAGAATCCAGTAACCACCATTTTAACTCCGCCCCCCCCCCCCAGCATGAGGGGAAGCAAGGCCGATTGAAAATCACAGTGATGGTAAGGGCAGACTTCTTTTCACCCAGATTGAACTGCAGCCCTAACTTAGGCTTCAGCCCCACCTCGGGCCTGGAGGAAGCTGGAAGGACCTGCACCATCCTCTCCAGGTAGCTGCAGGTACTTTTGCTTGGCACAGACTGAATAGTCTAACACCTGGGGTTCCATTCCTGCACTCCAATAGGATAAGAGAGGAGCTGTGTTTCCTCAGCCTCTCCAGGCAACTGCAGGTGCTTTTGGCCTGCAAAGACTAGTTTGTTGAGTGCCTTCAATTCGGTATCCATCCCCGCCTTATCCCCATAGAATAGGAGGGGGCTGGTGATTCCTCAGCCTATCTGGGCAACTGTAGGCACTTTTGGCCTGCATGAACTCCACTACTGGGGACCTGTGGCTCCACCCTCACCCCTGATAGGACAAGAGGGAGGCAGTGTTTCCCTAGCCTCTCTGGGTGACTGCAGGTGCTTTTGGCCCACACAGACTGAATAGTTGGACCCCTGTAGCTCCATCCCCACCACAAAGTAGGACAGGAGAGAAGCTGTGATTCCTCAGCCTTTCTGGGCAACAGCAGGCACTTTCAGCCTGCACGGCCTGGACTGTTGGATGCCTGTGGACCCACCCCCACCCCCAATAGGATAGGAGGGGGCTGGTGTTTCTTCAGCTGTTCTGGGCAACAGCAGGCACTTTTGACTTACACAGACTGAATGGATTGGCACCTGTGGTTCCATTCTCACCCCCTAAAGGACAGAAGGAACAGTAATCTGTCAGCCTCTCGGGGCAACTGCAGGTACATTCGGCCCACACAGATTAGATTGTTGGGCACTCTAGAGGGTCCATCCCTTCCCCTGGTTGGGGAGGAGGGTGTCTGTGCTACATCAGTCTACCTGGGCAACCACGGTCATTTTGGACCCTCACAGCATAGATTCCTGCTCATACCTGTTTCTCTATCCTTGCCCTAGGCAGGGGAGGAAGGGGGCATAAAGCTTCACCAGTCTCTCTGGACAACTACAGTCAGTCTTGGCCTGCACAACTTGGATTATAACACATGGCTGCAGCTCTGTCCCTATCACTGGCAGAGGAGAAAGGGGGAAGACACTTCCTCGGTTCCTGGAGAAACCCGGGCAGCCTCAACCTCCACAACTTACAATACCAAGCACTTCCTTGGCTCCTACTACACAACCAACAAGGGAGAAAGGGCAGGAAGCTCTAAACTAAAGAGAAAAACTGCATCCAGATTAAATACTCCAGTAAGCCAGATGCCAAGACACCAACAAAAAATTACAATCCATACCGAGAAACAGAAAAATATGGCCTAGTCAAAGGAACAGATGACATAAAAGAGTTGAGACAACTAATCACAGATGTTCAAATAATTCTCCTTAATAAATTCAATGCGATAGCTAAAGACATTAAGGATATTTAGAAGACAGTGGGTGAGCACAAAGAAGAATTTGAAAGCATACATAGAAATGTAGCAGATCTTATTGGAATGAAAGTCACAAAAAATGAAATTGAAAATACACTGGAGGCATATAATGGCAGATTTGAAGAGGCAGAAGAAAGGATTGGTGAGCTTGATGCCATGGCCTCTGAAAGTGAACATACAAAAGAACAGATGAGGAAAAGAATGGAAAAAATTGAGCAAGTTCTCAAGGAACTAAATGACAGGAGAGGCCAGGCAAACTCTGCAAATATTCTCACTGCCCTGATTTTGTGATAATAGGGTAGGCTAAACATTAACTGTATTAGAAACCATGCATGTGTCCCCAGATCTAGTTTTTCTCCCTAGGTCTGGTTTTTAGAATGCTGGTGATAAACTGAGCCTGATTTATTATATGATCATCCTGTACGGGAAATGGCTCTAGGTATCTTTGGTCAACCTTGGGAGATAAGGCAGGGGGGTGGATGTAGCTCAAATGGTTGGGTGTTAATAAATTAAAAAGGGGGAAATAATGGAGAACAGAAAGAAACAGTATGCCTTTAAGAAGTTTCTGAAGCAGTGAGCTATGATAGGAAAAGAATGCATGATCTGCATCCAAGCAGAAAACCACCAAGGACAGTATGTGCAAACAGTGGAGATGACCCAGACGGGATACATCGATTCCCATGATAGGTTCTCGATAGTTACTAAGTAAAGATAAGTAGTTATGCTAAAAATATAATCATGTATTAAACAAACACATGTGCAGTAATGAATCCTTTGTTTAACTTCTTGCAATAAAACCCAGGATGGGAAGCAAGTCAGGGCTCTTCTCCTTTACGGACCCCATCTTTCTTTCATTAAAAAGAAAAAAACATGGTTGGGCATCCGTCTCCCATATGGAGGGACCTAGGATTGATCCCTGAGACCTCACAGTAAAAATTAAAAAAAAGAGAGAAATATAGAAAGGATGTGGGTCACCAGGCCCTGTGTGTGGGTGTGCCATCAGGCTTCGTGAGCCGGAGAGCACCCCAGGCCCCGCGAGCCATGCAGCAAGATGATGATGTAACAGGAGAATGACACAAGGGAAAGCCAAAACGAGATGCACCAAAAAACCAGGAACAGAGGTGGCGCAGGCGGTAGGATGCCTCTCACCCACATCGGAGTTTCTGAGGATCGAATCCCAGTGAAGAAAGGATAAGAAGAATGAGAAGAAGGGGCAGGAAATGAACACAGAGACTTGCCCAGTG
The DNA here is from genome assembly GCA_026826555.1 of Tolypeutes matacus. Classification (NCBI taxonomy): domain Eukaryota; kingdom Metazoa; phylum Chordata; class Mammalia; order Cingulata; family Chlamyphoridae; genus Tolypeutes; species Tolypeutes matacus. The sequence goes on from JAKSZT010053928.1 coordinate 13,581,871, forward strand.
AATGGACATAAAAACAGCAAAAATGGGGAGGGGGGTAAAAATGGATAAAAGTAAGTAAGTAAATAAATAAATCCTTTAAAAAATGTATAGGGGAGCAAGATATGGACTATAGTTAGTAGTAATACTTTGATGATGCTCTTTCATAATTTGTTAACAAATGTTTCACAACAGTACAAAGTATTTGTGGTGGGGTGATGTGTGGGAGCCCTGTATGATGTTATGCATGTTTGTTTTATAAGTTCACAATGTTTACTGAACACTTATTGTTTATGTATGTTCATGTATGAATGATATACTTCAATGAATTGTTTTTAAAAAATAAAAATAAAAGATAAAAAACAAAACAAAACAAAACAAAAAGAGACAGGCAAACGTATGTGTCATGGGTGTACCAGAAAGAGAAAAGAAGGAAAAGGGGGCAGAAGGAATATTAGAAGAAATAATGGTAGAAAATTTCCTAACCCTATTGAAAGACACAGATATCCATGTCCAAGAAGCACAACATAGTCTCATCTGAATAAATCTAAACAGACCAACTCCAAGACACATTCTAATCAGAATGTCAAATCCAAAGACAAATAGAGGATCCTGAGAGCCGCAAGAGTAAATGAATGCATAACATATAAGGGATACTTAATAAGACTAAGTGCTGATTTCTTATCAGAAACCATGGCGGCAAGAAGGCAATCAGTGGACCAAAGAAGAAGTTTCAAGAGAAATCAATAAATATCTCGACATGAATGAAAATGAGTACACAACACATCAGAACCTATGGGATGCAGTGAAGGCAGTGCTGGGAGGGAAATTGATAGCCCTCAATGCTTACATTAAAAAAGAAGTAAGAGGGAAACAGATGTGGCTTAAGGTATTGGGCTCCTGTCTCCTATATGGGAGGTCCAGGGTTCAATTCCTCCTGGTAAAAAGGCAAGCTGGTCCATGCAGTAAGCTGGCCCATGTGGAGTGCTGGCCTATGCAGAGTGCTGGCCCATGAAGGAGCACTGGCCCATGCAGAGAGCTAGCGCAGCAAGATGAGGCAACAAAAAGAGACACAGATGAGAGACAATAAGAGATGCAATAGATCAGGGATCTGAGGTAGTGCAGGGGATTGAGCACCTCTTTCCCACTCCAGAAGGTCCTGGGATCAGTTGCCAGTGCTGTCTAAAGAGAAGACAAGCAGACACAGAAGAACACACAGAGAGCAGACAGTGAGTGCAAAACAACCGGGGGGAATGGGGGTGGGGTGGGGGGAATACATAAATAAATATTTAAAAAATAAAAAAAGAGGAAAGACCTAAAATCAATGACCTAACTATGCAGCTGGAGAAATAGAAAAAGAACAGTAAACTATTCCCAAAGTAAGTAGAAGGAATACAATAAAGATTAGAGCAAAAATAAATGAAATTGAAAACAAAAAAACAGAGAGAGCTTTAACAAAACCAAACGTTGGTTCTTCAAGATTAACAAAATCTACAAACCCTTAGCTAGACTGACAAAGGAAAAAGCAGAGAAGATGCAAATAAATTTTTAATAAATTGAAAGCAAATATAATACTATTGATGCCCCAGAAATGAAAGGTCACCAGAAAACAGAAAGAAGATAGAGAATGGAAAACTGAGGGCTAATCTGTACAGAATTGATAAAAAGATTGTTTGTAAATCTTTGGAAATGAATAGAAATGGTTAAAGCATTTCATGGTATTTGTAACTTGCAGAATTATTATATGTGTATGACAGGGGTTGAAAGGGAAAGTCTAAGGTCATGTATATTACTAGAAGGAAAGCTAAAAACTGTAACATGGGACTGTATAATATAGTAAAACCTCATGTAAAACACAAATATGTATGATATTGAATATATAAGACTCTTTTTCACAAAATATAAATACAAATATATTAGAGAAAAGGAAACAGAATAGCAACTATGCATGGCAGGGGAAGCATAGAGAGATTGAAAGGTGATGAGTTTCTTTATTTGTTTTTTTGTTTATTATTTTATTATTATTATTGGAATAATGAAAGTGCTCTAAGAATGACTGAAGTGATGAATGAACAAATATGTGATTGCACCAAATACCATTGATTTTACACGTTGGATGGATTTATGCTTTATTAGTATGTATCAATAAAATTTATTTGATTTAAAAAAAGATATCATAAGAGGATACTATGAACAACTGTATGCCAACAAAGTAGACAATGTAGATGAAATGGAAAAATTCCTAGGAATGTATGAACAACCTATATCGACCCTAGAAGAAATAGGAGACCTCAACAAACCAATCAAAAGTAAAAAGAATGAAACAGTCATCAAACAATTCCCCAAAATGAAAAGCTCAGGACCAACTGGTTTCACAGGTGTATTCTACCAAGCATTCAAAGATTTAATACCAATCTTACTCAAGCTCTTTAAAAAAATTGAACAACAAGGAATGCGACCAAACTTATTCTATGAAACCAATATTACGCTAATACCAAAGCCAGATAAACGATATTATGAAAAAGAAAATTAAAGACCCATTTCCCCAATGAATTCAGATACAAAAATCCTTAATAAAATACTTGCTAATCGAATCCAACAACACATTAAAAGAATTATTTATCATGATACCAGGCATGCAAGGGTGGTTCAATGCCAGAAAATCAATCCGTTTAATACACTACATTACTAAAGAAGAAAAATCATGTGATCCTATCAATTGATGAAGTAAAGGCTTTTGACAAAATGCAGAATCCTTTCTTGATAAAAATACTACAGAAGGTCAGAATTGAAAGAAACTTTCTCAAGATGATAAAGGCCATATATGAAAAACCCACAGCTAACATTGTACTCAGTGGTGAAAGACTAAAAGCTTTCCCATTGAGATAAGGAACAAAACAAGGATGCCCACTGTCACCCCTGTGTTCAATATAGTGCTAGAAGTTCTAGCTGGAGTAATCAGGCAAGAAAAAGAAATAAAAGGCATCCAAATTGGAAAGGAAGAAATAAAATGTTCACTATTTGCAGATGATATGATCCTATACCTAGAAAGTCCTGAAAAACTACAACAAAGCTGCTAGAGCTAATATATTATTTTAGTAGTGTTAGGATACAAGATTAATAAAAATCAGAGGTGTTTCTATAACTAGTAATGCATAATCTGAGGAAGAAGTCAGGAAAAAAATTCCATTTACAATAGCAACTAAAAGAATCAAATATTAGGAATAAACTTAACCAAGGATGTAAAGCACTTGTATTCAGAAAGCTACAATGTATTGCTAAAAGAAATTTTAACAGGACCCAAATAATTGGAAGAACATTCTGTGCTCATGGAGTACAAGACTAAGTATTAAGATGCCAATTCTACCCAAATTGATACACAGATTCAATACAATCCCCATAAAAATACCACCAGCATTTTTAAAAGAAATGGAAAACACAATTATCAAACTTATTTGGAAGGGTAAGGGGCCCCAAATAGCCAGAAACATCTTAAAAAGGAAAAGCAAAGTTGGAAGACTCACTTACGGACTTTAAATCATATTACATAGCTACAGTGGTAAAAACAGCACAGTATTGGCATAAAGGTAGACACATAGACCAATGGAACCTAACTGATGGTTCAGAAACAGACCCTCACTTCTATGGTCCAGTGAATTTTGATAAGCCTGTCAAACCCACCCAGCTGTATAAGAACAGTCTATTCAACCATTGGTGTTGGGAATACTGGATATCCATAGCCAAAAGAAAGAAAGAGGACCCCTACCTCACACCTTATACAAAAATTAACTCAAAATGGATCAAAGACCTAAATATAAAAGCTAGAATCATAAAAAGCCTAGAAGAAAATGTAGGAAACATCTTCAAAACCTGGTGGTAGATGGTGCATTCTTAGGCCTTACACCGAAAGCATGAGCAATGAAAGAAAACATGGATAAATGGGACCTCCTCAAACTTGAACACTTTTTTGATCTAGATGACTTTGTCAAGAGCATGAGAGGACAGCGCACTTCATGGGAGAGAATATTTGGAAGCCACATATCCAAAAAGGGTTTGATTTCCATTCTATATAAAGAGATCATGCAACTCAACAATAAAAGAGCAAACAATGCAATTAAAAAATGGGCAAAAGTCTTGAATGAACATTTCTCTGGGGAGGAGATGCCAGTGGCCAAAAAGCACATGAAAGAATGTTCCATATCACTAGCTATTGGGGAAATGAAAATCAGAAGGACAATGAGATATCATCTCATAGTGCATAGAATAGTCATTATTTAAAACAAACAAACAAACAAACAAACAAACAAACAAACAAACGTGGAACAGTGAATGCTGAAAGGATGTGGAGGGGAGGGATCGCTCCTTCACTGATGGTGGGATTGTGGAGTGGTGGGGCCTTTGTGGAGGACAGTTTGTCGGTTCCTCAGGAGGTTAGATGTAGAGCTGCTGTATGATCCAGCAATTCCTCTGCTAGGAGTATATCCAGAAGAACTGAAAACTGTGACACGGGCAGACGGCTACCCACTGATGGTCATAGCAGTGTTTTTTATAGTTGCCAGGAGATGTAGACAGCCCAGGTGTCCATTGACCAATGGGTGGATGGACAGGATGTGTTATAGACATATAATGGAATACTATGCTGCAGTGAGAAGAAATGAAATTGGAACACATATGATAACATGGATGAATCTTGAAGAGAAGCCAGACAGCAAAGGACAAATATTGCTTGGTCTCACTAATATGAACTAAATACGAAGAATAAATGCATGGGGTTAAAACCCAGCGTATAGGTTATTTGGAGATAAGAGGAGGACTGAGAAAGGCTACTGATGCTTAATGTATGTAGAAATTTTAATTAACTTGACTATAAATGTGTGGAAATGGATAGAGTTGATGGTAACACATAGTGAGTAGCAGCTGGTTTATAAATGGGATTGTGGCTGAAAAGGGTAGTCTAGGGATGTAAATGTCAAAGGAAAGAAAACTAGAGATTAATCTAGGGACTGAATAACACAGTGAACCCAGAGGTGGATGAGAATTGTGGTTATTAGTACAAATGCAAGAATGTCCTTTGATCTAGAATGGATGTACATCACTGTTGCAGGGTGGTGGGAATGTAGAGAAGCATGAGAAAAATACAATTAATTTAACCTATGGACTATAGTTAAGAGCAATACTGCAATATTCTTGCATCAATGCCAAAGATGTACTGTGTTAATAATGTAAGAAATGTGGATAAGTTTAGTTTTCACATAAAGGTAATAAAGGGCAAGGGGAATAATACTAATGTCATTTGGTGGGCTATTGCATCAGTCACCTATGCCCCCGAGTTAAGCAGGGATAAAGGAAAACAGCTCAAACCAGTTCTACAGCCAGTAAAAGGGTGTGACAACTCAAAGATCAGTACTAAATTCCATTCCTTATTTGGTGAAAGGGCGAGTAACTGGCCAAAACTGCTGGAATGTGATAAGGAAAACAGTTAATCAAAGACTGGGAAAGTTAGACCTCTTGTATAGGCTGTAACCCCTGGAGTATCCAATCAATGGAGAAACAGGGGAGGGCTTATGTGTTAGGCTTAGAGGTGTATAAAATGTGTCACTTTTTTTTTGTTTGGGGCACCAGCCACATGTTCTGGTTGCACGCCCCTTCTTGCAAGATTGAGAATAAAATCTATTCTTCTCCACAATTGGGTAAGCTTTATTTCTTTCAGGACCAGATTTCTTTCTAACAATAATAGGGGGTATGAAAAAAAAATATGCCAAATATATGCTATGAACCACAGTTAGTGGTAATAGCCTGATGATATTATCTATAATCTGTAACAAATGTTCCACAACAGTGTGGTGTGGTGGTGAAGGGTTGTTATAAGAGAATTCTACACATGTGCATGATTGTTTTGTAAGTTCACAACTTCAGTAATAAAAATATATTTGAAAAAACTTTAAATATTGATATCCACAGGATTCATTGAAAGTGTCCTTATAGGTGGTTAATATTTCTCATAAATTTTTTATAGTTACAATGGTGAAATGACAAAAAGCTATGAGTACAATGATTCTTTGTATTAATTGTCCCTATGTATACCTTTAATATATAAGGTGTACCAATTTTATAATCATTTTCCTTTTCCTTATGTTGTTTGTTCTGATTATGTTTATTAACATAATTTTGCCTGTTGAATTTAATAATAAAAATTGGAGATTATAAAAAAAGTTCACTGATATTATTTCAGATTTCATATTGCAAATAGTCTTTACAATCTATCCCTTGTAGACATTTGGAATATAAAGAGTAGCCACAATAATCTGAAAAGGTTATTAACATACTCTTTCTTTTTCCAGTTACATATCTAAGAGAGGCCAATTTTTCTTCATATACTTCAACCCAAACAATATATTTTTACACTTTAAATGTAGAAAGAAATATAAGATGCAACTGTCTTCTATTAAGCCAGATATCAAAGATATTTGCAAAAATATAAAACAATGCAACTCTTCTCTCTTTTGGGGGGAAAATATAGGAAATTTTAACCAAAAAGAAATTACATTTCTACATGTAATTGGTTTATTTTTGTTATTTCAAATAATTTCAATTACAAATAATTTTGAATTATTTCAGGTATAATTTTTAATACAGTAATCATCAGTTGATATATCCCAAGTAAACAAAAGCATGGTCCTGGAACATATTGAGAATCTTTGTTACTAATTAATGTGATAGGTGGGTACAGGATCATCTGGGTGCTCATGGAAGGGATCTCAGGTTTGTAAGTCCGGGAGTCATCACTGAAGGAAGTGAAATGTGACTGGGCCTGGGGTTTGGAGGGGCAGATGAGTGAAGTTTCTTTAGTTTAATAGTTCTCAAATGTTAATATGCATCAGAATCCCTGGGGGCGTTGTTAAAATACAGATTGCTGGGTCTCTCCAAGTTTCTGATTCAGTATGCTGAGGTGGAATCAGAGAATTTGCATTTCTATCAAGTTCCAAGGAAATGCTGATACTGTTGGTCCAAGGACTGTAAGTAGGGGAAGGACTATTTATCCTTTTAGAGCTCTTCTAATCACTGTATATATTTGTTGCCATCTATGTACCTTACATGGATTACTTCTACTACAGCGAAATTGTGGCATTTCAAAAAGTTTTTTTTTTTTTATTCTTCAAAGCTTTTTTAAAATTAAATTTTATTTTTTTTATTGGGGGTAAAAATCAAATTTTAACAATACAAACCAATATTTGTAAAATGATATATAAATATATATGCATATATGTGCATTTGCTTACATAAATGTTTTTTTTTTTCATATGTATTTTAAAAGATGCTTAGATTACATAAATGTTACACAAAAATTACAGGGATTCCCATGTTCCCCACCTCCCATACCTCCCATAATATCCCACATAAACATTGTTCATTAATGTGGTCAAAAAGATTTTAACAAGGTTAATGGGTTTTGGCCCTGTTTTAAAAATCCCTCATACTTATAAGTTGCTCCCAATTGGGCCAACAAAAATTATCTTAGAGACTAGTAGTTTGACAAAATTAACAAGAACTGCCCTGATGCTTCTATACAAATCAGCATTTGACTTCCAGGTCTGATTGCCTATTTAGCTTCCCCCATGGGCTCTAGATCTGTACTTCCCTCTGTTAGTTGGCTACCCATTTCATTCACTGATTGAATTTTTTCCCTAGGAATCCATATTTCTGACTCCTCCCTAAAATGATTTTCTGTACCTCAGCTTATCAACATCCACACCAACCCCTCAGATAGCCTGTAATGTTAGATCTTGCAGTTCAGTCATAGTGAGATGCCTAATTACATATCCCTGTTATCAAGTTGACCATACAGGGATAAGAAATTCCCAGTTCTTTAACTTTGTCTCACTTTCCTGCAGCGCTTATGTTTATTTTCATATGAGTGCCCTTCCATTCCATTCCGTCTCTCAGTAGATGGCCAAGTCTGTGATTTCTGCCCTTGCATACTGCTTGGGCCCTGCATAGTACATTGTACTTGATGAGTGCACTAGTTCTGTCACCTACCTCCTCTGCACTTATTACTTCTGCTGAAAGAATTGGCTATTATACCAGACTCCCTCTTTCCAGAAAACATGGATCTTTGGGATTGCGGTATAAAATAAAGAAAACAGTATCGGGTCTGGCTCCCAAGAGATTCTGGACATGGCTTAAATGTAGGTGCTAAGTGATAAATGTGACCAAATCAGAAAGGACTCCTGACGTCAGAGAGTAAGTTATATTGTAGTGAAAAGCTTATAGTTTTCTAACTGAGGTTTCTTAACCTTTTCTATTATGAACACTATTAGTTAATTTTTAAACACAGTCCTAATTACATATGTCTACTTGGCTCTTAATAATTGATAATCTCTTAACATACTAATTTAGTATATACATTATAAAATATATATACAATAGAAAATCAGAAGGATAAACTAAATAATATTTGCTTTCTTGATAATTTCAATTGTTTGGGGCCAACTTCTTTTCAGATATGATTAGATTGTCATTGCTTTTATTTCATTATGTGGCTATAGGAGAGCTCTAACTACTGACAGTGGAAGTGTCACTTTCTTCTTATGGGAATATTTTTCAGTTTCTTTGCAGTGATTTTTTTAAACCACTTAGGCAAAGAATCCAGAATAGTCCCCCAATTTCAACTTAAAATGCCTTTAACATATTGACTTCAGCATAGGGTGAATAAATTCTTTATTTATTTTATTTTATTTTATTTTTTTTTAAAGATTTTATTTATTCATTCATTTATCCCCCCTTGCTGCTTGTGCTCGCCGGGTCAGCCAACCACGCCGTGCGGGCAGTCTTGCCTTCACCAGGAGGCCCCCATATGGTAAACGGGAGCCCCACCGATTGAGCCACAGCCACTTCCCTAAATTCTTTATTTTGTACTTTACAATTATTTATGTATACTAGGTAGGTACCTAAATCAAGGTCAACCATCCAAAGTGGACTGGCATGAAATGTTCAAAGCACAGGTAGCTAGTTAGGCCAACCAGAGTTCTTCTCTGGAATGTAAACTAGGAAACAGAAAGAGAATCTGCAGGAGCAGAACATGTGGGAGCAGAAGCTGAGAAGATGCACAGGAGGCTTTATGGTGGGAAGGCTCAGGAGAGCCATGAAGGAGCTGAAGCTATGAGGAAGTCGAAGCTACAGGTGGGATGAGTAAGCTGTTTCAAGGCAGATAGGAGCAGACACTCAGAGAAAAGATGAGTCCCCACGATTGACTAAGAATGATGTGTTCAGTTAATGAAGCGACCAAATTAATGAAAACCTAATCTCACTGAGCCTCAGACACAGGCTGTTCCTGGGTTTCTGCGGCATTCCCGCCTCTCTTATTGCCATATGTATTCGTTTAACAAATCCATAGAGCATGAAGTAGCCTAAGCAAGTTTCTGTCCCTGACCAACAGACAGTACCACCCACCAGGTCAGGCCACTTGTTATGATTTGATTGCTCAATAGTAAAAATGCAAGAAAAAGGTAGAGCTCCAGGGAGGGGGGTAGAGTAGGGAGGAGTCTTCCATGTGAGTTTAGGGGCTTGTCCCAGAACAAAGCGTAGGAGATATACTCAGTGTCTTTGCGTTCACACCAATTTGGAAAAAACCCATAAGAACAGGGGCAAATGGAATGACATGAGGCCCATGTTCGTCCTCCTCTCCCTGAAGTTCAACTTTGATCAACTTGAATGAAGCCATTTAAGAAATAGTCACATTTATGGTGAGATACTGTGAAAATCACATGGAAGAATGAATTGGTACTAGTTTTAAAAACCCTATTAGTAATTTTTTAAAAAATTCATGCTTGTGAAAAAAACAAATTAGGTCATACAGAAGGGTATGAAATAAAAAGTAACATTTCTAACTCCAGGCTCCAGTGTCTATTCCTACTTGCCAGAGGTAACGTGTCCTAGCTTCTTATATATCCTTCTAGAACATTTCTTTCTATATATACTCTTTTTTTACACAAATGGACTCATGCTTTTCTCTAACTTTATTTTTTTACTTAACAGCAGCTATTCATTTCTTTTTTTTAAATATTTTTTTATTTTTTAAAAGATACTTAGATTACATAATGTTACACAATAATATTCATTTCTTTGAATACAAATCTGCCCCATTCTATTAACAACGCACTGTATTATATTAGGTAGTTGTCACATCATTTATTTAATCAGACCTCTACTGATAGGCAATTCTTTGCTGCTCTAAATAATGCAGTAGTGAGCATTCTTCTACGTGTATCTTTGTGTACTTGAATGAATGAATATATTTGTAAGATAAACTCCTAGATACGAATTTGCTGAGTAAGGGGATATGTTAATTTAAAACATCATAAATATTGTAAAACTGCCCTCCCAAAATATTGTTTCAATTTACAATTGAATTTGTAGGAAAATTGTTAAAAAAAAAAAAAAAGTCTACTTTCCTAGACTGGATATTATTAAGCTTTTTCATCTTTGCCAATATGATCGGTTTAAAAAATTGTTTTAATTTGCAATTTTAAGCATTAGTGATGCCATACATATTATATTTTATTTATTGGTCATTTGTGGAGGCTTTTTTTCTGTGAACTATCTTTTTCTTTAATTAAAAATTATTTGTCATCTGGATTGAAAATAATTTTCCCAGCTTATTATTTTTCTTGTAGATTTACTGATAGTATGTTTTCCTGCATAATGTATCTTTTAAAAGTTATGTATATTCAAGAGTATCAGTCATTTTGTTGGACTTTCGGGACTTTTGTTTACTTAGAAAATTATTTTCCACTAAAAGATAATGCAAAAAATTACTTGTGTATTCTGTATTTTTATGATTTTATTTTTAACATTTAAATGTTGATATATCTGGAATTTATTCTATTATAAAGAGGGAGTTTGGGATCCACTTCTTTTCCAGAATGACTTCCCAGCTTCCCAACAACAATCATTAAATTATCCATCTTTCCCCAACTAATAGTAAATACCACATCTTTCATATCTTAAATCCCTATATGCATTTGGGTCTATTTCTGGATTTGAACAAACATAATTGCATTTATATATCTATTCCTGTGTCAGTACAAGTATATCTTTTAAATGGTTTTAATATCTGGTAAGGATTATAGCCTTTTTCTAGGACACTTTGAAAACACATGTCAAAATCTATAAAATTAAATATAATCTTTGACCCAACAATTCCACTTCTAAGATTCTTAATTAAGAAAATAATAAAATGTAGATGTGGGGACCCAGGCCCCCCTAAGTCCTCAGCATGTAGCCGCCTGCATGACCTAGACATAAGGTAAAAGTTAACAGCCCTCCTCAGAGGGAAGAGACTGCATAGCTGGTATCATAAACTATAATCTTCCCAAAGAAGTAAACGTCCTTGGTAAACCTACGAGTGCAGAGAAAACATCACCACACCCCATGTACACTTCACGTGACCCTAGCAGGAACTCTGTTTTCATACCCTATGGCATGCCCTTGTTCTGGAACCCCTTATGTATCACCCCTTCTCATCTTTTTGCAGAGAGCTAACTTCATTCATTCTTTGACTTGTCGCGATCAAAGAATGTCTCCTGTCCTTAAGTCCCAACAAAGTTTATGCCTGACTAAATGTCAGGTGTGTTCTTTGGTTTCATAGCCAGTAGATATAATTCAAAGGTATATGCTTCAGACTTCCCCAGGTCTGATCAGAATATAGCACAAATCACAGGAAACCCACAAACACTGACTTTTAAGAAGAGAGGGTTTTTTGCCCCCCTAAGATGGCTCCCCTGTCTATTTGCTCATTGTTTGGGGGCATTGTTTGCGCTTGTTGTCTGCTTGTTGTCTGTTTGTTTTTTCTTTAGGAGGCACTGGGAACAGTCCCCAGGAACTCCCATGTGAGAGGTGGGCACTCAACTGCTTCAGCCACATCTGCTCTCTGCTTGTTTGTTTTTTCTCGTTGTCTGCTCATTGTCTTGCTCATTGTTTTTGCTCAATGTCTGTTCATTGTCTGCTCATTGTGTGTCTTCTTTAGGAGGTACCCGGAACCGAACCCAGATCTCCCATGTGGGAGGCGGGCATGCAATTGCTTGAGCCACATCTGCTCCTCCTTGAGAGGGTTTTTATTTTTTCACAATTACAATAATGGATTTTCCTGTTTCCACTTAAGCAGTTTTAATTACGTGAGACGTCTTTCCTAGAACGTTCATTTTTAAAATTTCCCAAATTTCTGAAGAATTTTAATTCTATCATCTCTTAATACCTTTTGTACAAATTCAGAAACTCCATGTAAAAAGAAGGCTTTTTGTTTGTTCGCTCATTTGTATTGCTTTCTATTTGCCTACAAGAAGAAAAAGACTAATCTGTTAATATTATTTAAGTGGAATTTCTTATTATAAACATTTTAACATGCAACAAGTGTAGATATCGGTTTTCATAACCCTAAATATTTTAGTTTTCATAGTCCTCCTTTTAGTTCATTCTTCAGAGGTCAGTGGAACTATTTCCATTTCCATCCCTTTTTCTCTTCCTCCACTATCTGTGTGGATGGAAGGCAGGCAGTTGTGAGCACCTGAAGCAAGGTTATATACCAGTAAACTCTAAAAGAGCACAAGTTCTAATTATGATTATTTTCTTTAATGAGTTACCACTACTAATTGGTGACACATTAATTGATTGTTTTGAGACTTTGGCCATGTATGAACTTGGACCTGCTATCTGATCACCAGGCACCCAAACTTCTCAGAGCTGCTTTCCATCTGAGTGTAAGAAAGAAAGAGACCCAAAAGGTTCTTTGAACTGCCTGGCCTTCTTAGTCATGTGACTTTACAGTTTTCCCTCAGAACTGATTAACTGTGACTTTAAACCTCATGCTATCTTCAGAGGCAGTCTTCACTGTATCCTTATTAGAACCTCTGGTGGCCTCTAAATCCTTTCTTTCCTTTCCTTTACCTTTTCTTTCCCCTCTCCCTCTGTCCCTCACTTTTCTTTGCCACTTTGTTCCCTGAGATAGTCCAATATGAAGGGGAGGAGTGCCTGTTTACATTGTTGGACAGTAAAAACCTTTAGAAGGAGTACTTGGTCTTACTGGCTGGCTGGAGCCATTGAATAAGGTAAGGAAATGTTTGGATAAAAGGGAACAGAGTGAAGCTCACATATGCAACATACTGCAATGGGTAAGAGCTTGAGTCACAGTGCATAGGTTCAAATCCCGGTTCTCCTACTCAGCTCTGTGATGTTAGGCAAGTTACCCAACCTCATTGTGCTTCAGTTTCCTCCTCTGTAAGGTAGAAAATATTTTACATGTTTTTGATGAGAGAAGTGAGTTGAGAATTCATGTAAAATGTTTGGAAGAGAGCATGGTATATAGTGAGTATGCAATTAAGCTTAGCTATAAATAATAGCAATAATAATATAATTAATTAATTAGATATTATACTTCCAGTATAAATTAAAACATTATGTAACAGCTAATATTATGTTTATCATTATTAGTCTCCCTGGGTGGGAGTGGGAATGATTGTGAAAGGAGAATCTCAAGGAACATGCTACACAGATGCCTCACAGGGTACTTTTTCTGCACAATTTTGCAGTGGTGACAGGTAATTATTCTCAGGAAGATAAAAGAAGATTATGAACTGATAATCAAGCATCTTCCGCTTTGGTGGCAAAGGTCACTCTGGGCTACTCTCTCTTCTAATCTTTTATCTTCTCACTAGCATTGAGCCATTGCGTGTCACAAGCCTAGAAAATGCAATCTAATCTAGAGCAACAGAACGCAACCCAGTGGGTGTCTGTGTATAAGGTGTGTGTGTGTGCGGAGGCGGTAGATTGAAATGAAAGATGTTAGATTATAAAGGGACTGATGTGCGTTGACTTTTGCACCCCAATTGGGACATGTTCTTGGTCTTGGTCTGCCTTCTGGTGGTCATGGACCCATTGTAAATAAGATCTCTTATACATGTTACTTCAGTTAAGGTGTGGTCTAAATGAATAAGGTTAGGCTTTAATTCAGATTGTTGGAGTCATTTATAAACAAAGTGAAAGTCAGATGGAGAGAGAAGCCACAGGGAGTCACCAGCAACTGGAAGTCAATGGAACCTGGAAGAGAAAGAAGATGTTGCCATGCACCTTGCCATGTGATGGAAAAGCCAAGGACCAAGGTTCACTAGCAGCCAGCCCCCAAATGCCAGTCTTCTGGAAGAAAGCATTGCCTTGCTGATGCCTCAGGTTTGAACTTCTCCTAGCCTCAAAACCATGAGCTAATATATTCCCACTTTTTAAGCCAACCCATTGTATTGTACTTGTTTTAGCTGCCAGGAAAGTAAAACAAGCAGTTAACTTCTGAATATTTTAACTTAGAGCTTGGAAAAATCTATATTTAGCATAAAGTTTTGTTTTCTCCTTGCTTTGAAAATCCCTTTCACAGCCTTTGAATGAATTCTGATACACTTGCCCAGGGGATGTATGGTCTGTGGGGATGATGTGAAGAAAGAAAAGATGGTTGTGAAGAGAAATGGGGCCTTCACCACATTCACCCTTTTGCTGCCTAGTTTTGTGGAAGGGGCAGCATGATATCAGGAAGTCTGGGCTCACTAGTTCCCAGTGGTGTCCCACAGTGAAGCCAAGGTTGCTTCTAGTGCATTTGGATGCAGTGCAGGGAACAACTGCATGTGAACAACTTAAAAGCCTCATAAGATAAAATCTCCTCTTTCCAAATACAAGCTAGTGGGAGATGACCATGAGCTGCTGATGCTTGAGCAACCTAGGTATCTGTTTGTACCCAAGATGGGCTCAGTGGATACAGAGATTGGGTCTGATTCATGATTTTATCCCCATCCTTAAGCACAGTATCTGGCACATAACAGACACCCAGGAAGGGATGACAGAGGGAACGGACGGAGAATAGAAAGGAGGGAGGGGAAGCAGGAAGTGAAGGAAGAAAGGATGGGGAGAGGGAGGAATAAGTGAAAGTAAAGGATGACATTAAAGCTGGATTTTAATTGGGCAAGTCTCACAAGAGTTATTTTGAGAGGAGGAAAGAGAAAATTTTTGAAGCAAAGGACAATATTGTCTAGATCCTACCCCCAACCCTTACCCAGAAAAAACATGCCATGGAGGAGACTTGGAAAGAGAAGTTGCAGGCTGGGATAAGGTACTGGATAACCCAGCTACAAGGTGTCAAAATCCTAGTGAGTTCATGGTTTTGACCATGAATTAGAGTCCCAGAGAGATTCCATGGGTAAAACTAGGGGATTCTGTCAGCAAGTCCTTCTAAATAATTCACGTAGAGCTGCCTGAAGAGACAATGTTCCTTTTGAAGGACAATGCCCCACCCATGCCTCTTTATCCTTGCCTTTCCCCTCTAAACATTACATCTTCTGCTACAGTGAGTTCAATACCACCACCTACCACCTCTCCCCTATACCACCCTAGGCTTTTCCCTGCTTGGGAGCCTATTGAACTGCCACTTATCTTTTATGCCCCAGCCCACAATTCAACTCCTCTGTGAAATCACCATTACTGCCTATTCTCAGATGGAGATGTGTCAACACTGCACCTTGCTCTTACATTCCAGTTATTTTTCCCAAGTCTGTCTTATCCGTCTCTGACTCTATTCTACCTCTGTCTCAGTCTTTGCTCCCTTCCCAGATACTTAAAACTTTGCAAGCAGGGCAAAAACCACATTCATCTTGGTATTTCTAATAACCACCATAGCCTTTTGTGCATTTTAATTTTTATATCATAACTTGATCCACGATGGATTTAGAAAGATGCTTAGGATATATTGGGTGATGGATCCTACTTTAGTAATAAGCTCTGTCATATTCAAAATGTTCAAGACAAAAAAGGGAATGCAGAAAGATATTATAGAAATTAAAACACTATTCAACAAAAAAATTTAAAAATAATTTTGCACAACCTTTCATTATTCATGATACTTAGGGTTCCATGATTAAGAAAATCAATAAAAGGTGCTATGTTAAAGTACAAACTTGCTTACCTTTTTTAAAATATATTTTTTATTTTTTTAAAAGGTGTTCAGATTATATAAGCTTATCTTTTATTAAGTTTTGTATGTGCTATTTATTATTATTATATATTTCTCTGAATAAACTAGAGTCAGAAAATTTATAAACTATGTCTTATAAGTAGAAACTCTATTGAAGGATCAACCCAATCCTTTCAGTGCTACTGAAGTGAATCTCTTTGTGATCCTTACAATGCAGTCATCATTTTTTTTAATGCTAAACTATATCTGCTGAGAATTGTTAAGTTTATTTCCTCTTCTTTGGGTGGGGAATAGGGCTGTTATAAGTGGTTTCCATGAGTTAATATAAAAGCATTTTTCAGAAAATACAATTATCTGGTGCATCTATGAGAGACTGGAACGTGATGGTGGAGAAGGCAGCTATTTCATACTCTTGTTTGATAGGTTCTACTATTGCAGTGAGAAAATTGAGGAAATAAGGCAATTCATCCACAAATGTCTTACACTCCTTTCTTTGGAACCTATTTTGATAGTCTTAGTTAAGACAACTTTGGTTGAAAGCAATATAATCTTCAAAATAGTCCAAGTGAACAAAAATAAATAATTAAAAAAAAAGTATTTATTGAAGAGATATTTCAGAGAATACAAAAATTGTTAAAGAACCTGGCTTCTGGAAGAGCGCAGTTCAGCTTCCAATTCCTAGTCTCTGTCTCTTCCACTGAAATTTTTAAGAGAGAGAATCAGATTGGTCCAGCTTGGGTTAGGTCTTCCTCCCTGGTTCAGTCAGCGGTGACCAGTAGGGTAAGGTCACACAGTGGAAGAAGGGCTGCTGAAGTTCTATCCGATAGAAGTTGGAGGAAATTCTGATGGGAAAGTGTAAGTTGTCACAAACCCTTCAGAAAGCATATAGACTGATTGTCATTCATTCACTCTTGCTGTGGTATTTAATGAATATCTCCTATATGTCTGACACCATTCTACACATGGGGTGGTGGTGCAACTTCCTGACACCTTCTCTGATTTTGACAGAAATGGGATTATTTCTAAGCAGCTGGTATTAAAAGCGTCTAAAAGGACCTAGATGCAGGAATCAGAATACACCAGCTACCTCACCCCTCTGGACAGAGAGGCCATTGATGTCTCTATGGTTAGTAACCATTCCAGAGGTGACCAGTCTGGCTTCCTGGATGCTCTACGACTAGTGAAAAGACAAAAACACAACTTTTACTCTGCAGCAAAGCTTTCTGTTGCAAGCCATTATTTCAGAGGACAACTAAATGATAGTTTGTGTCTGTGGTAGGCATTCACCAATTTCCTGACCTTTTCATTAGTAGATACAGATTCATACCAAAATCAAGTATTTAACACAAAACCTAGCAGCACTCTGGGCCTGTAACAGGCTTTACGCAAACATGCGTGGATAGATCGACTTGATTGCTTTTTGTTTCTGGTAACCTATTAAATCAGAACTTACAAATAGTATTCAAGTACGTGTAAGATTTCAGTTTCGGACAATTATTCCAAATAGCATAAGTCATTCTCGGGACTAACAGGTTATGTAAGATCATGCAGGCATGATTTAAAACCAATGGCAATTCAGTTACCTCCACAAATTTCTTCAATGTCTTTTTCTCCAAGATCTTTACGGCCTCACAGGAGACTCTTAAACTTACCTTTCCTTGTTACTCTGTAAGTTAAATGTAAAGAATAACACCCTTCTTTTTTCTACCTGTGGTTCTGATTTTTCAGGCTTCCGATTATGTGGATTAGGCACGTCTCTTCACTAACTATAATATCTGGCACTAGCTCATTTCAGTACTAACTTGAGGAAACAGTCTGTAAAAAGTTAAACAATATGAGCATGAGCTAATTGTGCATTAAAAAAAAAAATAGGTAAAACTGTAAAAACATTAACAGACAAAAAACCCTTGCCCCAGGAATTGCCTACATCTTAAACAAGATTTTCTTGAGGAACTAGTAGATGTTTAATTTCAAGTTTTAAAATTCAGGCTGCAGGTTTCTAATGGAAATTTCCTTTGTACAAGGGCAAATAGTTACCAATGTTTAGGGCATTGTCTGACAGAAAAAATATATTTATTGGGAATTTAAATGGATGAGTATGAAACCAGGGGCAGATCAAAACTGGTTTGGGGGTCGTCCTCTCTTCCTGCAATCTTTTCTTCTGAACTTGCTTAACTGCAGGCATATAACCTAAGCATGTGCCGAAAACACTGACTCTTGTCCTTTAGACAACCTCTGAGACTCCAGGAACAAAGAGTCACCCTCCCTCGGAACCGAGACTATGAGCACAGGGAGACATCAGAAGCAAATCAAATGAAGAGGTCTTTCAATAAGGAAGATCTGGCATAAGATCGCCTCTGCCCCCTATGGACAACTCTATAATTAATCAATTGGACTATGCCAAGTCAAATCTCTCCACTTTTGTCCCCATCTTTCACCCTCCATTCCCGTAAAACCACCCTTAACTCTCAGATCAGAGAGATAGTTGAGCCTTGCCTCCCTTCTCCTTGCCAGTCAACCTTGCAATAAAACTATCTTTTCTCAAAATCCCAGTGTCATAGTATTGGTTATATTGGTTGCTTGTGTGATCTATGTAGCCACCCAGATGGAAATAAGCGTTGTGACTTTATAATGGTAAAATGAGGGGTTGCATTAGAAGGGACTTTCTACTGGATTGTCCTCTCTGGGCAATGTAATTTTGATTAGGATAGTCAGGGTTCCTCCATTCCAGAGCTCTTTATATGTGGTAGGCACACCCTAGGGTGACTCCCTGATGAGTCCTGCCACCCTTGTGTAATCCCCTCCACTTGAATGTGGGCAGGATCTATGACTAGCTTCTAACCAATAATGAAAGGTAAAGGGATTGCAGATGTGATTAAGGCCCCTAATCAATTTGATTTTTAATTAATCAGAAAGGAGATTATCTGGAGTATCCAGACCTAGTAAGGTGAGCCCTTTAAAAGAGGGTTAGGTCTTCCCAAAATGAAGAGTCTTGAAGCAGCAGAGCCTCTTTCCCCTGCTAGCTTTGAAGAAACAAGCCACCATGGGTTCTACAGTGGCAAATAAGGGAATTTTGCCAACAACCATGTGAGATTGGAAGAGGAGCCTGAGGCTCAGGGAAGACCTTAGTCCTGGTCAATGTCTCATTGCAGCTTTGTGAGACCCTGAGCAGAGAACCCAAGTGCTTGGACTTCTGACCTACAGAAACAGATAAAAATGGATGTTTTAAGCAGACAAATTTGTGGTAACCTGTTTACAGCAGTAGAAACCTAATATACTATATGTAAAAGGGACAGTCTAAGCACAGTCTACCACTTTTCCTTGTGACCCACTAATGAACCCTATTCTTGTGGCCAGATGTGTTGCCTTGGCCTCCAGATCAGGATGTAAATGTTGGTTGAATCCCTTCTTGGGGCTTCTTGACATGATACACATCCCACAGCAGATAGTGGGCTGCCTGCACATTCCTTCCCTTTTTGCCCTGAGCATATATAAACATTCCCAGGACCTGCTAAGCTAAGTGTGTGCATCATATGGTACTCAGCCAACCCACTGCTAGATCTGTTCCTGGCATGCGGGGAATGGGGTACGCTACCTATGGACCAAGAGGAGTGTGCACAGACGTTATCCCTGCATTGCCATGGTTTGAGACCTGCTGGCCATAGGGGACCAATGCCCATTAGTGAAGCTATGTCTCTTCTTGTGAATAAATGTTATTCTATCCAGTGCCTGTGTGAGTTGTGCTCTTCTCTTGATGGAGACCCTGACACCTGCAATAGTGGCCGGCATTGTTAAGAATAGATGGTGCTACTTCTGGTGGCAGCCATTGTCAAGCTCTTTATTAACCTCCATGCAGTGAGACTCCTTCCCTGGAGGTGGTAACAGGTGTCTCTTTCCTCCAACTCTATAAAAGAATATCTGAAGGCTATTTCATGGAGATTACAAAAGAATATTTCATTTGTGTGCTTTTAGGATGACTGAAATGAAACACTTAAGGAAGATTTATATGTGATTTATTATATTAACTATGGAGTAGATTCTGGTATATTTCCAGATCTTTCTCAAAAAAGCCTAAGTTGAAGTTCATTTTCCTGTATTTTTTTTTTTTTTTTATTCTATTTCTAGACCCCACTTTGGGTCTTGTCCTAAACCATCTGTACTAGAATGCCTGATTGTTGTTTTAAGGGCTTAGTAGTGATACCATTCTAGTTTTGCTTAGAGTATAAGTTTTACAGTCTTTATCAGCATGTTCCCAAGGAAGGTTTTGTTCCCTGTTAGTAGACCTTGGAAAATGCCTAGTGCTTACTATGCATGCTAACCCAACAATGACTGTACAGTGCTATAATTACATGATTTGAATCAGGGTATTTTCAGTTGGATTTACTTTGGGAACTGTGTTTTCTTTGGCTAGTTGTTCTTTGCCATGATTGGAGTTTTGTTGTGTTGTAACAGGAAGACATTTCCTTTGTAGGAAGAACAACTTATTGTGTTGATTTGGATTTGAAAATAAATACTCCATGCATTTTGTATGCATGACACTTCCTGTATTACTCAGTTAAAAATCCCTGGCCACGATAGTTCATAGACAATATGGTTTATTTTATTCCTGATACTGTTTCAATAAATATAGCTTTACTAGTTACTAAAGGATGAGTTATTTCATGAATCAGAGAAGGAATTTAGGATATGACTAGAGTTTTTCATGAAAACATGGATAAACACTTTGTAGCAGTTTGGTATTATTTATGAATTCCAAAAAAAAAAGATATTTTATTATATTTGTAAACTGGTCTGTTCTTCTGGGCATGACATCCTTTGATTGTATTAAATTCAAAGGTTTTACGTGTACTTGATTAAATCAACACTCAGGGTTGAGACCCCGCCCCCTTGGTGGGCTATATAAATGGACACTCAATCCAGAAGACACACAGGAGAAGATACATGGAAGAAACAGGGAGATCCATAGACACAGCAGAGGAGAGAACCTTGATCCTGGGGCCCCGGAGAGTTGAGCCATTCACCCGATAGTTTGCAGCTGAAGAGATCAGAGCCCTGAGCAGCTGAGAAGAGCCCTCCAGCCTACAGCTGAGATCGGAAGAAGCTTGGTCCACAGAGCCTTAAGAGGAAGAAGGAAGGAGAGACCAGTAAAGATTGCCCGCCATCTTGTTTCAACACGTGGCAACAGACTTTGGTGAGGAAGAAACCTTGAGTAGGACTCTTTAGGGTCTTAAAACTGTGAGCTTCTACCCCAAATAAATACCCTTTATAAAAGCCAACAGATTTCTGGTATTTTGCATCAGCAACCCTTTGGCTGACTAATACGCACTTTCAGTTCTTACAGCAATAAGGAAAATTATTTGAAACTCCTCCTAGAAATTAGTATTTGAACACTGCTCATTCATTTCACATGAGCTTATGAAATGCTTTCCATTAACTATTTCTTTAGTTTCATAATTTGTTCATCCATGTTGTTTTAAGTTTTGAACTATAAGATCTCTGCAAGGAAATCATTTTAAAATACAAAAGCTTAACAAACTGAATTTTTCTGAGAGAGCTACAGTCAAATGTAAAACATTATTTTTCCAGGAATGATTAAAAAAATTTTAAATTTTTTTGTTTCTTATTTTACACCTAAGATAAATGCAAACTAAGCTGAAAATCTATTTCACCTTCCCTGCAAAAAAAAAAAAAAAAAAAAAAAAAAGTCATTTATTAATGAAAGCAGTGTCCCCTGGTGGGTAGGTTTGTAACAATGTTAACTGAATTTTTCCCCATATATATTTAAAACATTTATTTAAGTGTTAATAACAATAAAGGCCAATGAAAACATATCAGAATATGTTTTCCTAAAATATTGCTGCTATACAAGAGCATTCTTGTTAGTGTGGGCAAAGTACTGTGGAACATCAGTGTGTTTCAGGCCAAACTTTCCACTCAAAACAAATAGAAAAGCTGAAAAAAAAGGGAAGACATGGGAGATTTATGTGAGTTGCAAAGATGTGAGTCAAGATCCAAGAAAGAAGGGAATACAGAAAGATAAAACAGATATTTGATATCTTATTTCCTCTCAAGGCATTTGACAACCCATAGTGGTAGCCAAGAGACTGAGAAGATGAACACATTATATAGCAAAAGTTAACAGACCCAAAAGGAGAAATAAATTGACAATTATATTGGAAGATTTTTAACACACCTTTCTTGGTAAATGATAGAAAAAGCAACTAAAAAATAATTAAATATATAAACAATTTGAATAATATGAAGAACAAATTTATATATAGAACAATACACCTAACCAAGTCATGCACCTTCTTTTCAAGTACATATGGAACATATACAAAACTGGATATAAGCTGAGGTACAAAGCAATTTCCCCCAAATGTTAAGTGATTACAATTATGCAGAGCATATTCTCTGAACACAGTGATATTTAATTATAAATCAAAGCAACTATAGCTAGAAAGTCTCTTAAGTATTTGAAAATCAAGCAATACACTTCTAAATATCTAAAAGGACAAGGAGAAATCGCAATAGGGATTAGAAAATATTTTTGACTGAATGGTGATGAAGATAAAGTATATCAATATTGGGAGCAGATGTGGCTCAAGCAGTTGAGTGCCTGCCTCCCACATGGGAGGTCCCAGTGCCTCCTAAAGAGAGAGCAAACAGACAATGAGCGGACAATGAGCAGACAACAAGCAAAAACGAGTGTAAACAATGAGCAAAAGCAATGAGCAAAAACAGCAAGCAAACAGATGAGCAGATGAGGGAGCCATCTCAGGGGGGGAATATATATATAAATATTTGTGGAATGTGACTAGAGGAATACTTTATGAAAAGTATTGACATAAAGAGAAATTTATAGCCTTAAATGAAGTAAGGAAAGAAAATGAAAGAGATGGTAGCAGGATTGGAAAGAGCAAAAATCAATGAGATAGAAAACTGATAAAGAATAGGAAAAAAATGGATAAGACAAAATTGGTTCTTTGAAAACATTAACAAAATTGAAAACCCTTAGATAAAATAATCAAGAAAAAAAGAGATGTTACAAATTTTCAATACAAGAAATAAAAGAGGGGACACAATTAAAGGTATCACAGTCATTAAAAACATAATAAAGGAATAATATAAACAATATGTGCAATGTGGACAAATTTTTGAAAAAATGCAATTTTCCAAAACTAAGAAAAAAAATTAATAAAAAGGATTTCTTTAATTAAGACATATCTAATTTAAAAAATCCCACAAAGAAGACAAGTCTCAGATGGCTTTACTGATTAATTATATCTATATTTAAGGGAGAAATGACCCCACTCTTACAGAAACTTTTGAATATTTCCTAACTTGTTTCATGAAGCCAGGATTATCCTGATACCAAAACCTGACAAATTACTTAGAATAAGCCCTGAAAAATAAGAAAAAGATAAGAAGAAATATGGAAGAAAGAATTAGAGTTCCAGCTTATAACTCTTGGGAATCCCAGGTAGAGAGATTAGAAAATATGGGTGAGAAAACATTCGTAGTTCTAAAAGCTGAGAATTTTTCTGAAATATTCTGAGTTAAAGATATGAATATATAAATGAATCCTCAATTTATGGTAGCTTAAGTTCAGAGTCAGATTAATAAAAAATAACTGTATATTTAGACTCATTATAAAAATTACAAAACACCAAAATAATTATAATCTTAACTAATCTATTTAAGAATGTGTTTGAAATAAAGTCATTTTCAGAAAAAGTAAAACTGAGTCAGTTTGCTACTCACAGACCCATTCAAAAAAATCTCTAAATGATATACTTTAAGAAAATAGAGCATAAAATAAGAAGTCAGCAGAAGAAGCAAATCTGAGGAAAGAAATTCACTAATATCAAAACCTAAATAAGCACTAACTAATAACATAATAATAATACTTTTTAATTTGTTGGATATTGGTCAAGGTAGAGTTAAATAATAGACAAAAATAACATGTAAGAGTGGGTAATGATATGAAATTAGTTTAAGGAACTTCGTTGTTCCAGATCAGGATAAAGATATTGATTATATTTTGTTTTAATTAAGGATATGTGTTAAAGTGTCAAAGTATTCACTTATGAAAAGGAATTAGAAAAAAATAAAGGAAGGAAAGAAGGAAGAAAGGGAGGGAGGAAGGAAGGAAGAAAAGAAGAAAGGAAGGAAAGAGGGAGGAGAGGAAAGAAAGAGGGAGGGGACAAAGTGAGGAAAGGAGGAAGAGAAGTAGGAAGGAAGGAAGGAAGGAAGAGAGGGAAGGAGGGAGAGAGGGTAACTTTCAAACCAGCAAAGAAGGGAAAAAGAAAATGTAGGTAAAACAATGCAAGAGAGGGCAAGTATGGAGTAGGTGGGGAGAGAAAGAAAAACTTGAAAAACAGAAAGCAAAAAAAAATAAGATGGTAAAAATAAAATCAAATATATTTGTAATCACAATAAATACAAATAGATTAAGATAGACTATTATTAGAAGATGTCAGATTGGATTTTTTAAATTTAGGAATATCCTGTTAAAAGTACACACTAACATATAAGGGCCTGAAAATATTTAAAATAAAGAGATGGGAAAATGAGATAAGTAAAGTGCTAACAAAAAAATGGGCAGTGTAACCGTATTACTACCAGATTAAATAGATACAGATAAATCTGATTTCACTGCTCATTCTGCTGCTCAGGAGTATCACTTATTCCTCATTGCCAATGGAATCAATTCCATACTCCTTTCAAGGTTCTTCACCTCTGTGTACAACCTCTCTTTGAACAGTTATGTTCATCTTTGACCTCTCAGCTCCTGTCACAAAACTGATATATGGTAGGTATTCACATATTTATTTTGTTCAGATGAAAGTAAAAAAAACTGTCCATGGGTCTGAAATCATTATCATATTTGCTTGCATAATGTCCTCTAATTTTTTCATAGATGTTTTTCTTTGGAAAAAAAAAATGAGAGGGGAAATATATTTACATGTTTACATTAGAGATCTTACACATTAACAACTATGAAAAATTTCTTTCCCTCACACCTATTCCTCCCCCATTTCCCCAACATTGCTATGGTTTGTATTACCAGCAAATGCTTTTTTGGGAAGATAATTTATGAGGTATTTCCTCTCATACCTACGCACCTTTGCTTTCCTCTAGTTCCCCTGCTGTTCTTCCCTCTCCTCTCCATGAATCACAAATTCATTTATTTTCCTGACTGGCCACTGTGACCTGCCTCCCATTGGTCCAGATTAATGATTCTCAACAAACAGGGTAGGTGGGCTTTACCTGGGGAGTTGCTTTATGAGCTTACACTGTTTCCTAGGCCACCCCCTTATTCACCTCACTCAACATGGACTAGGAGTGGTTGGGGGTGTGAGTGGGAGAAATTATGTAATTTGAAAAGGCTCACTTAACAATTCTGGTGGGATTTTCTTTTCACCAAATACAGTCCTAAGAGAGAATGCATGTTATAAAGGGATCAATTTATGTCAATTCCTTGGACTATAAGATAAACACCTCAAGGGCCAACATATTAGGGGTCTTGTCCTGTATGGGATGTTACGTAATAAAGCTTTGAAGAGGACAGGAGCATTTTCTGTAAAGCATCTTTTCTAGTGACCCCCAAATCATTGGCTCTCAACCTTCAGTATGAATCAGTATCAATGAGGAGCCTTAAAAAATTAGAAGCTTGGGTTCCATCTTCAGAGATATGAAATCAAATGGTCAGATCTTGATCTACACAATTTTTTCTTTTTTAAAAGCTTCTCAGGTAATTCTAATATGTAACCAGGGTTGAGAATATTTCCCCAACTATTTGGTTATTTGAATAAACAGATCTATGCCATTTTGGGATTTAGGTTTTAATATTATGAAGAGCTGAGATCTAAACTCACTTAGAATTTTTGCCAAAGAAGTTGCAGGAATGAAATTCAGAGATGCTTTATGGGACTTCACAGAGTAACATCAAATTATTAGGGCCTAAGCACACAAAGACTTTATCTACAGACTGTAATAAACAATATATTTGGTTAACAGAAAAGAAACAAGGAGAATCTCTTGAATGGAAAATACTTTGAGAACCCAAGGAAAGGTTGGAAGAGTACATAGAAAAGAAGATCAAGAATCTATAAGGAAAAGACTGAAAAGGAGTGGGGTCACAGAGGGAGGGACAATAGGTAGATGGGAAGGAGAAAAGATGCACAACTTAAAATGTTAGTCAATTTTTTTTATTAACTTATGTAACTTTCCACTACTCTATCCAATATCATATCTAGGTTTTTTTGGTAGATATTAAAACTAGATATCCAATACATTCTTCTTAATTAATTTCCATTCCATGAAAAAATTTAAAGATGAATTGCTATATTTAATGTATAGTCTTTACATTTATTGTTTCTGATAGATCATTTTACATGATAGAAATTTACCTTGAAATGGCATTGCAAAGATAGAAACAAAGACAGAACAATTAAATACAAAAACAAAAGCAAAACCTTTATTCTTTTGGCTTGATTGTAATGTGGTTTACCGTTCTTTATGGTAATAGCGTTTTCCTGCATGCATTTCACCAACACACTACAAGTCAATAGCTTTAATATAAAGAAGCTACATTTAATGTTGCTCATGAAAGAAAACAAAATGTTTTGCTATAACTGGTAATATAATTTCGCTACCTGTTTTTGTTAAAGAACGGGGAAAAAATGATGTGGATCCCATGCCACTTGGGCCAATAAGAAAAAGATTTATCTCTGTAAACAAACACTGGAAGAGACGGTTGATTTACTGAATAAAAGACTAGGTGGAAACATCTGATTTGAGCAATGCCAAGAATATAACTTATCTTTCCTTAAGCCTCTTTTGATGGTAGATATTACTATTTGAAAGCAAACAAACACTGGACTCAAGTTTGAGATTTGTTTCACATTGCAATGTGTGCAAGTTTACAGCACTAATCAAAAAGCAGAAACCTACACTGCATCTTTGTCTTGGTTTCTTATTTTGTGAAGTGCTTTAATTTGAAAGTGCTAGGAACAGAAACTAACAATAGTGACTGTGACATCAACCTGAAGATACTTTTAATTTCTCATTTTATGTACAAAAGGCGGAAAAATAAAATAAAATGAACTTTTTTACAGTATTTATATTTTCTTAGAAAACTCTTAACCATATATTTTCAACAGATTTAAGCAGCTTGCAATGTTTGTACAGTCAGGCTTTTCACCATAGTGTTCAATTAACATTGGAAGAATAAAAAGCAAGAAGCTCTTCATTGATTGCTGCAACCTATTGCTTAATGACATAAAGAATGAGGTCTTGGTTGAACAATTTGCTTCACTTTACCACTGACATATGGCTTCCCATATTAGACTTCTGAACAGTGGAAGGAACAAGATACAGCAGCATAGGCAAGATAAACATGCAGCAGGGACAGTTTCAAACTATAATGGAACCAATTACATAGTATTACCTGTTGAAAGCTTGCAAACTATACTTACGGTGGTACATATTTGATGCAATAAATACTGTGCTTAAGTCATCATTTTCGTTTGCTCAAACATGCACCACTGGGTAAAATTACTATTTACAAAGCAGACTTTTTGTTTTTATTGACATACACTATGTCAACCTTACCAAGAGCAGAAGATGGCTAAACAATACTGCAGGAAAAAGCAGAATCAACTTTATAAAGTGGTGGCGGGGATGCTTTTTGGTCAATTCGGTTTCTTAGAAAGGACTAATAGGATATTTTAATTTTATGCCAAAGGACACTTATCAAAAATGTTATATTCATGCTGCCGGGACTCTGAATGACTATGTAATGATATACGTGTATCTGTGTGTGTGCATGTGTGTGTATACATATATATGTATATACACGCATATATACATATATACATGTACATATAATGGGTTATGTAAAAATAAAACAACTCTTTAATGCTTGTGAATTCTATGGAACATTTACAGGCACATTAAAATTCTTCTCGATGAGACACTTTAAAAATATGAATAACTATTTAAGCACCTCAAAAATCTAAAAACATCCTGAAACAAGAAGTAAACTCTTTCCTTTTGTGATGTGATTGTTTTTTCATGTGTGAACAAGAAGTGCAGCATGCTTTCATTTAAAATATATCCAGTTATACAATAGAGAAATGTAGAATTCCCTCCCTTGAACCCCTCACCCCAAACAAAAACCCATTTACAAAAATAGTCACATATAATAGTAAACAACCTGTGAATTAAAAAAAAAAGGTGATAAATTCACAGCACACAATTTGTAAAAATATGGTAGATGTAGCACTTAAACATAAACAGTGGTTACATTTACTATTAAGTGTCACATGTTCAATTTACATAAAATTTAACTTCCCTCCCCTCTTTAAGTTGGTTCCTATAGTCTGAGTAGCCATGGCATCTCTGCTCTTCAGCAGTGTCAGCTGGTTGAAAAACAGAAACCTCCTGTCGATGCTGTTTCTCGGATTTACTGAGTCCCAGTTTGCTGACCAGAGGTCCCTGTCTTGTTATAGGCACTGACCTTAAGTATACATTTGTAAAAACAGTCAGTTTGGCATAGACTTCCTGTGGGAGTCCCGTTGACACAAATACATCACCATCACAGGCTGTAAACAATTGATCACAAAATGGGATATTCTTTGTTTCTTTTCACTTTTTACTTTCCCTGATATCTTTTCCTTTGTCTTCCTTTTCTGATTTGTCTTTTTCAAATTTTTCTTTTTCTGGCTTTGTGACGCTATCATATGAAGGTGGAGAAGTGGTGGAAGGTGTCACATCGGTTTTCTCTGGAGTTGAGTTCTCATTTAGTTTATCAATGAGGATATCTTCTTTGATAGGTGTTCCATCACCTTCTTTGCCTTTGTCTTTCTTATATATACATGAAACCTTTTTAACTTTTTGCTTCAAGAGGTAGCGTCTGTAAGCCCTCTGGATAACAATAGCAGACACCTCCTCTTGTTTGCGTTTCAGAGTGGTTGTAATGGGCTCATAAGAGACTTTGGAGGGATTCGATGCCATGAATCGCTCTTCCATCTGTATTCGAAGGGCATCCATCTCTCCACTCTCACCCAAAACACGCTTTGTAAAGGCAAATAAAATGTCAAGGCAGTGGATCCGGTCACCACTGACCATGGGCAGATCCATGGCAATGAGCTGCACTTTGTTTGGTTTTGCTATGAGAAGAGGAGGATCCAGGGCAGCTGCAAAATCAGAGAGTTTGGCGAACTCTATAAACTGGGTTGCATCGGGATCAAACTTCTCCCAAACCTCATAGAACATCTCAAAGTCATCTTCACTCAAGGGCTCTGCACTTTCTTCAGTAGCAACACTGAAGTTCTCCAGGATGACAGCAATGTACATGTTCACCACAACCAGAAATGATATGATGATGTAACTCACAAAAAAGAATATCCCAACAGATGGGTTGCCACAGTCCCCCTTAACTGAGCTCCCTGGGTGATCTTTTTCAGGGTCACAGTCTGGAGGTCCACTGTTGAGAATAGGTGCAAGCAATCCATCCCAGCCGGCAGAGGTGGTGATTTGGAACAGGCAGATCATGCTGTTGCCAAAGGTTTCAAAGTTGAACATGTCATCAATTCCAACTTCCCTCTTAACGTAGGCAAAGTTGGACATTCCAAAGATGGCGTAGATGAACATGACCAGGAAGAGCAGGAGGCCGATGTTAAACAATGCAGGAAGGGACATCATCAAAGCAAAGAGCAGCGTGCGGATCCCCTTTGCCCCTTTGATCAGACGTAGGATTCGCCCAATCCTGGCAAGACGGATCACTCGGAACAGGGTAGGAGACACAAAATATTTTTCTATCAGCTCGGCCAGAAACATGCCTGTGGAAAATGAATAAGCAACCACAAAAATAGTATTATATTTAAAAGCAGCAAAAGAAAAAAATTTGCATTACTAAGAATAGTCCTAACTAGTTTTAAAAATGTGGATATGGGAATTACTTATATAGATGTGTGTGTGTGTATACATACACAAATAAACTGCAATATTTGTTCAGCAAAACAAAACTAATGTATCTGGTGTTACAACATCAACATCTTGATACTACCTGAAGTTAATGGTCATCTTTCTTAGTTCAAGAGAAGTAGCATCTGTCAAAAGAAAGACCCCACATTGAAGGTCTAGATGTCAGCAATAGAGGAATTCTTTCATTCACAAAATATATGGCAGCTAAGCACAGAAATTAATTTATATTTCCAAAATACTAGTCCTAGTATTTGCATGAGAACTAATGGATAGAACATGTCATCTTGGACCAGGAAGATGAGGTTTCTTATCCTTTTGAGATTGTTGTGATCCTATATTGTTTGGGAGGAGGCAGAATGATGTACAGGAGAGAAAACACACTTTGGAGACAGACATACTTGGGACTGAATCCTGACCTGCTGTTATGCATCACTAAATAGTGATAAAACTTATATTTTTGTTGTTGTCGTGAAATGTAACATGCATTGAATCTTTACTTTGTTCCTGGCATAGTGCTAAGTGCATTTAAGTGTGTAATCTTATTTAATACTTATAATAACACTTTGCAGAAGTTTTATTTGGAAAATCAGGGATTGAAAAACGGATATAACTTGCCCTAAGTCACTGAGCTGATATGTAGTGGAATGAAGGAAGCCCTAGGCCAGGTTTGTGTGACCCGAGTTTCATTTCTTACTTACTATATTACTACCACATAGGACTTTTGTGAGGATCAAATGGAATAGCACATTTAAAAAATGTTCTGTTATACCAGAGAAATTAATTTTCAGGTATAAATAGTGGCATACAATTTTTTTCTCTATGTAATATGTTCTCTCTCTGCAAATAAGCAGAACCCTGTCTTAAATCTTTTTATATTTCCTTTTAATACCTTGTAATATGTGTTTATGATAATGAACATGCTTTGGATTTTTGAATAAAATGTCTGTTTCTGAAAAGGAATCTTATAAACCATAAAAAACTATTTGATCCCAAAGATAACATGAAGCTTAAATGTGTGTGATAAGGTATATAAACACACATACACTGTTCCATTATCAAAGAGATCACATTTACAGATTAACTATTTTTAATGATTTGTGTATGTGTGAGAATTGTTTATTCAAAACGATGCTTGTCTATATCATAGGAATATGATTGAGTGAGGAGTATTATGCCACAGTTACATTTATTGTCTTCTGAAATGAGACAAGATGATAAATGAAAGCTGAAAAATATAAATCCTTTTTTACATATCATTTCATGCACAGAATGCAAACAGAGAAATGATGAACTGAAGAATGGCCTATTGGACTTTATATTTGAAAGTCTAAGATGAATGAGAAGGATGAATGAGAAACATCTCCAAAGTTTAAAACACACATTCTCACCATTAACTTTCTTATTAGAGTAAGAGCATTTCTTCTTACCTACAATGGAGAGGATGACTACCACAAAGTCAAAAATATTCCATCCGATGGTGAAATAGTAATAACGAAGGGAGATCAGCTTCAGCACACATTCTCCAGTGAACAGAACAATAAACACAAGATTAATCCAGTACAGAATGTTTGTCATTTCTTGACTCTGGTCATCAGTTTCCACCATCATCGTGACCATGTTGAGGCAAATGAGGATCATGATGCTGATATCAAAGACTTGTTTAGTTACAAAATCAAAGACCATTCCTTGGAATTTGTTCTGGAATGAGAATATGCAAAAGTTCATTTAGAGACTTAAAAAAAATCTAATTCAACTTCTCCTATAGTTGATATCAAAATGTAGCATTAAAAACACACCATGTTTGTTTTATTCTTAGAAGAAAATGTTGTGTATTGGGGTTTTTAACTCCTTTCAAATTTGTTTTATTTTCTCAGTGCCTAGAACATCATTGTGTGTATCATGGACAGTCAATAAATATTAGAAATAAGTAAATCATTGTTATCCCATTTTCTGGAGGGCTAAGGGGTGGAAGATATCAATCAACATATGCTTTATAGTATATGTTGAGCAAATATTTCTCCAGGTGTTTCTGTCATTTTTTTCAGGTTTCTGTCTTTATATTGCTCCCCAAAGCCACAGCATCTTAAATTCCACCTTAAGGTTCAGTTGGGAAGGTGTCTTAAAAATTATAGCTCAAGAGAAAAGGCACTAGGAAAAAAACTGGTGAAATGTGACTAGGTTCTGCACTTTATTTAACAGTGTTATTCAAGGTTTTCTCAGTTTTGATAAATTATTTATGGTTATGTCAGATGTTAACATAAAGGGAGGGGTGGAAATTATATGGGAAAACTGCACTATTTTCACAACTCTTGTAAGAATAAATTTATCTTTAAAAAAAGTTATAGCTCACAATTCAGATATTCAACCCTTGTCCTAGGCAATTTGGACCATAATTCTAAGCACTAACTGGACATATGTCTTGTTTATGATACTAAGTCCTCATCTTGTAAACCAGTAATGATCTCTGCACTCTACTTTGTTCGTTTGTTCCTATATATCCTTAGAATTTCAGAACTTCTGGTGATGGGCCTTGCAATACTTCTTCTGGGCTGTCTTTTTTTTTTTTTTTTAACAGGAGGTCCCGGGGATCGAACCCGGGTCCCTCCATATGGGAGACAGATGCCCAACCAGTTGAGCCACATCTGACCCCCTGGGCTATCTTTTCTACCCTCTGAGCAAGAACTACTGACGCTCTGCTATCTAGATACTTAATAGCCTGCTTTCCCAGACACTGACAATTATATGGGTCTGTATTCTCCCAACTAGTGTTCTGCCCTCTCACTGTTAGTCTCTGTTGAAACTCTCTGACACCAAACACCACCTGTCAAGTTTTGCTTTTTTCTCTGAATACATATTTAGCTTGCTGGACTAGTTAGCTGGGTCTGTCCTTCCAGGGCCTTCTTCAATTCAATAAATGTGTCTAATTCCAGTTTCCAACCCTTTCCTCTTAATTCTTATTTATAGCAGTTTACCTGTCCATTCTGGTTATGTTTCTCTTATTCCTACTATTCTGATATTTCCCACACACCACTCTTAGTACAATATACATGCTCTGTCATATCATTTTACCTTTTATATCTGTGTCCATCTAAAACAGACTTTCTAACACCTTCTTTATCTGGTGAATTCTAACTCACTTTTAAGATTCCAGGACCTTTGGGAAAGTCTATCTCAGCCCCAGTCTGAACCAGATAGCTCTCCTCTATGTTCCCACAGCACTTTGTGCTTATATGCAGCATCGTTTTTCTCATCTGTACAGCACCTAGCATGTAGGAGTTTTAAAATTCCTTAAGTGCAGAAGTTTCGTCTTTATTTTCATATTGGCATGATCAATAAAAAGGTCTTTGGATTCCTTGCCCCTATAATTTCCCAGTGAGTCACCTCAACACGCATCTCTAATCCCCAGTCTCTGATTGCTGTCTCCAGTTTAAATCTCAGGGTGTAGAATATGATGAAAGGATCTGTATATCACCAAAGATTTATGTTCTCTCACTTCATCTTGGCCCTTGACATGATTAGCAATCTGTTGTCCCACATTTCTTCCCAGGAGAGTTACAAATTTGTCAGAAAGTTCCCATTCCCTTGCCCTTTATTCTTACTTTTTTTTTTTTTTTTTTTGAGAACATCAAAGTCAATCAGCACCAAGAAACTCTTCTACTTCCTTCTGTATTCCATATTATCTTGATTTACATGCCCATCTTTTGATTAGAGGAATCAGTCCCTCTTCCTCTCTAAATCGAAGCTGGACCACTCTGTTCTCCATTCACATTCTATGCAACTTTATCCCATATTTATTGCCTACCTTCAATGTCTTCCT
This sequence comes from Tolypeutes matacus, assembly GCA_026826555.1. NCBI lineage: Eukaryota > Metazoa > Chordata > Mammalia > Cingulata > Chlamyphoridae > Tolypeutes > Tolypeutes matacus. The sequence continues at coordinate 13,615,662 of JAKSZT010053928.1, forward strand.
CCACAAATCTCCTTTTGCTTTGCCTTCAAATCTAATCTGTCAATCTTAAGAACCTTTTATTTTACTACTCCCAAATATTCATCCTTTCTCTTCCCTTATGGTTGCCCAATTCTGCAAAAGTGACTTTATTTTTCTCTCCACTTTGGTCTCTTCTTCATATTCTTCATGACTCCGCTATCCAGTTGATCAAGGCAGAATCTCTTAGTCATCCTTGTTTTTCCTTCTTTATGTCCGATATTCAATTAATATACAACCTGCTAATTTCATCTCTGTGACAGCTCACAAATCCATCCAGTTTTATTCATCTCCCTTCTATTCTGGTTCAGACTACCTACCATCTCTGAAATAGTTTTAAAACAAGTCTACAATGAGTACTCATTGCCTCTGTCAATGCTAGATGAGTGACCTTTATAAGACCAATGGTTTTCTATTCTTCTTAGGATAAACACAACACCTGAACATTGCCTACAAGACACAGAAAAAAGTCTTGCCCATCTTAACCTCTTCATTTTCAAATTTTCCTAAGTGAATCCCCACTCTCTGTACTCCAGCCCCGCTAGCCTCCTACTCCAGGACATTCACAATGCTATTCCCTCCTCCAAAAATGCTCTTCTCTTCCCACTTTGCCTGTTGATACTTTCTCATTCTTCATACCTCAGCTCAAGACTCACTTCAATAACATCTTTCTTAACTTCCCAGATTAATCAGCCCCCTTCCCCTTAAAAGCTCTCACAGCACAATGCATATTCTCATTCTTAGGTATTTCCATTTGTTGGTTTGACTATTTGGTCACTATTTGCTGCAGCCACTAAACTCTCACTACGTTGCTCACTATTTAATAAAAATGCTTAGCATAGAACATGGTACATATTGTTAGTGAAGGCATGAATGAATGAGTGAATGAATTTCACAGATCACTTTCTACTTTGCCAAATCTTCACCAATAACATTATAACTAAATGCACTGACCTTTCCCCATGCATCCCTACTCTTCCTCAGCTAACATTATATGTCATTTGATATAATTAAACACTTCTTTTCTTGAAATTTTCTCAAACATATATTTTATGATACCACACATATTGGTTCTGCTTCCTTATTGATCAATGCATTCCTTCATTGATTTCCCACTCCTTGCAATTTGGGAAGATGCTTAAGACTTCATGTTCAGCACTCTTGTTTTTTCCTCTGTTCTCATTATCTTTAAAAAATGAATCTATGCTTCAGAGATCAACTGAATAGTATTCTGACCATTCTCAAGTCAGTATCTCAGCTTGACATTTCATAGGTCCTAAATCTGTATTTAGGACCTATGAAATGCCTTTATGAGACTTGAGATTTATGTTAGTGGAACCAATAATTTCCTAAAATAGCAACTGTTTTAGATTCTCTGTTACCTACTGCATTTTTTTTCTATATTCTGTAGCTGCCTCCTCCCATTGTCTTTATTTTTCATTGGCTCTTTTAACTCCTGTGTTCCAGTCCTGTGGACATAACGCCAGATTATGGACTCATCTTTCTGTGTATTAGGATGGTTCTTCTTGTCAACAGCCAGGGTTAGCCTATCTCTAATATCTCTCCATGCCAGTCCTTGATTTAACTCTCTAAAATTCCTTTACCTTCACATTACTATGCTATTCTCTTAAATGCATTGCGTTTGTATTGCTAACATGACCAATTCCTTCAGATTCATAGTTGTTACCTTGACTCATTTAACCCAGAAAATCTTAGGTCCTATTACTTACTAATTCAAATATGTCATTACTTGCCACAGAAATATTATTTTCATGACCTTTGAGTATAACTTTCTTATATAGGGAATGTTACCTGCTTTTATTTCCATCCACTTAAATCATATTATTTTTCAAAGAGTAGGCTCAAATTGTACATTCCTTATATTTCTCCCAGTGTAGGCAGACTTAAGAACTGAGCGCTCAATCATAGATAATTTTATATTGTAACTGATGGGTTCATAGAGTTGAGATCTGGTGATCACTGGATTGCCTTGCACCATGTATACCTTGGGGGAGGAGTTCTTAGACTTAATTTCTGAGCTATTCCTTCAAGAGTGATGGAAGAATTCAGGGATCCTCCTGACAACAATTCCTAATAGCAGCCAGAGCTAGCATCTATTGGCAAATATACAATTGGAATAGCTATAAAAAGCATGATATTATCCTATTTAGAGGCAAATATGTGGTTTGATTTTATATATAAATATAACTAAGAAAAAAAGAGAAACATTTGACCTGTTTCATTAGTGATTCTATTCATTCTGCTGAGTAGGGCAGAAAATGGGGCATCTCTGAAAAGCCCCAATTGTGCCCCCACTGTATTTTTTGCATTATGTATGTATATCCTTCTCTTCATTATTATAAACTCCTTAGTGACATCAATTTTGTGTGGTACTACTGGCATATAAATCTGCAAAATTACATTTGTATATTTTATATTTATTGTCATTATACATTACTATATACTGTGTATATAATATATTTTATATATTTTTATATTTATTGCATATATAGTATATGTGTATTCAACCTATTCAGGATAGCTATTCACATTGCTATGGAAAACGCTTTGTGCTTCAAATTCACAGAAACACTATTTTCTAAAGATTTTTGATTGCGAAAGCAATGGATAACAGTTTTTACTGATACTGAAAGCATGTCTTCTTACAGCAGGTCGAGGTATGGGTTTTTGTGGTTTCTTTGAACCCAGCTTTTTCATTGCATTATAGTATTTCTTCTGTTCTTCTGTCATAAAAATGTCTTGACCTCCAAAGTAAAGAAATGAAAGCAAAACTGGTTAAAATCATGTTCTTTGCTAGCTATAATACCTACTTTAGTAACTAGGAAAATTGGCTCACATTCCAATGTTGCTGATATCTCTCTATATAAATGCATATCAATATATAAATTAAGCCACATTAGTCAATCATATTTGTATACTGAAAATATCAAAACATGCTATCTTAATTATCAATTACTTGAAGACTAATAGCTAATTAATTTTCTCAAAACATTTCTAAGTTTTATTTTCTTTCCTTTTTTGTTATTATATTTTGGAGACTAAAGGAAAGAGGGTAACATGTTTAGTTCACATTATTGAGCAAAGATAATGTTTTATTATACTTATCTTCTTTTTCTGTTGGTTGAAGTTATCTATGATGACACCAATGAAGAGATTCAGAGTAAAGAATGAGCCAAAAATAATAAAGATGACAAAATAAAGATACATGTACAGATTGTCTTCATACTTGGGCTGCAATTCTACCTATAAAATATAAAAAATCATAACCATTAGGTCTAATACTTGTTTCATAAAAAGCACATCAGTGAATTTGCAATCCTCAAAGCATGTCAGAGTTGCTGGGAACAAAAAGAAACCAAACATAAAACAGATTTTAAAAAACATCGAACCAAAAATGTTTTGTTAAAGAGCCCTGCAAGACTGTTCACTGACTTGAGAAAATGAAACCACTCATAAAAAAAATCTTAATAATTAAAAATAATTTCACCCAATCAATACCTAGATTACAAATGCAGTTTCCTTTATAAACACAGACCCCAAAAGCGCATGTAGATTGAAGAACTTTCTTTCTTTAGAAGAGATTCTAGGGTTACACTGCTATATATTAAAACCTTTATGATTTACTCTCCCTACCTTAGTTTTCTCATCTGTAAAATGGAAATAATAGAACTGATACATCATAGATAGTCATTAAGTTTAAATATATTAATACAGGTAAGTGCACCAAACAATTCTTGGCCAATAGTAAATACTAGGTGTAAAATTAATATACATTACAGATTTCTCAAGACAGGCTAGAATTATTATTGTATTATATATATATATACAGATAAATGAGTGAGATTATTCCCTTTTGAAATGAATCTATTGATTCATCCTTCTTGGGTGGCTTAGGCACTGTGTCTCTCATAACAAAATCCTCTCTTGTCCAGCCCACTTTTTAAAATAAAATTTTAAAGTATATCATTCATCCATGAACATACATAAACAATAAGTGTAGAATAAAAATTGTGAACTTACAAAACAGACATGCATATCATCATACAGGGCTTCCATACATCACTCCACCATCACCACCTTGCATTGTTGTGAAACATTTTTACAAACTATGAAAAAGCATCATCAAAATATCACTACTAACCATAGCCCATATCTTACTTTGGTATATTTTCCCCCCAACCCACTCGATTATTAACACCCTGTATTAGTATTACATATTTGTTATAATACATGAGAGAACATTCCCATATTTGTTTAGTTAGCCACAGTCTATTTTCCACCACCGGATTCTTGTGTTACACAGTCCCTTTGCCCAGCCCACTTTTGATTAGAAAAAGGTGTGAAAGTGGCTTTGAGCATTGGCTGTAAAATATGGTTCAGGTCTCACAGGCATTGTTCTAACCAGCTCAGTCAACCTGTCCCAGATGACAATGGATGTTTTGTATTGCATTGTAAAATCAATTTAGAGGGTAATGACCAATACATTATATTTTTTTCTAACAAAACAGAGTAAAATAGAAGATTTCAGAAATATTATAAGGGTACCTATCCTCGTATGAGACTTTTACTTCACTTATATGTATGCACATTTATGCATTTTAAACCTTTTTAAAAAACTTAAAACACAATACACACATAGAACAATACATAATATATGAATGTAAATTGTAATTGATTGTTATAAAGTGAAACCCACACTCCAGAACATTGCCAGGCCCTCAGAAACCCTGACTTTAATGGCAATTATTTCCTTGCTTTTCTTTATAGTTAAGTATGTATTCCTGAATGATAGGTTAGTGTTGTCTGTTTTGAACTTTACTTAAATAAAATGATAGTATGTGTCTAGTTTCTTTAATTCAACATTGTATTTTTAAGATTCATCTATGTTGTACTATATGGCTGTATTCATTCATTTTCATCACTGTATAATATTCCATTGTCTATTCATTTCTATTGCTCTTGACTTTTTCCAGTTTGTGGCTAGTGCCAAAAAAATTTTTGTGCATTCTTCTACATAGGTTCTAGTATACAAGACCTATGTGTGCCAAGAGTGGAATTATAGGGTTATAGAGTACCTTGAACTTTATTGAATAATATAATAATGCCCAAATGCTTTTTAAGGAACATTTATCCATTTTCTCCCCACCAGCCTTGTATGACAGTTCTTATTGCTCTTTATCAATGGCAACACTTGGTATTGTCAGACTTCTGAATATTGACAATCTGGTAAATGTGTAGATGATATCTCATTTTGGTTTAAATTTGTATTTCCTTGATGACTAATGAGAGTAAAAGTGAGAAAATTTTCATAATTTTAGTGGCTAATTGGATTGCATTGAATGCTGAAGAGTTATATAGCAGAGTGTCTGCTAAATTATTAAGGAAAAAATGGGAAAGTAAGTTACATGTCTTACTCATCCTGAGAAGCTATTGATAAGGAAAGTGAAGAAACATTAAATGAATTAGTCAAATAGTTAGGAAACTACTGTTGAAAGTAATTATGAGCCCAGTCTTTGTGGTCAGAGTTCAAGAATACATTCTGCCTCCTTGTGCTCTAAGCCTCTTGTCTTCAATTGTAAAATGAAGTTAGTCTCACCTATATGATACGTTTGTTATTTAGGATTAAATGAGATCGCATAAGAAAGCTTTTAGCATAGTGAGCAGTAATAAATAATAAATTGTTACTATTATTCAAAGAAGCCCACAAGCAGTAGCACTTATAGAAGACATTATAAAGGGCTCTTAGCATTCTTTTTTATCATAAATTGAGAAAAACAAAACTTCTTCATTCAGAAAGTTAGCTGTTGGTGCCAGGGAAATAATTTTTTCAGCCTAATGCCCATTCTCAAGCAATATGCCAGAAACCAATCTTTCCCCCTGAAAATATGGTTTCCTCCTTCATTGCTGAAAATGAAAAATTAATAGAAATTGTAGAAAAATTTTCAACAGTACCGATGTGGATAAGGTAAGCTTGGAAAGCCCCTCCTTTCTACAACATAATCTCTCTTCCCAGAGAGAAACACTACTAAGGCTTTGTTTGTTTTCTCTTTAGTTTTTATCCCCAGCTTTAGTCAGTTCCTTCCTAATGCAAAGAAGATCAAAAGCTGATGGAAATCCATGATAGATGAGGAAAGTTTCTAACAGGACTTCAAATGCACAAATGGTCAAATATCAAAGCCACAAATAAAATGTCTCATTTTGCAAATGCATTCAAGGACTTTTTAAAGTGCCAGATACTATGCTAGTATGCTAGAAAAGACAGGTCAAAAGATTGACAGTGAGTAGAAAAAAACATTCTGATCAAATTTTGGAAGAAATAATGTGAGGTGAATTTTTTTTATTTTTTGTAATGTAGAGGTGCTCAGTAAGTGTCTGTGGTTTTGTTTTATTGAAAATATAATTTAATTACGATACTGTGGAAATATTCTCATGATCGAATTAAACAAATTTTCCCTCCAAGTAGAACTTACGTTTCGTGAGTCAACAGCTGCATACATGATATCCATCCATCCCTTAAATGTGGCCTGTAAAAAAAGTCAGGTTATTTAACTTATTTTTCCCAAAAATTATGATTTTAGAAAAGAAATTAAGTATCAGATTAGTTCACCAATAAAAGTATATTAAAAAGCTTGGGGTTAATGTTAAAACTCTTTTGAGTAATATTTTATAAAATATGTATTGAAAAGACTTCAACATTATATTATTTATAACAACTTTACATGTGTCTTTAAACCATTATGTACCATAACAATATGCTATCATAAAGCAATGATCAACATTTGACTTAATTCTTATATGTTCTTATATAAGAATATAATATGAACTTTGATTAAGTAATTTCATGTACTTAAGTATGAGCATAAGACAAGTTGAAAATTACCCTGTATTGTTCTTAGCACTTTATTTTCTTATTTATTCTTCTCTAAAAGACTAGAAATAAATGGTATTATCACCAACATGAATGGTTTGTTCTTGAAAACCTCCTTAATATTGTTGAACATACTATTTTAAGGCAATTATTCTACGTGTGGAAGCAGTTTTCTTATCAGAAAACAAACATTATACTCAACTGCAAATTTACACTTTAAAATATTTGTTTACTGTTGTGTGGGCATAGTAATCCTGAAGACGATAGTCTTGTAAACTTTTTCAGTTTCTTAGCGTCACAGACTCTGTTCTTTCCCCTATTACTTAAATAGCGTTGGGGATTGTCTACATTGATTGCCTCAGGGAATATGTGTTTTTTTTTTAAACATTGTGGCCATTTGAGGAGTTGAATGGATTTATGAGTTTATAGCAGGCATACTAGTCTTGATAGCAAGGTTTTTATTTGTAAAAGAGTAATCTTCCTAAGTGTTCAACCAAGAAGACCAATGAGGTAGAAACAGGGATTGAAGAAGAGTTAAGGGGTATGAAGGTGAGGTTTTTTGGTAACAGTGGTGGTGAAGGTTGGGTGGGTGGACACATGACTATGGTTTAGATAAAGTTTGGTGCCTGAGAAGGTGTATAGAAATCTACCATTCCCCCAAACCCATCCTGGGGCACTGCTTCTACTTTGTTCAGAGTAGGAGTGGGGAACCTCAGTAGAAATCCCAGGAATCATGGACTTATGCTAGACAACCTAATATAGGCTGGGAGACTATAAACTTTGTAGAGCAGCCCTGTTTCCAAAGTAGTAGGGAAAAGATGGTTCAGCAATGGCTGAGGAAGGACTCACAGGGTCCTAAGAATCTGAGCTTGTGTGAGAAAATAGCCAATAGTTCTTAAACCACTTAAGGTGTTTGGGATACTGGAGCAGAAGGGTTGAGAGTCTAAAGAGGCTGGGGATTGTACCGAAGAGAATGTAGGCTTTGATGCTGGAGGTTTTGACAGAGTCCCTGGCATCATAAGAAGTCATGCACGACATCAAAGGCCTGGTGGGACACATTGCCCCCATGGTGGTGGCTGGAAAAAGTAGAACCCACACAGGGACCAGATATGCCTCCCCTGGTTTCAGGACAATGTTCCAGGGAACATAAGTCACCTCAGGGAGAAGGGAAAGAGACTTGAGTTGGGGGGGTGGGGGGTGGGCAGGGATCTGAATTTGACTAAACAGCTACAAAAACCAGACTTAACCATAAACCAAAAGTAAACAAATTTAATTTAATTTAATTCTTTCTGTTCCTGGGCAGAAATGGGGCTTTTCCACTAAGGTGAGTTCAGACATAGACAAATAAGGAAAGCTAAATCTTTGCAAATATTAAGCAAAGAGAATTTGAGACTCATTTTACTAATATGTCACAGAGAATGAAAAGGGGTTACTTACTACTTGAAGCAAAGAAAGATATCCAAGTCCCACGTTGTCAAAGTTGACTTTCACGTTTTTCCATCTGGCAGTTTGATTGCTCTCTATGAGGGCTTTACATTCGCTGTAATTGTTGACCACACTTACATCAAACATCTCTCCAGTAGTATAGTTAATGCAATGGTAGAATTTGCCAGCAAAAAGGTTCACTCCCATTATACTGAATATCAGCCAAAAGATTAGACAAACCAGAAGTACATTCATTATGGATGGAATGGCTCCTAACAGAGCATTTACAACAACCTGGTACAGAAATGAGAAGGAAAAATACATGAAAAGTCAATAACAAATATATATTTATCTGCTTTTAAACACTATAAAAAGAATAACATTCAAATGATAAAATATAATTTATTCTGAAAATTGATAATTGTGTATAGACTAAACCCTGGTAGCTTCAAATGAGAATTTTTAAATTATAATTCTGAAGAGTGTAAAATAAATTTTACTCTTGTGGGATCAAGAGATAAGGATATACATGTAAGCATATTTTCATCAAAGAATGGAATTAATTATAAGTGCAAATAAGTAACTTCATCATGTGAACATCTTTTTTTTTTTTCAACTGTGAAAATCATACAGTTTACTATCCAAAATTTGAAGGTCAAAGGGGGACAATTTTCCAAGTGAAAGAGCAAAGTGTAAATGCAAGCACAAGCCAGGCTTGTCCCAGGCACCTGTGGGTGACCTTTTGCACAGTTACTCTGGAGCAACAGAGGTGTTCTGGCTTGAACATGAAATGAGGGAAATGGGTTTGGAAATCAGAAGATCTCTATTCTAGTCAATTTTCGTCACAAATTCCTCCAGCCTTAGAGGTGCTCATCTGTGGCATCCCTTTCAGAATAAAATTTTAGAATTCTAAGATGAGAAACCACAATAATCAGAATGAAGGATTGGTTAGGACTGGCTATATTTCCATAAAACATTGCAATCTGAGTCTAATGGTTTCACCTGATGGCTTTGTTATTTGTAGCTTTCTGGATTAACTAAGGGTGAACCCTTTTTGGCACATTTCTTAAATTATCCCTGAAATAAATATTTAGCTAAATGTCTTATTCTGTACAAGTAAACGTAAACTACAGCAGAAATAATTGTGAAGGAATAGACTTGTAAAATATAAGAAATATGTACATAAGCTGTCTTCAAATCCCTTATGAGATAAAAAGATATGTACAAATACATATACACATACACACACATACATGCAAACCTATGAGTACAGATATCTTACAGCAAAAATATGGAGTGGGTACTTTACAAAAGGCAATATTTAACTGCAAATTGACACATGCAGCCTGCTCAATAAAGAAGAATACTTTAATAATAATGTACATTTAATAAAGGTAAGTTGTAAAGGCTTACAGTGTTATTATTAGAATTTACACTCTCCTTGATAATTCAGAGGAACTAGATCTGACACTTCATTTTTAAGTTCCCCCAAATGAACACTAGACTGTGTGAATGTGAGGAAGTACTGGTTAGTACAGTTCTAATTTAAAAAATGCCGGATAATAAAGAAATAATACACATGCTTTCCAAGGGAGTCATATCTAGGGAAGAACTAGGAGTTAAGGATTTTATATATGCAGATTCTATACAGAAAATGTGAAAATTATTCTAGTCCTGAAAGTTTGAAATCTTTTGTTTAATAAATCTACTACAGCAAAGAATCGTAACTTCAAATTAGTAAACTGAAAAGAACTTACCAGCTAACAATTCCTTTCTATGTAACCATGTGTACACACACGTGCGTGCACACACATACCACATTCATCTCTGGTTGTTTGCAACATCCAATATTTTCAAATTCCACAAAAAAGATCATTTTCCAAAAGTTCCCTTTTGAACAGCTAAAGCCATTGAGATAGGGCATCATAATTTCCTTGGTGGTGAGGACGTGTGATTTCAGGTTTTGTGCCCCGGGGGATAACAGACATCAGTATAAATTCCTCCCTGTTTCTTTATGCCACCTTTTAAAATGATTGCTAGATTTTCACAGTTGACCTACTTTCTAGCCTTGTCAGCCTGAGTTCGAAAGCTAGATTCAGATTTGAAAAAGGCTCAAAACATAGCACATGAAACAGTGAAGAAAAAATGAGGAAAAAAAAAAAGAATAAAAAACCCCCACATAAAACGAAACAATGAGGAATGGTTTGGAGGTTTTAAATTACAGTGAGTGGGATTTCCTGTATATTTAAACATGCAACGAACATAATTCTTGATTCAGATCCACAGCCTACACAACATGATAGAGAATCTCCACCAAGTGAAAATCTAGTTAATTAGAATCAATTCCTAAGCATTATATTCTGTCTCTCTAGCAGTGCCAAGTATTATGGACATCTGATAAATGTTATTATTGACTGGTTGACCACGTTAAAATGAATGTAGAAGACAAATTTTCTATTGATTTGTCATTTCTAAGGTACAAAGTGTCACAGTATATATGTGTTCTCAACTATCATTCCAACAAATTCTGAAGTATTCAGCCTTACTTACCCTCATTCCTTCAAACCTGGATAAGGCTCTCAGTGGCCTCAGAGCTCTTAGTGTCCTGAGGGATTTGATGGCACCAAGTTCTGAGTAACCCAAGGCATTTGCAGTTAAGCTAACCAATGAGACCTATATAGAAAAAGCAATGCAATTTTCTTATTTACAGGCAAAAATGTCTACACAGTTTAACCTTGCTCCATGCAATAAACCAGTAGTTCTCCAACTTCAGTGAACATCAGAGTCACTGGACGGCTTGCTAAGCACACAGATAGCTGGCAGAATCTGATTCAATAAGTTTAGGGTGGGACTGAAAATTTGCATTTCTAACAAATGAAGTCAATGAAGCTGATACAAGTACCACACTTTGAGAACCATTCATATAAATTTATGAAAAAGAAGAAACATGCATGTTCTCCTCAAGATTCTAAAAATTCAGGAAAAAAATAAATGAAAAGTAAAGCTAGAAAAGTGACACAAAAATGCAATCTTCCTCTACAAATCTCTAAAACTGTCATTTCTCACACTATTTAGCACCCAAAAGAGAAATTAGAACTTGGTATACAAGCAAACTATGAATACCACTGGTGACCCTGAACATGAGCACATTGAGAGGCCCAGGACTCTAAGGAAAGGCTTTGTCTTTTTGCAAAGTTCATTGTGGAAGGCATAACATCATTAATTAGGAGAAGTGAAGAAGCATGCTAACAAAAAGGAGAGTTGAGATAGTAGCATAACTATTAGAAATTGCCAGGATGATGTTTTCCTTAGTCATTCATACAGATGACTAATGTAGTTGATAAAACTTCTGAGGTCTCAGCTAAAAAGGAAAAGAAAAATTGTTACAGATAGCATGAAATGTCTGATTTCCTTTGAAAATATATAGGAAACTCATTAAAACTATGTAAGTTAAGAAAAGGTATTTTCTCCTAACGGTCACCTGAATTTCAAAATCAGATAAACAAAAATAGATGTATAGTATAGCTTTTATTGGCCACTTGAAAATTATATTTTTTAAGAAATATAAGTAAAGCTCACAGAAATTGTTAAAAAAAAACTTGGTTTATTCAAACTAATTATGCACATGCAATGTGAATTGTTATAACCTCTGAATTACTTTAAAACGTAGTTTTATAATTTTCCAATATGTAGAAATAATCTGGATGATGACTATAAGAGAAGTTTGCAGCACCAATTATAGAATTTAAGAATGACAAGGCCAGTAAGATAGTTCTCTTACTTGTTGAAAAAATTGTTTGGAAAAATACTGAGCTATAAAAATTTATCTTAAGGGTTTATTTATTTCCCTTAAAATCTAAACTTTTAGGCTTTGTAAGTCCCCTCTTGACAGATAATTAAAAAATATAAAGTTACTGAATTAGTATGAATTCTGTATATTTCCTGTTCATAAAATATAAGGGTCTGTAATATTTTACCTTCTCTGAAGACAGAACCAAAAAGAGACAGGGATAAATTAAAGTATGAAAATCAGAAATCAGATATAAGAAAAAAATTCTGAACAGGGGCAGTATTTATTGGCTAATTAAAAGAGATGGTAAAATATCCAATGTTATGGGCTTGTGTAGCCAATTGTGAAATGGAGACACGTTTAGGCTTCTTCTCTTCCTGGAGCACTGGAGCAGTCTCCTAATTGGCCTCTTGGTCTCTAAAACCCCTTTTTATTCCAGCATTTACATGGCCACCGAATTACACTCTACTTCTTGAGTGACCTATGACTTACTTGTATTTGTATCTTCCTTAACAAAATAGATTTTCAGTAAATATATTTGCTTTAAAGCAAAATATTGATTTTTTAATATACTACCATAACAGTTTTCTTAAATTTAAGAAGGTGAATATCATGGCACATTAGGTAATATGAGTGGTAGCTTCAGGACAACTAGATTTAAGACTTTTTAAATATTCCAGTTGTGTTAACTTAATGACTTTATTTTTACATAGCTATATTAAATATCAGATATTTTAATTATAAATTTACCAAATTCTCATAACCACATACAGAGAAAAGAAGAAGTATGTATAATCTAATTAAGCCAATAAAAGTGGTTATAATTTGGGTGTATTTTTCCATTGTTTGTAATGTCCAAACATAAGCATTTTAAAATATTATTTATTGTCTTATTTTACTGTCAGACTTTTAATGTAATTTTAATGTAATTCTAAATGCAGACTTTATATGTCAATAGTAAATTCACTTTTTTTGCTTTTGTCACATCAGCAGAGTAAGATTTTTTTTCCTCTCATATAAGCTTATAGAGAACTTTCTCTATCACTTATAGACTTCTGACCTCCATTTGGTGATTAGAAAGCTCATTGAATTAAAATGTGAGTTTTGTTTTTCTTTTTTGGTCACTTGAAATTGTGAAAAATAATTTTCTCATTGAGAGTGGTCTATGATTTTTGCTCGCATGATATATAAAACTCACATGTCAAAACATTTCAAGTTAAAATATATCACTAATTTCTAAGGAATTATTACAAACCAACAGAATATTGTCTTTTAAGAGTGCACTATTGACTCAGGTACAGTCTGAAAAACTGATCAACTCTAATAAAACCAGTAGTGGAAAATTAAAAAAAAAAAAAAAAAAAAAGTGCACTATTGAATGCACTGTGCGTTCCTACAATTTCCAGTGACCCCCTCCACTGTGTTGTCCGTTGACATCAGCCCCCCTTCACCTCTCTGTCTTTCCAAGTATTTGCTAGACAAAACGTTTTTAAGTTCCTTAATATCCATTCTGAATGGAATATTACTCTAAAAGTCATTTAAGGAGTAAATCTCCTAAAGTAAATACAAATCATTTCTGGATTTTGGACTGAGTTAGTATCTTATACGCATAACTATAAGGGGAGCTATACCCCAAATTTTCCCTCAGGAAACAGGGAGCAACTTCTTATTTGATGGTTTTAAAAGCCTCTTATGTTTTGGTATTCCATCTTCCTATATTTTCAACACCAATATGGTTTCATAAAACCTTTAAGAATTTGGTTCATAGCCAATTGATTTTTGGACTTTCAGATATCCTCCTAATTAATCCATTAGCATTATAAATACTTCTCAAAAGATCCTAGAAATGACAAAGATACGGCCAAAGATGACTGTGAAGAATTATATAGAGTTATTTTGTGATGTGTGAGAGTGGGGAAAAACAAAACTTCTAAATTAATGTATTATTTTGTATAATATGGGAGAAATATTGAATATTAATTTGAAACTAAATTAATAAACATAATAAGGTGGCATTTGACTATTTCATCCATGAAAGTGTACATATTTAAATTGGCAAAAAATGTTTTGGGGCATCTTCTTATTAGGAAAGTGGGAACATCACTTATATTTGGGCCTATGAAGCATTTACTGAATGTCTACTGTCTGCCAGGCACAGTGCTGGGCCACGCAGATAATATCATCAAATGCCAATGGAATGAATCAAGAAACTGCAGAATACTCACATCAACAATCAGGAAGTCTAGCCAGCACCAGGCATTGGTAAAATAAACTTGAAAACCATATGCAACCCATTTTAGAAGCATTTCCAGAATGAATATGTAAGTGAAAACCTTGTCAGCATATTCCAACATAGTCTTAATGGTTTTTCGCTGCTCAATATATATATCTTCAAAGGCCTGTAAGTGGAAAAGATTCGATGGAATTTCATTGCCATAAATATAATCTTATTTGAAAAAAATATATGGTGCAAGAGGCTTATTATATGCTGGAAGGCTGGAAGGTTTAGTATTTCCCATAGCTGCATTTTACTTTATATTTATCTGTTCATCAATGAGTTTTGGCAGGGCGTTTCAGTGAAGCAATAGATTGAATAATTTCTAAACTTCAGTATTAAGGTACCCCAGAAGAGCTTAAAGTTTTTGAGAAGGTGCTGTTGCTTCTCTCTAGAGTAGGAGAGGTAGAGTCATCTGGGTGTATATTTGCTTGGTTCAGTGTAGACTCACTGGAATGCGCCCTCTTAATAATGCAAATATAAGGCAAATAAGTCCCTTAGCTTCAGGAAAGTACTATCAGCATGCTCGCTCTCTCTCTCTCTCTCTCTCTCTCTCTCTCTCTCTCTCCTGGGGGTGTGTGTGTGTATCTGGAAACTTCCTTTGCCAGCATATTGTACAGCTCTTGGAAAAGGGTAAGGGAACTCATTTGCAAGAGCCCTTGGTCCTTCTGGAATGAAGAGACCATTTATCTAACTCAATCTCCTTTCAGGAAAAACTTTAAGGGTGACCTGGTGCAAGGGAAAAGGAAAACTTTCTTTTCCAAAGAGAAGGGGGATGTGGTCTTGGGACCAGGGTTCAATAGTAGGGCTGAAAGACTGTTTAGCTCAGCCTGTAGCTGAAGCTAGAAGCCTATCAAGAGCTAGCCATTGTGCCAACATGGTGGTGTGTTTTGGTGAGTCCTAACTGGGTTTAATTGAAAACCAATATCAACTACAGCAAGGGCACTAGTCACTGATAATGTTTCAGTTTCTTCCCTACTTGGCTTTAAAACATGGCTGGCTAACCCTCTCTGGACTTAATATATGGCAGCATGGAGAATTCTTAGTCAAATCAGAAGAGTGCTCAGAAGCTTCTGCATATAATTCCATAATCCTCCTAATGAAATTGACTCACCAAAGGCTTGAGTGACTAATTGAAAATATAAAAGAAAATGCAACAATATTTGTATCACCAAATGGGGAAATGGCTCACACCATTTTCATTATGATAATCGGTATTTTGACTGAATTGGCCATGCACAAGTTGAACCAAATCAAACATAAATGAAGTTTGTAATGCTTTTACTTTGCTAACAGTCAGGAATAAAGTTAACAGACACTTATTAAGTGCCTATTATTTGCCAACTGTGATTGGCACTAGCAATCAGTATAAACAAGACCGATAATTCCCGCAGCATGGAGTTGAGGTTAAGCAGTTTGATATTTAACTGATAATCCCATATCACATCTACGTAATTATTCTTAATAAGCACTATTTTGACTGACTAAAGAAATCTTATAAGAAATCATACTGATCTGAGTTTTAGTCAATCTGATTAGATCAATAAAAGTTGCTATTTATTGAGCACAGTGTGCCAAAGGTATCTTGCATATTATCTCTCATTCTCATAAACACCTTCTTTTACAAAGGAGTAATATGAGGCTCATTGAAGGGAAAAGATAAGGGTTTCAGGTAAAAGGTAAAGGAGTTGTCCACACTTCACTTACCAGTGCCCCACTGCTTAAAAGAATCATGAAGACAATGAAGGTTTCAAACCAATTGTGCTCCACTATCTTATAGCAAGTTTTTCTGAGGTTCCACCAGAGTTTCCCTTTGCCTTCTTCTATACTTATCTGACAACACTTGAACTTCCGTACACAGTCTAAAATATGTGAGAGTAGAAAAAAGTTATCACTCTATATGTTATTTGTATTGGTGGGAGAGTCACCTATGTTATTCCCCAATATACTATATATAACTTTATTTTTTAAGATGGTTTCTGATTATGGAAATGAAAATCACTCATTTAAAAAAAATTATTCATACAATAGATATTTATTTTGACTTTTAGGGACTGTTACAATGGCTTCTTATTAAATTATAAAGATATATTACAGAAAAAAATAGAAAAGCAGAAAGAAATATAAAATACAAAATTATCACCAGAAGTTGATATTTCCATTCTGTCCTTATTTGATGAGTGTGAGTTCACCCATACATTAAATATATTCAAATTCTGATTAGTTCACTTAATGATATAAACATTTGCTATATTATTACAAGTAAATAGAGTTTTAAGAATTTCAAAGAAGAAAAAAACTAAACATAAAACAGCATAAACATAACATAAACAACAAAAAGATTTCATAATATTTCTCAAAGTAGGATTAACAGATTTAACTAACATTTATATGACTATTCCACTATTATTGAAAATTTAGGTTGCTTTTATACCGGCTATTATCAGTAATAATGTAATAAACACCTTTGTGTAATTTGTGGACTACTGGGTCAAATGTTCTTCAACAAATACTTATTCAATACTTAATGCATTCAAGGAATTGTATTGGACAAATTATAACACTATAATGTGTAAAATATGGACTTGTCCTGAAAGAATGTGCATTTAGTAGGAGAGATTTCTCCACAAAATTCTATAGTTATAAAAAGCAACAATTATCACAAGAAAAATAAAGTATTATGAGAACTCAACATAGAGATTAATTTTGGCTATTGAGCTCTATGGAGGTAATAGATTTGGAGCTAGATCTTGAGGTATGTGTAAGAATGATATTATTAAAAACATAACTTTTATTTAAGGAACTGCTATTAGTTTTGATTTGGGGACATTAAAGGAAGTGAGAGCAAAGGTAATGGTGGTGACAGTGGCCAAGTGTTAAAAGATACAGCTCGGGGAGAGGTGACAGGACCTGGCAGCAAATAAGAAATGGGAGGACAGGAGTGTGGGAGAAAGAGAGGTCAATGACATCTAGAGTTTTAACCATCACAGAGTTGTCCAATGTATAGAAAAATGGAAACCTCATCCTGAAGGAGGATAATATTCTACTCATATGCTTCTCTATTATGTTAAACAGCCAGATTACATCCTTATTTCATAAAATTTAATGAAACGCTATTGAATGTTATTAATTTCTCATTTTTAAAAAAATTTGCGGGAAGTGGGTGAGGCTCAAGTGATTGGGCTCCCGTCTACCATATAGGAGGCCGAGGGTTCGATTCCCGGGGCCTCCTGGTGAAAGGGAAGCTGGCCTGCGCCGCGAGCTTGCCCGAGCGGAGAGCTGGTCCATGTGGAGTGCTGGTGCAGCAAGATGAGCAACAAAAAGAGACAGAGAGGAAAGACAATAAGAGACACAGCAGACCAGGGAGCTGAGGTGGCACAAGTGATTGAGGATCAGTTCCTGGTGCTGCCTAAAGAGATGACAAGCAGACCCAGAAGAACACACAGCTAATGGACACAGAGAGCAGACAGTGAGCACAAAACAATGAAGGGGGAGACAGGAGAAGTAAAAAAATGAATAAATCTTAAAAAAAAATTGCATTATATTTGTTGCTCCTTTAAGAGCAAGATCTTTTCACATTCCTGTCTCCTAAAGGATCAAGAAGAAGTACATGATCTGAAAATATTCATTCCAATGAATTCATTGGAACTGAATGTAGTTTTGTTTCCCCCCCCAAGGAGTACATGAGATGTTAAGATTTTGTTTAACAAAAAAGGACAAATTTTAATGGGAGTGTTAAATGTCACATTCAAGATAGTGATTTACCTGTGGGAAGGTGGGGAGGGAATGGGATAAAGATGGGGGGAAAAAGGGGGCCTAATCTGCATCTGTTTTATATTTAAATAAAAAGTCTGAAGCAAAAATGGCAAAAATATTCAATTGTTAAAGCAGGTTTATATCTGTGTAGTATTCATTATTATTTTCTATAATATTATGTTGATAGTTCATAATAATTTTTTAAACTTTAAAAGAAATCAAAATTTGATAGTACTATAATTATTATTATGCATATATTTTGATCTTAAATAAATTTGTCTGGAAAGGAGTACTAACTAATAACACGGAAGTTTACTTTTGTGATATACCCCTTGAATGTTTTGTGGAATTTTTTCACAACCAATTAACTGTACTGAAATGTATGCAGAACATTTGAAGGAAATATGAAGTGGCTTCTCTCATTACTTGTGCGGAGCAAATAACTCTCCCTTCAAAATTATTTAAAAAATTGACAATTAATATGAAAAAATGTATTTTCAACAATGCATCTAAGTCCAAAATTAATAGGTATATGCAACCTAATCTTCCTTAATAAACGTGAAATAATCTATGGGTACCAATTGTGCTTTCTAACATCTGCATAACTATATTTTTAAAAATTAGCTTAAACTTTAAGTTAAAACCACTTTAATGTTCTTAGTATAAACATGTATCACTCAAATTAAACATTTTTATAATTAGTTGTAATATATAGCATTAAGAGGCAGTTATTATTATTATTAAAAATAAATCTTTTATTTAAGCAGTTGCTATTGGTATTGAATTTGGTACTAAGACAGAGTAAGAATTACTAAATAGCTCTTAATTAAAATATAGTTAAAAAGGAAGTAATTTCTGGGATTTTAAAGAAACAGTTCCATACCTATAATAGTGACTCACATAAGAAGTGAAAATAATTTCATACCCTGTGGCACTGGACTAAATTTTGAATGCCTCCTTGTATCATCAGCAGCCCTCTCACACTGAGTCTGGATTGGCCAGGTGACTTTGGTAAATAGGACAGGAACAAACTTGACACAAGTGGAGCCTTAACAAGCCCTTAGCATTTAGGCTTTCTTTCTTGCTCTCTGAGTTCACCATGAGAAAAGCCTGGACTAGTGTGCAGGAGGATGAGACAAATGTTGAAGAGAGCTGCACCAGCCCAGCTGTCCCATCTGAGGCCCCAGACATGCAATAGAGCCCAGCTAAGATCAGCAAAACTATCTAGCTGGCCATGAATTTGTGAGGAAGCACATGTTTTTTTATTATTCGAAGAGGTTTGGAGGTGGTTTGACAGGCAGCATTAATGTTACAATAAATCTAGCCCTCAAATTATGTAATTTCATTTTCAGAAAATCCTTTGTGATCACTCCAATAACATGTTTTCATATATTATACAACTCATTATCCTCATTCAGAACTAATCAAAAGTATTTGACATTTACAGATACAGGTAATTGTTGCTCAAGGACAGTTTTAAATGTACATTTATCAATTAATACACATTATTATTTGACAAAATGGTAAATGATAAATTACTTCTCTGACTTTTTCCCCTATAGCTAAAGAAAGATTTGCATGATTTGCCTTTCTTTCCAGCTAGGTAGTCTAGACAGCCACAGAAAAATTTGATAGCATTTCTTAGAATTGAACAGAATCCTCAAAAATAAGAAATTCTAATTATTTAAATCTACCTCTTTAAAAATGATCTTTGTTTTGATATAAAAAAGCAAATAAACAGTTGTCTGATAGATAAAGGTGAGAAAAAGAAAGAGAAGAGAAGAAAGGAGTGAAGAGGACAAAGGAGAGGAGAGGAGATGCTAGGAGAAGAGAGGAGGGAAGACAAGCAAAGCTAATGACCATCTATGCAGTGTTTCACTCACCTTCTGTAAAACAGGCTTCAGGTTCAAGGGATTCTTCAGGTTCAACCTCAGGTTGCTCTCCCTCAGCGGGAGCTCCTATATCAACTGTGCTGCCTTCAGATGAGCTAGTTGCATTTAGCTTCTGAAAATCAATCCCACAGAAAAGCATTTAAAATATTTTCTTTATTCCAAAATCTAAAAATTCATAAGGCATGCTCCCAAGTCCTCTGTATGCATTTCCTTGATCTGTAATTTAAGATAACTTAAAATGTAATGCTAATCGGCTCTGGTAGAGGTGGGGGGTCACAAGATTAGATACAATACCACAGTATTTTTTTTTCTTTAAAAAAATTGTGTGATATTATTTTTTAAGCCCATTTTTAGAGATTCTAAAATAAAATCCTGCAGAAAGCTTACAAAGCATACAGTCCTTTGTGGTCTTACTTTTATAAATTATTTTGCAAATGTTAATGATATAGTTTGTTTTATTCTAAAATTGTGACCCAACCAACGAAAGCTTCACAAATGTATTTTCATGTCAAATGCAGAAAAGATTTGATCAAATGCACATAAACAGCAACAGTCTAAATTTATCCACTTTTCATTGACATGAAAATGTACTACTGATTGTTATTAAAAATCTTCTATAGTTTTCTAATTCTGGGAAGAGCAGCACATTGTTAGCTTTATAGCAAGAGCTGATATTTTGCATTCTCTTTGGCCAATGCACTCTTTTGTTTCATTGTGCATTTGGAAACTACTTGTTACTCTGGCACTCTTACCTGTCCTGTTAGTACAGGCAGAAATGAATCTTTAGTGGTGGTTATTTTGTTTTCCTTCAGGTTAAATCAAATATCACCAAAAGAAAAATATAATAGAAAGAAATTGCTTTAAATCTTGAAATGCAACAAACTTTAGCCAGGTCAGGTCATTCTTGGGATAAGGATAAATGAAGGGATCCCAGTCTTTAACCTAGTCTTAAAATCCTGCAGGAATGATGCAGGACCAGGTGTGAGTGCCACACGGAATCAGAGTAGTTTGGGCCACAGCATTCTCAGACCTGTTACAATGTTATTACCATTGATGCATAACATTAGGAAATGGGTGAGCTGTTAGGAGCTACTTTATAAAGAGGATGAGGTAAGCAAGTGATTGAAATGCACATTAAAGTATGTTGAACTATAAAATGGATGCCATAGTCAGAACTCGTAGTTGCTAGGGGTTAGATGAATTTTCTCTAGGAAGCTGATCTATTTTATGGAAATGATTTTCTTCACATAAAATGTTTACTTGGCTTTGTGGTACTGATAAAGTAAAAATATTTATATATTATATTCATGAGATTGAAAACGCTTTTGCCTTGTATAATTTACAACACAAGTAATGGAAGTATCAATATTAGATACTTCTGCCTTCTTCGAACCAGTTTCAGAATTACTTTTTAATATGTCCAAAATTGTTAAATCAAAGACTATATATTATGAGGTGCTTGAGGGTTGTTGATTTATTTTTCTATTCATCAGATATATTACAATCCTAGACAGATACTCAATCATAATATTGTCTTTAAAATTTTACTATATTTTGTTCTAAGATGAAATATCAAAGAAGATTTACTACAAATATTCTAATTTTTCAGACATTTCCTACTTTCCTGTTCTTTGTCTTTGGGTTAGACTTTCTTAGATAAGTGTAGCTCTATTTTATTTCCATACAATTGATTAAGAAATGAATAAAATTTCCTATCATTTCCATCCATCAAATTCACATGATGCTCTTACATGGTAGGGACCTGAAAATACTGACCTTGTCATTTGTAGGATGTTCAAACATGACATAGATCATCAGAAAAACTGAAACTTAGTCAACTCTGATGAACTACAGACAGCCCACAAGAAGAAATGAAAAACATAACTTTTAGGAAAAAGGATCTCACTGCAAACACACAATGGAGGAAACTGAGGGTGGGGAAAATGAGGCTCCATATTCAGGGTGCTCCACATGCTGAGGCTGGCATTGGAGAATGACTGTTTCAGAGCCTAGATCAGTGCTAGGTACATTGGAGGTACTCAATAAATATTATTTTTTAAATGAATGAAATAATAAAGTACTTCATAACAGAATGAAGGTCAGCCCTTGACAGTGATTGGGAGAAGTCACCAGACAATATATTCCAGAGACTCTTGGTTCAAAATATTCAGAAGGTCGCAGATGATCCCTGTCACAGCAACTATGACTCCTACAGCCAAGTAGTTGGATTGCTAAGACTTTGAATGAATTTGAGAAGACCTGATACTCATCATCATCTTTTCCTTCTTCACTGTCAATCTTTTGCAAAAATCAACCTTCCTTTCTTTCACAAACTTCTACAAAAAGTCTGAACTTCTAATTTTCCCATCCTATCATCACCCTACAATATATACTTCAGGCTGTTCATAATTCTTATCACAATTTTGACCTTCAAAAGTATGGGTTTGTGTGGTCAAATTGTTTCAGTCATATGAATTCTGGTCTCCCTAATATGCTTATAAACTCTTTGGAGGCAGAGACTTTGAATTCTAGGTTCTAGGAATAATATAACATAGTTCAATACTAGGAACAGACTCTAAATTCCCAACATGTTTTCATGTAACATTAAATATTGAATGAATGAATGAATGAATGAATAGGCAAATAGTTTGTTTTTAATGGATTTTTCAAATGTAACAAGTCACCGACTGGTTTGACCCAAGGTTAAAAGGATGTCACTAGAGTTTGTCATGCTTGGCTAAAAATGAGAAAGAATCACGTGTTTTTTTTTTAATTGTTTTTTAAGTCTTATCTCTGGAAACACTAATTTAAAAAGGCATTCCTGTATTTTTTCTTATTTAAATCATATTAAAAATAGGAAAATGAACATTGTTGACTTTTACTTAGTACAATGTCTTAGTA
Source organism: Tolypeutes matacus (assembly GCA_026826555.1). Taxonomy (NCBI): domain Eukaryota; kingdom Metazoa; phylum Chordata; class Mammalia; order Cingulata; family Chlamyphoridae; genus Tolypeutes; species Tolypeutes matacus. The sequence goes on from JAKSZT010053928.1 coordinate 13,638,605, forward strand.
TTAATATAGAATTAATAGATACCTTTTTCTTGGAGCTCAATATCCATATAAAAGTCAGGCTATTACTTTTTCAAAAATGTAACATAAAAGTGTTTTGCTTATCTAGAAGATGTATCTCACTAGACTTAACTTTTTGAAGCAAAGATCATATATTCCTAGCATCTATCACCAATGTTTGTGTTTAATAATGTGTATTGAGTAAATGAATGGGTGACCAATACATGGATTCTTCAATTTCATCATTAGCTTCTAATACCTGTTATCTGCTACATTCAAGGGAACAGAAACAATATTCTCTCTTAGGAGCAGAGTAACACAAATCCTTCAAGATTCTGAGCTGTATAAGCAATAACCAACAACTCAAAATCGGGAGTGTGCTGCTTTAAAACTAGGCTACTAATTATTTGAATCTCATATGAGTCTATGAAGTAAACTGTAGTTGAACTCTAGAGACAGGACAACTATTACTGAATAATTTTGACAGTGTTTTTCCTCCTACCATCCTATGTATAGGAATCTATAGGCCCAGTGGAAATGGGACCTCTTTAAGGAGAAGCAATTTAATTCTTCTTCATTCTTCCCCATGAAGTGGAAAAGCACAGGATCTACCAGCCTTCAAGGTATTACTTGAATATTACACTTCAGGGACTTGGTTTACAAATAAAGAAGTTAAGCTGTGCATTAATCCTCAAACATCTACCAATATAGTCTACTTTAGAGAAGCATTTTGTCAAAAGTCATAGTGAGTCAGTAACTAGATTCTAGGTTTTCTGTACCACATTCTGTCAGGATTCTCTAGAAAATTTCTTTGATGATTCAGAAGCAAACCCAATCTACCAATTGTAAAGCATTTAATAGAGTGGTTGTATTATTAAACATTGTAGGTTCAAGATAGTGCTGATGATATTGTTGATCTCCATGTTTCATGATCGGGAGCTTCATTATTAGTTCAAGTTATATTAATAATCCTTATAAATATTAATGTAGGGTAGAGCTAAATACACATTGTGATAGTTCATGAGCAAAAAAGTTTACTTTTAATAATAATCCTGAGGCCTAGGCAAGAAATTCTAATCTATAAAGACTTTCCTGGTAAAATCAATTCCACTTACTAAAATCACCTAAGAGGCAAATAACATAGCATTATAAAATAACATTGACTAAAAATGTTAAAATGTGTGAAGGGCCCATAAAAAATCAAATGAATCAAATTAACAATGTAAACATCTTCAGCTTCAGATATAGTCATAATTACAATCAATCCCAACTGCAGGGCAAATTCACCAATTAGAACTGCCTAATATACATCAATTATATGGAACTATTCACACTAATTTATTTAAAGAAGAATTTTCAAATAAAAGATACTTGCAAATATTCTAATCTAGGAATCATTCACTGCAAAATGCCACATGAGTAAAAGACTGAAATGTCAAATAATTTAGAAATAGAACCAATTTGACAAGCTCTAAACTTCTCTTTAGTAAAATTTGGATGTCTAGGTTCCTATTACATGTACTTATTTACCAGGAAACAAATGGACTGAATAATATTGTTAAAGCAGCCCTTGCCAAGTTAAACTTTAACAAAATATGGATGTGCTCCAAAGTCAGGAAACTAAAGAGACCAAACAAAAATGGCCAGTTGTTATTGGCTATGAACAGCATTGGTATTTATTTACCTCCAGGTAGAAATATTAGTTGAACATTTTTTTTTTTTTTGGTGGAAACCTCATATTACAAGGGTCCTCCCATTGAAAATATGCTGGTATTCTTCTGGAATGCTGGATAATTATAGTTGATGAGTTAAGCAGAGCAGAATCATATTTTGCCTAATCATCTAATAAACAAGCATCAAGACATACAATATTTCATTTGGATTTTTAAACACTATATTTTTACCTTAACTTTCTACATCACTGATGAATTACTATTAAACATCAATGTGTAAAAGAAGAGCCCTTCTTTCAGAAAATAAATGTGTCTCTAAAAATAATCACAACAGAAAAAAAGAGAGATAAATCAGTTCCTAATATTTGTTTCCATACTTTTTATAGGCACACTTGTTTCCCATTATGAAGTTAAGATACATTTTAAGACAATGTAATTTGTAAGGACTGTATATAATCTGGGATAAAAGAGGTATAGTCTAAAACAAATCGGGATAAAAATGTGGTAACTTCAAAATAGACTAAATAAAATATTCTACATCTAACTATTTTGGTCTCCAAGAATGCCAATTCTTTGTTCTACATGGATCCTATTATTAACTGTGCTTAAGAAGTGCTAGGTCACTTTACATGGAAAATTCTAACACTGGAAACAATGGAAGTGATGTTCTTCCTTTCTTTGGAATAGGCTTTAAGACCAACGTGACACAGTTAATACTAGAAAGGAACTGTTGGTACTTTCTTAATAAGGAAGATGGCAAAATCAAAAGCACCATTGTCATTATAATACATCAACTAGAAAATCATTTTAGTCTTTATAATGACTAATTGTAAAATTTTCTAAACCATATATCACAGGGCTCTTAAATATCTTTCTGTGGATGACAAAAGGAAACATTAAGTCATACTGGCCTAATCCTCAGCAGATTACCAGTGTCAAAAAGACACATGTTTGACGCATTTTGTTCTTCCATTAGGATACTTAGAGCCCTTTTCTCCATTAATCACTATCCCACTGGAAAACTTTCCCATGAGAACCACAAATTATCCAGGATAAAAATCATAGATGGTGTGACAGTTTGAGAATATTTTTGTGAATCCCCCAAAAGAGAAAGATTATGTTGTAAACTAATCTATTCCTCTGGATGTGATACACTTTGTATTAGATTCAGCTGAGATGTCTTTGATTAAATTACCTGTTAAGATTAGGGCTTTGATATGACCACATCAGTAAGGTGTAACTCAGGTTGAGTAACCACCCCCTTGGTGGGCTGATATAGATGGACACTCACTCAAGAAGACATATGGGAAGAAAGAGAGCACTTTTATTTTTGATTCTGAGGCCCCAGGGAGAGATGAGCCATTCACCTGATAGTTTGCAGTTGATATAGAAAGGCTGGGAAGATCTGAGCCCTATGCCGAGAGAGAGGAAGTCCTGAGAGACAAGCCCTATGCCAGCCTATAGCTGAGATTGGGAAGAAGCTGGGCACACAGAGCCTCAAGAAGAGGAAGCCCAGGAAGGAGAGACCAGGCAGAGATGAGCAACCATCTTGCTTCAACATGTGGCAACGAACTTTGGTGAGAAAGCAACTTGAGTTGGAGTACTTAGGGCCTTGTAACTGTAAGCTTTTACCCCAAATAAACACCCGTTATAAAAGTCAACAGATTTCTGGTATTTTGCATCAGCACCCCTCTGGCAGACTAATACAGATAGTATGATGGTTAATTTCATGCGTCAACTTGGCTCAGTTGTTTGGTCAAGCAAGCACTGGACTGATTATTACTGTGTGGAGATGGATCTAAATCATTAGTCAGTTGATTGCTTCTATGCCTGATTACATCTACAATCAACAAAAGAGGCTGTCTTCAGCAATGAGAGGAGTCTCCTCATCCAATCTGTTGGAAGTTTTAAAAGGAGAACTGAAGATTTCAGCAGTCAGAAAAAGAATCTCTACTTCAGACAGACAGCTTCTCTGGGGGAATTCACTGTCACTTTCATCGAGTTCCCAACTTGTGGCTTGTCTTGTCTTACAGAATTTGGACTTGCCAATCTCCACAAAATTCTTGTAATAAATCTCAATATATATATACCCTTATTGGTTTCTGATTCTCTGGAGAACCCTAATACAAATGGCTTCCTATTGGACTCATCCCACTTTGCTTATTCAAACCATCCCTACACATCTTTGTCTGTCTCATTCCCCTGCTTTGGAACTTAGTATCTTCTTTCAGGGAGTGGACTATGTTTCCTGAGGCAGGATCAGAGATGTAATCAGAGAAATTGGAAACTAATAATGTGAGGGTTGAGAACTAAGAAAATCATTTTCAACTGGTTGTTGGCTTCATTTGTGTTCCATCACACTTACTCCTGCTAAATATCCTAGATATGTTGTTAGATAATATGCCTAATTGTCACTTTCCTTCATAAACCTTTCTATGCAGGAACTTGGAAGAGGGAATGTTTAGAGAATAAAGTAACCTTGCCTCTTTCCAAGAAGCTGGAGAAAAGACTCATTATCTTGAAGAGCCAAAATTGCACGCATTTCTGAAAAATTAATTCATACTTAGGAAAAATAATTACCTCTAGCTCCTGTGTAAATGTGTATGTATATTTATGTGTGAACAATTATATACCTTGGATCCCATTTTATATAACACCATTCCCACAACATATGAAACATTATCTTTCATGAATTGAGAGTAACAGTGATTGACTATTTCGTTCCAATGTATAAAAGGATTTCCAGGAATGGCTTGATCACTGCTCCTTCCAAATAGCCAAATAAGCTTATATGAAGGGTTTTTTTCCTAATATTTTTAATAACAGATGGAGAAGAAACTGCAGTAAATGACAGTTTAATAAATTAACATTTATTAAAAAATAATTACTTTGGATTGAGCAATTTGGTTAACATGTTTGTACACAAAATTATGATTTCAACATTAGAACATTAATTGTCCACCAAATGGAAGCCCACAGAACAGTGTTATATTCAATGCTGTAGTCACATAATAAGGCAGGTCCGTTCATTTTAAAACCACTAAAGGAACAAGTGCTCACAATGATTCTTTTCCTATATGAGAGTTTGCAGTGTATGATATATTTAAATATTTTTCAGGAGAAAGTTTCCCAGCAGGTCTGGATGAAATGAAATAGAGGAGAGAAGAAAGGGCAGAGGTTCATAGGATGACTATGGTGGAATCTGGATCTATTTTTAGAATGAACTTATCATCTATAAGTCTATCTTTCACTTTGTGTGTGTGTGTGTGTACAAAAGACATTTATTTCCTTTTCTTTCAGTCTCAGGAATTTTGGGGTACATATCAATAGAATCTCTAAGGGAATCCATTCTAAATGCAAAATACTTTTGGTTGATTGCTAAATAAAGCTATGCTATTTTCCTTAAAATGAAGCAGATAAAAATTGTACCCATCATGCTAGCAACCCAAATATAAACATTCCAACTCATTTACATTATTATCACATTAAAACATTCTTTAGGAAGTTTGTTTATGAATAAGGGATTGCTTCAATTTGCAGATTACCCTTCAGAAAACTTAATATGACACTAAACAAAAAAATTACCACCACATTTCATTCATTGGAACTATATATTTATGAAAAAAATAAGGTGGGGGAGAAAAAGCTTTTCTATAAGAATTTTTCAAAGAGCACCTATATTTCTCCTTTAGGCCCTTAGCATGTTAAAACTGTAAACCAAATGGAAATTAAATAATCTATAACGGCATGCATTTTTTCCATTGACTGTAACTTCTATTAAAATCTATGTAAGAAAATTAGCAGCTAAGTAATTAAAAAAAAAAAAAAAAGTATTAGGGTTGTCAGACTTGCCTGACCATGCTTTATATGACTCAGCATAAGAGCAGCTGCGCATGTTTCTATTTTACTGCCAATGGATGGGCAAGGGACATAGCTGAGTAACATGCAGGCCAGTCAAAATTTATTTAGAAACGGATTATAGTTATATTTGTATAACTTGCTTGGGTAACCTGGGCAAAAGCAGTGGCACGAGCCTCTGGCTGGTTAAAAAACACCAGAGTTGCATTCTTGATGGCTCCAACTGGATTTTACCCCTGTGAGAAGTAAAATGGTAAGCAGTGAAGGACACCATATTGCACTACTAAATTTTACTCTGAAAAATAATCATTCAAGCGTGGCTTCAACATTAATAAAAACTCTTTAAAAAGTCAGTCATTCAAAATCGCAAAGTCTAAAAGGAATTACATTAAATATAGTCAAAAGTAACATAAAAAGAGTTGAAGTATACATGATAAGAGTTGAAGTATAAATGATGCATTCTGGAAAATCTACAAAAAGCTATCAAAGAATTATTCAATTTTGGCAAAGACACAAAGAATTGAGTTCAAACACCTAAACAACGTCATGGTCTATTCAGTTAACCGCCCTATAAAAAAGCCTTTAGACCTTTCAAAAGTGAAAAATTATCTCATTTTCTTCCTTTAATTTTTAAACATCATTTAGAAAGGAGTTGCAGCAAGTCTCATGTCATTTCTGACTTCTCTATATGTGATATTTAACAGCCCTGTTCCATTCGACCAATTGAGAAAATGATCAGACAAAAATGACCAGAAGAGTGAATGCTAAAAAAGATATTTTGGATGGGAATGTTTCAAATTCTTGGATAATTGTCTCAATTCTCCTTTTTTTTTTCCTAGAAAAGAGCGACCATGTGAAAAACCAAAATATTAAAACTTATACATATTCTTACTTGGACTTTAACGTTTCAGAAAATTAAAAAGATTGGTTATCAAGTTAACTACATTTCAAATTGTGCTCAACATTAAACTGACTGATGGTTCCAGCATTTGATTTTTCATAATTCACCCTTAGTTTGTATGACACTGTAAAACTAAAAATACAAAAAAATGAAAATAGACTTTCCTTACTATAAAGGAAAAAAATCCACTCTTAAAGATAATGTCAAAATAATTAAAGGGGAATATACATTTAAATTCTAATGACTCAATTCTATATTTTAAAGGCTGGTTTCAGCTTCTAGTAATATACAACAGCAGAAATTAGGCTCCCCTGTCTCAGCATAGTCCAACCAACTATGCCCATACAACACTTTATTAACCAGGCCTTGAGATATTCCATTTGAAAATAACAGTCTAGTTAGCAAAAATTTTTCAATTAATTTCAGTAGTTCTTTGTCCCAGCCTATAAGGTTTTATTTCTTTCCCGTTGAATCTCATCAGTTATTTTGTGAAACTAATTTTGTGAAACAAGTAGCTATGACCCTATTATTCATGTCTTAATTTATATTATCATCTATATTTACAGTTTCACTGAATATCATGCTTAACATCTACTTCTACCTAATCAAACACTGAATTAGCAATACTACCTAACTTATAAGTCAGAAAGAATGGAAAATAGAATATTTTTTCTCATATTGTGGACTAAACATAGGAACACTGACTGAAATAAAGTTTTCATCTTAGAAATATATTTTTCCTCATAATTTTGTCAAATGGTCCCTAATCATGCTATCATGACTTTGTCATGGTACTCAAATTTTATCCTTCACTTTCCTAAACTCCCTAAATCATCTATTTTTTTTTTTAATTTTTAATGAAAGCAGTAATAGAGACCTTTATCTTCCCTGCCAATCAATTCAAGTGGAGGGAAACGGTGAATCTTTGTTTATGATTGTTATTTTTGTGAAACTTTGATCACTGGAACTCCCAGCTTCATTTTTATACAGTTAAAAACTAAATATTAAGTTTTTAATTCCTTCTTTTCCATATACCCAACTCTGTACTTATTAACCTGTAAATGGACCCAAAGCAAAATCACTCTTATACTCATACTCCTCCTGTAAATAAAAGAATACTTTAAATTACCAAGACTCGTACTATAATTGCTAAATTCAAAATCTTACATACTATAATATACTAAGGTTTCTGTTGGTTAAACAGCATGCACAGGTAAATGTATGTACCAATAGTAAGGTTAAAAATATTTTTCAAGGTGATTCCTCTTCAATACTTTCTTTTCCTTAAAAACATTAATTCAGAAAGCATAAAACTATATGTAATATCAAGCCAAGATCCCAATCAGATTTTCTGTGAATAAATATGCCTGTGTAAACTAAGATCACCTTTTATGAATTATTTCATAAAAGTCAAGACTGTAACAAGCTGAGAGGTAGAACTAGCCTCTCATCAAGCAATTTTCTTTTTCTTATAAAAACCACCATTGTGGGAGAATTATAAGGAAGAAAGTTAATAAACTGATGCATTTTCACAAATCTAATATTATTTTTAAATACTTAAAAAGAAAAGTTCATATTAACCTGTATATTAATATTATTGAGTTCAAAATTATGAATATTTGAAAAAATGAATCAGCATATCATTTGTATATCTATATTTTAATCTAGCATATCTATAATCAATTTTGCCATGGGAAATGTATCCATAGATATTTCCTATTTTCTTACAGAAAGAGAACATACAATTTAAAAATAATCTGATCATTTTAAAGTAACAGAAATATGTAATACTAATATATCGTATTATTTTAAAATTCCTACCTCTTTGCTTTCTTCCATATCTGACTCGCTACTGAATTCTTCGGTATTTAAATTTTCAAAGTCAGATTCTCCCACAGCAATTGGTACAGTCACAGTGAGGCTGGGGTTGTTTATAAATGACATGTAATCACTTTCATCCACGACATATTTTTCTACACTGCTGCCTATGCCACTGGTAGTTCCATTTCCATCTTTGAGATAATTGAGGTCTTTGCCTATTTCTACAGTGGTATGGTTGGAAATACAGCTGTCTTTTTTGTTATTTAGATCTTCAAGAGGTTTAATTTCATCTAAAGCTTTCTGCTTTCTAACAAAGGCTTTCTGAATAAATTCACGTATTTTTCTTTTAACATAATCAATTCCTTTCTGCATCCTTCCCACAGCAATCTGGAGATTGTTCATTTCATTATCATCATCAGTGGCAGCAAGATTGTCAGAACTAAATGAACTCAAAAGCAAGGCCAGGAAGAGATTCAGAACCTAAAATGCAATAGAAAAATTACATGACCTGTTATTTCAATTGCTATTGACTATAAAGTTCTAATATAGTTCTTATACCTCTTTTTTTTTTTTTTTTTTGCTAATAGTTATTTCTTCTAGTTCATGATAAACTGACTTTAAAACAAAGGTGAATGAAATAAAAAGCAAAACAAAGGTGAATGAAATAAAAAAAAGCCTCGTCAATATCAAGTAATATCAGCACTATTTTCTTTTTTAGTCACTATAAAATTACTAAAGGCCATTGCTATGCAAAACTTCTATATTAAACTCAGTACTAGAGCAATCTTAGTTATCTAGATTGGTAGAATGAAAAAGAAAAAAATTTGGGATGCTAAGTATTTTTGACTATATAACGTAGATGTTCTGGGACACTGATAATTTATTGTAATTTTTTCCCTAAAACCAAAGATGGTTTCAAATGTTTAAGTATTATTTGATTTTTATGTCTTTAAATCAACTTTTACACCTAGATAACTTAGTGATTAGAAAAAATATATATCTATTGCTAGATCAAAAGTCTCATATTTGGGTTCAGAAAGTCATAGTCACCATGTTTATACAATGGTTGAAGATACTATAAAAAATAGTTGTTATGCTGTAATAATGATGTTAATATTGAGTTAAGAGATTACAAAGCCATAAGTAAGACCACTACTATAAACGTAGTCTCTAAAATTAAGCTCTATTGATATGAATGAGTGAAAAGATTAGTGACTGAAAACCCACTCTGTACAGTCAAAAAGAGATAATTTGCTTATCATTTATGCATTCCCATGGGCAAAAGATTGAATCATATAATTTTTTAAGGATTTAATTGACAGTATCCACGATTCCCTGATTATTCAAACATAGGAACAAAAGAAGGAAATAGCAGTGAGGTGGTCCAAATATCCTCCAGGACTCAATACAGTGGGGCTGGGTATGGTTCACTTAGCATAGAAGTGGAAATAAAGTCTCTGAGTTAATGTTATTTGCTCATAATAGTTTCTAGGCAGTAAATATCCCATGTGCTTTAACAGTGGAATATAGACTGAGTTGATCAGTAATTTATTTTTTAAAAAAACACTTCAATTTGTAGGACACCCACGTTTGAAACATTTTCAAGTGATCCTATTATTAGTACTTAAAAATAAAATGAGTGTCTGTTTTTAGTAACACTTCCAAGCTTTAGCACAGGAACTGAAAGAAAAAAGCCAGAAGTGTCCCTTTCCATGGAATAGTAAGAGATTTGGTGAGGAAGAACTTTAGTTGAAAAGGTTCTTTAAGGGTTTATATGGATTTCAATAGTCTAAACTATACCTAGGCATCTGCAAATATGAATAACCTAGAACCAGAAATGGCCTTGATACGAAACAATCATATAAAACATATTCAGTTGAATATGCTTTTTTTTATGGTTATATGATCTTTTATAGAAAACGAGGAAAATGTTTTTCCTACATACCACCAGGTTTCCAATCACCATGACCATCATGAAGACAGTAAGGCACATGGTTTGGCCAGCGACCTCCATACAGTCCCACATGGTCTCTATCCATTCTCCACACAGCACACGGAACACGATCAGGAAGGAGTGGAAGAAGTCATGCATGTGCCAACGGGGGAGTTCACAATCATTGGATATTTTGCAGACACATTCTTTGTAGCTCTTTCCAAAGAGCTGCATGCCGACCACAGCAAAAATGAAGACGATGATGGCCAACACCAAGGTGAGGTTACCCAGAGCCCCCACAGAATTTCCAATGATCTTTATCAGCATATTCAGAGTTGGCCACGATTTTGCCAGCTTGAAAACTCGGAGCTGGAAATGAAAGCATGAAGACTGTTTCTAAGCCTGCCTTCTGAAGACTGATTTTATTTACAGGGAAATTCTACAGTATAACTCTCAATTGCAGGGTGATAGATTATTTGTGTGCCAAACTAATCCAGCAAATGTAGCAGTTATTTGATACCATTAGATATTTCTTTTTCATTCTGAAATGGGCTACATTGTAAATAAGAAAATTTTATCACCCAGTCTTATATTGACACTTTAATAAGATATGTCAAAATTTTATAGAATCCTGCCTTTTATTTCTCTATAAGGAACTAAGATATCTAAGATAAAATGGTTGTTAATTTGCAGAGACTTTGCTTCAGAGAAGAAGATTGTCATTATTTGAAAACCCAAGATGGATGTATTTTTCAGCTCACTTGATATATCCTGCCAAAGTTCACTAATGCAAATTTATTAACACTTATGTAAGGTACAAGGAAAAACCAACTACTTTCTTCAAATCTTTAGATGGTTTTACTCTTGCAATAACTTAAGTTTGCTGTAACATTAGGCTGTTTTTTGAAACCGATTTATTACATTCAGAGAAGAAAGACTTAAGTAGGAACCACATTTTCTCAATCTTTATGTTTTTTGGTGACAACTCATATAGAGTGTAAGTGACTCTTGGTCACTGTGCTTGATGCGTTGGTTGTACTAGCTCATAGAAGCCTCTAAAGTACCATTTACGATTAATACACAGCAGTATTTTATCTGATGTTTCAATAAATGTTGGGCCTAGAGTAGTGCATTATTAAACAACACTGAAGGGACCTAAAGGAGTGAATATAAGCACCAAAGTGTTTAATTTATTCCTAGAAATAATTTATGCAAAAAGGCTTCAACACTAAGCAAGATACTAATTTTACTTCCTTTTTCCCCAACTGCATCACATTATCATGGAAGTTTACTAAACATTTAAAAAAGTAATTTCCCATATCATTTGTCATATAATCTTTTCTAATTTTTATTTTATTTTTTGCATCCTCTGACTTCAAATTAAATCTATAGCTGTTCTTGAGAACTAGAGCTCTAAGGGTCACAACACAAATTTGGACTCTGAAAGTGGTAACAAAACTTGAAACAGATTTCACAGCAAAATCTTGAGACTAGTCATCATTAAGATAAGCCACCCACAGGAACCTGGCTTTAGTAACTATTTACAACTCTGCTATTTATATGTAAGTCATAAAATGTTGGCTCCTACTCAAAGTAACAGAACCAAATACATATTAAACCTCTAAATGGAAATGTATCAAATGATATTTTGTATCAATTTTAAAAGATCCATAGACTTGTGAAGTATAAAGAATAAATGGAAAACACTTTCTTTAAAACTAACAAAATATAACACAGGCCAATCTTCTGGGAGAGTGGACTTGCTGACTTGCTGCTCTGGCTGAAGAAGCAGATAGATGTGTGGAAAGGTCTGACAGATGTGTGGGAAGGTGTGACAGATGGGTGGGAAGGTCTGTCTGCTTATCCTGTTCTTCCTTTGTCCACCATCTCCAGTCTCAAGTCTTGGTTTCAATGAGCTCAAGGTGGACAATGAGCAACTTCATAGTTCTTGAGCCCCTGACAGAGAGGAGAGCCCATCTTAGGCTCACCAAGCCTTACCCATGGTTAAGCAAACATCAGATAACTGAGAATTGACTGGTGTTTGATGATGATGTTGGACTTACCTGTGACTCCCTCTTTCATCTTCATCATTACCCCTGCCACTAATTACTAATGAGAGAACTTTTGATTCATATGCATATGCTTATCCTATCCATTAAAGCTATGATGAAGAAGAAATTACCACTGGTTGTGAGGCAATCTGGTTTGTTTTGGAAATATATTCAAATAATATCATAGTTAGTGGAAAACTTGTAATTTCTACAACATAAAATTGAGGACAAATTAATTACAAAAGTGAGTACTATGGATATTCCCAGTTAATTTACCAGCCGGAATGATCGGAGAACTGACAATCCTTCCACATTTGCCAAACCAAGTTCCATTAAACTAAGGCTCACAATAAAACCATCAAAAATATTCCAGCCTTCTTGGAAATAATAATATGGATCCATGGCAATTATCTTCAGAAACATTTCTGCTGTGAAGATCCCAGTGAAGACCTAAATGAGAAATGTAGTTTATTAAAAGCATCAATACTCTTGGAAACAATTGTCAAGCAATTTAGTTTATTCTCAATAAATTTTAAAACTTGGGTTGGGTCCAGTGATCCAAATGCTTTGGATTCAAATTAATATTTAATTGTTCACAGTATTTAAGGTTTCTCATAGATAAAAGTACATGGATTAAGACAATAATATATTCTCATTATCTTATGGAAAGTTCATCTAACTCATATGAACAGCTTTTTGGATCTGTCCCTGATGTCTCTGCTCTCAAAAAGCTCACCTGTTCTTTCAAACACTTTATCTCCTTGGCTTCTGTGACCAGCACTTCCTGAGATGTTTCTCAGTTGCTTTCCTTCTTGTAACAAAACAGTTAATATGGGATTTCTTCAGAGCTCTATCTGTCCCGGGCTCTCTTACTCTAATTTTATTTTTACAATAAGTTTATATTTTGAAATCTGTTTCTCCATTCCAGCAAATCTCTTGAACTCCAAAACTTCATGCCCAACTGCCTATTTAATTTGTCTATTTGAATGACTGCTGTACTTCTTGGAGTCTCCTTCACTCATGGTTTGTTTGGGGATCAGGCAAGGATTTGAGAGTTTGTACACAGAACTTGATTTAAACACAGAATTTAGGACTCCTTCTTTCCCCCCAATGGTTTCCTCTTTTTAGAGATTTTTAAACTCAATATCAAGCATTCTTTCTGTCCCCCACCACCCCAGTTTGCCATTTGTCTTTTAGTTGGCTTAGGTCTTAAAAAAAAAAAAATCAATTTTATTGATACATATTAATAAGGCATACAATTCATCCAAAGTGTACAATCAATGGTATTTGGTATAATCACATAGTGTGCATTCATCAATTTAATCATTATTAGAACATTTTCATTATTCAATATCAAGCATTCTGGTAGTGATAAACTCCATTTTCTCACACTTCATACCAAAGGACTGTGGATTTATGCTTGAGTTCATGATGCTTGCATTGCATGGATGTGGGAATATTTTCAAAGGAACAACCATGATCAAAATGTGGATCTCACTCAGTGTGGCGAGTTCCTTCTCTCAAATCTCCTGCAGTTTCTGCCTAATTTTGATTGTTCTTAAAAAAAAAAAAAAGGGTGTATAGACACACACACACACACACACACATACACAATGGATCCAGGATGAATCCAAAGCCACATTATGGGAAGATGAATTTCCTGTTCTTTACATGCCAGAGCATCTTTCATACCAGTAATAATAATGATAAAGATAAGAGCTGTCATTTATTAATTGTTTACTTTGTGCCCTAAATTGTGTTCTATGTTTTATATCATTTAATCCTCACAAGTGATTCTTGTGAGTCTTATTGTATTGCATTATATTTAGGAAACACAGGCTAAGGTTGGTAAGTAATTTTCTTAAGATAACAGAGTCAGTGAAGGATATGAGATGGGCCTGAAACCAAAAATTCTAACTCAAAAGTCTGTACTAAATATACTACTGCTTGACTTAATCTCCATAGATGGAGACTCTCCCAAATTTCCCAGGTGGTACAATGTAAGCAGACATAGACCTATAAATAATTATTTTAGCATTAAGCCAGTCATTTTTGGCTCCCTTCATTTTTTATTATTTTTATTTATTATTATTATTATTCCCCTTCTACTATGATTTTTTTCTTTTATGCTTTCCCATCATAATTTTTTAATGCTCCTCTGTCTTTTGACTCTGATTTCTGGAACTGAAATCGGTTTTTGTTCTTCAGGTACTGTATTACTGCCGTGTACCTCAGCCTCCACAGTTTCTACACTTGTATTTCTTTAATTGGGTCCCCAGAAGTTGTTTCCACATATTTCAACTCTGATACACATGCCTAAGCACTGGACTAGTTAGCTCTCTATAATCAAGTGTGCTATCCTCATCCATACCAATAAAATCATTTTAGATTTTCTGTTATTTTACTAATGTGTTCCATTTGTTTCAGATTGAAACTTGTTATTTTCTCTTTCATGATGTTGATTTTTCTTATATTTTCTATTTCTGTATTAGTCAGCCAAAGGGGTGCTAATGTGAAATAGCAAAAATGGGTTGGTTTTTATAAAGGGTATTTATTTGGGGTAGAAGTCCACAGATACCAGGCCATAAAGCATTAAGTTTCTTCTCTCACCACAGTCCATTGCCACGTGTTAGAGCAAGACAGTTGCTGGCGTTTGCCAGGGTTCAGGCTTCTGGGTTCCTCTCTTCCCGGGGCTGCGTTTCTCTCCGGGCTTAGCACCTGTTTCCTCCACAAGGTCAGCTGTAGATGATCAGGCAAACGGCTTGCTTCTTTTCTCCTGGGGCCTTCTTTCCAACATCAAAACGGCTTCTCAAAAGACTGCTTCAACTGTCCTTTGCCTTGCCTTTTATATTCAATTCCCCACCCACCAAGGGGTGGGGCTCAACGCCCTAATCCTAACCTAATCATGCCCAGATTAACAGATCAGTTTACAAGCATGATCCAATTATATTTTTGGAATTCATAATTACATCAAACTGCCACAATTTCTTTATTGCCTTTTTATTTTTTTAGGTACCAGGGCCAGGGATTGAACCTGAACTTTGTATGTGGGAAGCCGGCACTCAACCACTGAGCCATGTTGGCTCCCCTGAGTTGGTTTTTTTGTTTGATTGCTTGTTGTTTGTTACTTAGGAGGCACTGGGAACCAAACCTGGGACCTCCCATATGGGAAGCAGGTACTTAACTGCTTGAACCACATACGCTCCCCTGCTTTATTCTTTAATGCATCTTTGTAATGCATTCTGAGTATTTTTTCAGCTCCATTTTCAATTCACTTTTTCTTTCTTCAGGGGTGCCTAATCTGTCAATTTAATTTTTAACAAACAATTATATACTTTTAAATTCCAAAAGTACTATTTAGCTCTTTAAAAAAATTGGTGTGGCCTTTTTTCACAGTTGCTCTGACTTATATACTTTATTATTGCATATCTTTAATAATTTCAAAATACTTATTTAAAAATCGGTATCTAATAATTCAACTTTCTGAAGTTCTTGGGTGATCTAATTCCATTGTTCTTATTGCTAATGACTCTCTTATAATGAATTGTTTTGAATTTTGGATGGTAAACTCATGTCTGGATAGATTTTTATCTGTGAGAAAGTTGTATATTTTGGAGTCAATACTTGGGTCTTCTTCTGAGAGAGTACATGCATCAGCATTGGCAAAGTTCACCAGAAGTCTAGCCAGTTTGGGATCATGTTTTATGTTAATTTAGTGGACTGGGTGTCCCCAAACCAAACAGATGGTGTGGATCAAAACTCTGATTCTGTAAGGGCAGGCCTATGGATATAATGTTCTGGGGGGAAATATTTTTATTTCACCCATAGTCCAGGCTGAGACAGACAAGTTTCTTTTTTATGTCCCTACATCAGTGAGAAGCTACCTTTTACTCTACTCTTAAATTTATGATTTTGCCCTTTGAAGGTTCCTTTTAAGGGCATCTCAGTTCCAAATTCCCCCCACAGAGGCAGGAGAACCTCTTAATCCCATGTGTTATAACCCAAACCCATTTGTTTCTTAGACTTTTAAACCTTCTTATGGATGCTGAATTCTCTGTACCTCCTTTAGCACTTTGCTTTTTTCTTTCTTTCCTCTTTGTTTTTGGACCCCTAGAAATTTCCTCACCTTCTAGCAAGCTCAGTTATACATTAGTAAGGCATGTTATACATTATCCAGCATTTCTAATTGCTACACATGGGAAGTCTCAAATTCCTAGAAACAAATTTTTGCTATTGTTATAGCTTATCAATATTTTTACCACATAAGAACTAAACTCTACAATGATGTGGGTCCAAATGCAACACATTTCCTTACTTTGCATTTTATACAAGTGAGATTTTCTACATATTTCAGGTTTATGCAAATATCAAGAACATTGTTGAAAAGTTCTAAGTCAACAAAGAAAAATCAGCGCTTACTGTATAAAAAAGTGAAAGAAATTATTTTCCCTTGTTTATATGAGAAGAAGAGCATATCCCTTGACTATTCAGTACTTATTTTTGTAGTAAACACTTAATGAAGAATAACATATACAGAAAAATTACACACAGCATAAGTATACAGGGCAATGAATTATCCCAAAGGGAATGCATTCATGCACTCACCACTTAAGCTATAAATATAGAATGTTACCAGCACCCAGGAAACTCCACATGCTTCTTACAAGTCATTACCACACTTGCATCCCCAAAGATAGCTATTCTTACTTATAACACCACACTTTAGTTTCGCTTGTTCTTAATCTTAGAAATAGAATTATATAATATGTACTCTTTTGTGTCTGATTTCTTCCATTCAGTGCTATGACAGTGACAGTATCTATGTTGTGCATGGCAGTTCATTTGTTAAAATTTCTGCTGTAAGTTATTCCATTGTATAAATATAGAATTATGTATGTATCTATTCAACTATAGGGGGACATGTGAGTAGTTTCCAGGGTTTGCCTTTTACAGATAATACTGCTAAGAACATTCTTTTACATTTCTTTTTAGGAACACATGTATTCATTTTTGGGGTTACATACATAAGAATCGAATTGGTGAATCATAAAGTATGTGTATGTTCAAGTTCAGAAAAAAAGCCATATTTTTTTTTTCAAAGTGACTATACCAGTTTACACCAGCAGTGTATGAAAGTTCCATGGATCCCAATCTTTACCAACTCTTAGCTGTAAGTCTTTTTCATTTTAGTCATTTTGGTGGGTGTGTAGAGATATCTCACTATAGTTTTTATTTGCATTGCACTGATGACCAATGATGTTGAACACCTTTTCATATGCTTATTTGACATCTGGATATTCTCTGGCAAAGTTCTAGTTCAAGACTTAGTTACTCCTCTATTGTTTATTTTGGTTTTGTTTTTTGTTTTTTTTTTTGTAGGAGTTCTTCATAAATACTGGGTAGGATTTCTTTTTTTTTTTTTTTTTTTTTTGTAGTTCCATGGATTCTAAAAAAATTTTTTTCTGTTATCATATATACAATCTAACATTAGCCCCTTTTAATCACATTCAGATATATCTTTCAGAGCTGTTAATTACATTTACAATATTGTACTACCATCACCACCATCCATCATTTTCATCATTCTGAATAGGAACTAAATATATTTTAAGCCTTATCTTCATATTCCCTATCTCTATCCCATCCCCTGGTAACCTATATTCTAGATTCCAACTCTATGAGTTTGCTTATTCTAATTGTTTCAAATCAATGAGGTAGGGGTCGGATGTGGCTCAACTGGTTGGGCCTCCGTCTCCCATGTGGAGGGACCCGGGTTCGATCCCCAGGACCTTCCGGTAAAAAAGGAAAAAAAAAAAAAAAAAAAAGATCCAAATCAATGAGGTTGTACAATATTTGTTCCTTTGTGTCTAGCTTATTTCATTCAATATGATGTCTTCAGGGTTCATCCATGTTGTCATATGCATTGGAACTCCATTCTTTTTTTACAGCTGAATAATATTCCATTATATATATTTGATTTATCCATTCATTGGATGATGGACACTTGGGTTGCTTCCATCTTTTGGAAATTGTGAACAATGCCATTATGAACATCGATGTGCAAATATCTGTTTGAGTCCCTGCTTTCAATTCTTTTGGGTATATACCTAGTAGTGGGATTGCAAGGTCATATGGTAGTTCTATACTTAGCTTTCTGAGAAACTGTCAAATTGTCTTCCACAGCAGGTGCACCATTTTACATAGCCACTAGCAATGAATGAGTGTTCTTATTTCTCTGTACCCTCTCAAAACTTGTTATATTTTGCTTGTTTTTTTAAAAGCAGCCATTCTAATGGGTGTGAAATGGTATCTCATTGTGGTGTTGATTTGCATTTCCTTGATGTCTAATGATGTTCAACTTCTTTTTATGTGCTTTTTGGCCATTTGTATATCTTCTTTGAAGAGATGTCTATGCAAGTCTTTTATCATTTTTAAAATTGGGTTGTCTTTTTATTGTTAAGTTGAAGGATATATTTATATTAAACAGGATTTCTTTTTTAAAAATCCTTTGTGGTTCAAAAAGGTCCTCCCAGTTTGGAACTTGCTTTTAATTTTCTTGATGATATCTTTTATTTTTTTAAGATTTATTTGTTTATCCTCTCCTGCTTTGTTGTCTGCTCTCTGTGTCCATATGCTGGGTGTTCTTCTGTGTCTGCTTGTCTTCTCTTTAGATGGCACGAGGAACCAATCCAGGGACCTTCCAGAGTGGAAGTGAGGTACTCAAATTCTTGCACTACCTCGGTTCCCTGGTCTGCTGTGTCTTTTCTTGTCTCTCTTCTCTGTCTCTTTTTGTTGAATCATCTTGATGTACCAGCTCTCCACGTGGGCCAGCACTCCTGTGCGGGTCAGCATTCCTGCATGGGCCAGCACTTCACATGGGCCAGTACTCCTTGTGGGCCAGCTCACTGTGTGGGCCAGCTTGCCTTCACCAGGTGGCCCCGGGAATTGAACCCTGGACCTCCTATATGGTAGACGGGAACCCAATCGCTTAAGCCACATCCACTTCCCTTGATGAGGTCTTTTGAAGAATAGAAATTCCTGACATTAAAATTCTAGTTTATTATTTTTTCTTTTATGGCTAGTACTCTTTGTATCCCTTTAAAGATTCTTTGCCTACCCCAAGTGTTCTGAATCAACTTGGTATTACTTTCTAAAAATTGCTAATTCATGGAAACCATTTCTCCCCATTTCTGCTTCTCTCAATCACTTCCCAAACACTTTGCTGAATAAGCAGTACCCTTAAAGCACACATACTGTATATGGCATATATTGACATAAGTACATAGTATGAATGTCTCTGAATGAATTCTTTTAAACCATATCTAAGCATATAATATGATAAGAACTTTTAAAAATGCAGTAAATCCAATAAAAATCCTTCTAGGAATTATACAGAACTCAACAAATTGATTATGAAGTTTATTTGTAGCAGTAAATGTAAAAGAATTTGCAAAATCATTTTGAAAATAGTGAGTTGGAATTAGAATGATCAGGAATCAAAAAATAACACAAAGCTACAGTAATTCAAATAGTATGGTAATCATATGAGAACAGATTAGTAGATAAATTTTGTAGTAGAATGGACTAAAATGAGATCTATTTAAATATGGGAATCAAGTATTAAAAAAAGAGTGAGTTTCTCGTCAATAAGGACAGGACAGATTATTCTATAAATGCACTGGCAAAACTGGCTACCAATTGAGGAGATAAAATAGTCAAATCCTTACCTCTTTCCAAATACAAATTAGTCTTTAAATTGGTTAGAGTACTAACTAAAAGATATTAAAAGCATTAGAAGAACATTCTTTCACAGAAGAAGAAAGATAATATTTTTATAATCTTGAGGTAGGGGCAGGACTTCCTAAGCAAGACTAAAATATCCAGTACACATAGTTGAATAATCTGACATATTGTCCATGTTAAAATTTATAATTTCTGAATGTCAAAATATATCACAAAAGCCGACACCTACTCTCCAGTTCATCAGACTCACCCAGGACAACTAATAAAAGGATAATGATGGACAATGCCCATCCCAAGAAGCAGAGATTATCTACAAATGCAAATAAGACAGTTCCATCTATCTGCCCTACGGGATCTAAACCCCTTCTCAATCTGAAGCAGAGTGAGTATCACCATTCCCTAATCCTCAAGACTGAGGAATGAACAAACATAAGGTGGTATGGAATTATGAACTAAAGTAGATATTAATGTTCTAGTAATGGAAGTACTTATAACATTGATATAAAGACAGTGGTCATCAGAGGTTCTGAGGGGAAGGAGAGGGAAGAATAGATGTAACATGGGGCATTTTTGAGACATTGGAATCATTCTGCATGATAATGCAATGACAGATACAAGCCATTATACATTTTGTCAAAACCTATAAAATTGTGCAGTACAAAGTGTAAAACATAGTGTAAACTATAGACCATGCTTAGTAGTAATGCATCAATATGTGTTCATCAATTGTAACAAATGTATGACACTAATGAAAGATGCTGTTAATGGGGGAAGTGTGGGAGGGGAAGGGGGGATATATGGGAATCCCCTATATTTTTGGTGTAATATTTATGTAATCTAAAGCTCCTTTAAAAATAAAGAAAAATATTAAAAAATTTTTAAAAATGTTAACAGTTAGTGACTAAGTATGATAATAATTTTACAGCAAATGAAAAGGACTATTATCTAGACCATATAAAGAATTCCTGCATTTCAAAATTCTGTAATGGGGAGTAGATGTGGCTTAAGTGGTTGAGCCCCTGCTTCCCACATGGGATGTCCCAGATTCAATCCCCAGCCCCAGAACTTAAAAAAAAAAAAAAAAAATTCCATAGAGCAAATGACACAATTTTAAAAACTAGACAAAGGAGATAAATAGATAATTCATAGAAGAAACACAAAAGCAGTCAAAAGTCATACTATTATTTATGGGAATGGCTATGAACAGTAATTAGAGAAATATTCTCCCTTTATAAGATTTGATTACCTATATAAAATGAAGTATCATTTCTTGCATATAATACTGCCAAAATATTTATGCTTGATGAGAGGTTACTATCTGAATAACACTTGGTTGGAGTAATTTGTTACTATCCATCAAAATCCATGCTTACATATTTGGGCTCATTAATTTCATTGTAAGGATATTTATGCTTATGTGCATAAATATCTATGTAAAATGATGTTTATCAAGCCTTTATTTGGAATGGGAAAAATAAGTTTTATAAATTTTGGTCTGTAGGTTGGTGGCTAAGCAAATTATGATATACTCATACTGTGGAATATAATGCAAGCTTTATGATGTCTATGTGTCTATGAAAAGATATCCAAATACTATTTTTTAAAGAAAAACTTTTCAAATTCTATTTTTCAATTGCAAAAATTAAGTCACTTATGCAAATTAAAAATAAGAATGCATTTATAAACACATAGTTATAAAGAAAAAGGCTACAAATTTATAAAGATACCACTTGAGTGCTAATAGCTATTTCAAGAATTGAAAGTGCAATAGGGTCTGGGGAGCTTTCTTTTCCACTGTATAATTGGAATGACAAACTCCAGTGCCTACAGGAGCCTGGTTAATTGAAATGAGTGAAATGTGAGGCATGGCTACATAATTCCAATCAAAGGCTTTTGGGAAAGATTTATGCTTCAGTGGTGTAATCTCTTCCAATTTTTCAAAAGAATCCAATAGTGTGGAATGGTTTTTTAGGAGGTACCAGAGACTGAACCCAGGACCTTGTACATGGGAAGCAGGTGTTCAACCACTTGAGCTATATCTGCTTCTCTGTGGCTTTTTAATTAGCTTATGCAGCCAAAGACAGCAATGATTTGTCACTATTTTGAGAGGATGACTCAGTCATTAGTACAATATCAGGAAAATACAATATAACATTAATCAGATAAGGTATGATTGATTAGATCACATTATTCATAAAAAATAGATTTCAAATGAATTAAAGGTTTAAATGTTAAGAAAAACAATATAAATGTTTTTTACTTATAAAATTTTTGGAGAGGGAAGAATTTCCTAAGCAACATACACACACATGTTCATTAAAACTAAAGATGTATAGATGCTCAATATAGCGACCTCAGTGCTGACAATCTATACTATAGAAATTGAAGTAGTATTACAAAAGGTGATTTATACAAGGTCATTTCCTGTAGCATTATTCATGGCAGCAAAATATTTGGAACCAACTTTAATGCCCATCAATAGATGACTGGATGAACAATTGTGATACATTCATAATATGGAACAATAGGTAGAGAACAATTTAGAGTTTCTATATATTCACAGAATTGTGCAACCATCACCTCTACCTAATTTCAGAGCACTTTCATCACTGCCCTCCCAAAAAACTCTAGACGCATTAAAGTCATTCCTCATTTCCCCTGCCTTCCAGCTCCTGGCAACCACTAATCTACTTTCTGATTCTATGGATTTGTCTATTTTGGACATTTCATGCATATAAATGGAATCATACAATATGTGGCCTTGTGTGTCTGGGTTCTTTCTCTTCACATAATGTTTTCAAGGTTCACCCATGTTATAGCATGCTTCATTCCTTTCTATGGCCAAATAATATATCATTATATAGATATGTGGGTTTTTTTAGGTAACATTTATCATTTTGACAAAGTTCTTTTCTATTCCTATTCATTTTTGTCATATGGTATTTCTGCATCTATTGAGATGATCATATCTTTGTTTTTTTTCTATTTTTTCCCTTTATTGGAGAAGTTGTGGGCTTACAGAAAAATCATGCATAAAATACAGGATCCCTATATACTACCCTATTGTTAACACCACGCACTGGTGAGGAAAATTTCTTACAATTGATGATAGCACATTTTTATAGTTGTACTATTAACTATAGTCCATAGTTTAACTTAGTGTTCACTGTTTGTACAATGTAATTCCATGGATTTAAAAAAAATGTATTATTTTACCATAGATACGTTTCCCCTTTTAATCACATTCAGATATATATATATATATTTCAGTGCTGTTAATTACATTCACCATGTTGTGCTATCATCATTTCTATCATCCCAAAAATGAACCCTGTACATTTTAAGCCTTAACTTTCTATTCTCTATACCCACCCCATTCCCTGGTAACCTTTATTCAAGATTCTGACTCTATGAGTTTGTTTATTCTATAATATTGCAAATCAGTTAAATCATAAAAATATCTGCTCTTTTGTGTCAGGTTTATTTCACTCAACATGATATCTTCAAGACTCATCACTCTGTTCCATGCATCAAAACTTCATTCCTTTTTCATTCGTTGGTATGGTGGACTGTGTTACATTACTGACTTTCACATATTGAACCAACCTCGCATTCCTGGGATAAATTCCACCTGGTCATGTTGTATAATCCTTTTTCTATATTGTTCACTTTGCTTTGCTAGAATTTTGTTGATTTTTGCAGCTATTTTTGTTATAGATTGAATCATGTCTCCCACAAAGACATGTTCCCAGTCCAAACACCCAGTTGCATGGATGGGAACCCATTTGTAAATAAGATCTTTGAAGATTTTATTAGCAAAGTAAGGCCAAACTTAATCAAGATTGGCCTTAAGTCAAAATGACTGGAAATTTGGACATAGGAGGAAGGGACAAAAAGGAAGAGAGATGGCTATATGATGGAGGCAGAGATTGAATTATGGATTGTCAGCAAGCCACCACTAGAATGTTACAGGCTTGGGAGAAAGCTTGATACTGCTGACACATTGATTTTGGACTTCTAGCTTTCACTTTACTTTCACTTCTATCACTCTACCAAGTATCCAGTGAATGTTAATACAAATTTTAATTAAAATATATGCAAAAATTCATTACTTATAAATTCCTAAAATTACAGGAAAAACTTAAATAGAAGCAATAATCCCCCATTATCAAGTCTCCTGCCTAAAGAATCCATCCTCAGGGAATTACAAATGATATTTCAAAATGATCTGGGGAAGCAGACATGGCTCAAGCAGTTGAATGCCTGCCTCCTGTATGGGAGGTCCCGGGTTCAGTTACCAGTACCTCCTAATGAAGACAGACAATAAGCAGACATTGAGGAAAAACAATGAGCAGACAATGAGCAAAAGCAATGAACAGATGAGAAAAAACAATGAGCAGACAATGAGCAAGAACAATGAGCAAGACAATGAGCAGACAATGGGCAAAAACAAAAAACGAGCAGGGAGCAGATGTGGCTCAAGCAGTTGAGCACCTGCTTCCCACATGGGAGGTCCTGGGTTCAGATCCCAGAGCCTCCTAAAGAAAAATCAAACAGATAACAAGCAGACAAAGAGCAAAAAACAATGAGCAGACAATTAATGCAAACAATGAGCAAAAACAACAAGCAAACAGATGAGGGAGCCATCTCAGGGGGGAAAAATGATCTGATTGGGAATATTTTATAAATTGTTTGGCATATGTGGACATGTCCTAATGAATGTACTCTAAATATCTAAGTATTTTGTTCATTTTGTTATCATATACCAATTTCCTCCATAAATCATAATCATCTTTCTTATTAATGAGCAATTGAATTTCAATTCTTTTTTTTTGAAAGAAACTTTTTTAAAATTATTTTTAAAGAAGTTTTAGATTCCATAAATGTTACATCAAAAATACAGGGGATTCCCATATACCCCACCCCCCTCCCCCACTTTTCCCTATTAACATCTTTCATTAGCATGGTACATTTGTTACAATTGATGAATACATATTGAAGTATTGTTACTAACCATTGTCTATAGTTTACATTATGGTTTATACTTTGCACTGCACAATTTTATAGGTTTTGACAAAATGTATAATGGCCTGTATCCATCATTGCAAGGTCATGTAGAACAATTCTAATGTCTCCCAAATGCCCCATGTTACACCTATTCTTCCCTCTCCCTCCCCTTGGGACCTGTGGTGACCACTGCCTTTATATCAATGTTACAAGTTCTTCCATTACTGGAAAAATAAGTCTACTTTAGTCCATACTTAAATTTCCCCCTTATGTTTGTTTATTACTCAAGCTAGAGGATTTTGGGATGGTGATGCCCATTCTGCTTGTGATTGAGAGGGGGCTTAGATACCATGGGGTAGATGGGTGGAACTGATCATAATTTCAATTCTAAATCAAATTATACACAAAACTTTGAATCTTCTGCACTATGCAATATACTTTTGTAATAAAGAAGTAGGATGCTAAACTTTTGCTCTCCAGGTATACATGGACAATTAGTTCACATTTAAGTTGAAAATGATATGCAAAGTTCATTATGGCAATCATGAACTCTTTTAATGGGAAGAGAAGCCCTCAGTGAGCCTTACCAGGTTCCCAACAGACAGCACACTGCTGAATTGCTCCGTCATGGGATAGTGTTCCATGGCCATGAAGAGTGTATTTAAAACAATGCAGATGGTAATGGCCAGGTCAACAAACGGGTCCATCACGACTAGATTGACAAGATGTTTCACCTTTAACCATGGTTTACAGCAGTCCCAGATCAAACACATGTTAGCAAATTTATACCAGCAGGGTGGGCATTTCTGTCTGGATTCTTCAAGTTCTGGAAGAAAAAAGTTAGAATACTCATGAAAACTGCTTTCTTTCTATTAAGCAGCCTTCAGTTTAAGTTAAAATATTTTTTTAAATCTGAAGTTGGATTAATCTGATGGGGGAACAGGCTAAAGTTCATAATGGATTTGCTGTCACAGAGAGGGAATATACAGAATGGCTGGTAAACTTTCCAAAGTTAATTTGGCTAAATATAGTTTCCAAGAGCCCATCTGTAATATTAAATTATTCTATAATATTTAAAGCTGTCAGAAACTGATGAGTAGGACATGTATTTAGTATACATAAAGCTCATTCATATTCCAGATAGGGCAAGAGGCATGGATATTATGAAGGACTTCTCTCAGGAGATGTCCTAAAAACCTTCACCAGTCATACTGAATCTCAGTTTCTTGGATGAGATAAATCTTTTTGGTGTTTTAATGCGATAGTTTTGTCAGTGTCACCAGTCTGAATCAGAAAGGCTCAAATTAAGGCTCTTTCAATATAGTCTTGCAATAAACTCAACATTCCTCCTTCTCTTTAACTCAATTAACTAGATGGCACAAAAGAAGAGAAAATTCCCACATGAAGAAACTAGGGTCCTCATTGTTAGCATAGATTAGTGTTTCACACAGTGGGACTCATGTACTACTGATAAACTACAAGAGGATTTTAGTTGATACATACGTGGAATTTTAAATTTTTTATGGGTTACATTTATTTTAGTGTATTAAAAATATAAATATCACACCAAACCTAGGATATATATTTCTTAAAAATACTTTTATGTAAGAAAAAGTACAATGATTTAAAGAAGAATTTGAACTAAATAATAAGAGAGAGAAGACAGAAATGCACAGATCTTCAAGGTGATAACCAAAGTACAAAAAACTTGATAAATATTGGCAAAGAAGTTTTAGGAATTAGGAAGTGGGAAATTATGCACCATTTTTTTTTTGGCAAGATGATTTCTTAATCAACTCTTGAGCAGGCAAAGGATGCACAATTTATTGTTTTCTGCCAGTATCACTGATGCACACCCTATTGCTTCTCTGGAAACATGGGACCACCACTTCTTAGAACTCAAATAGATGGAAAGATATTTTTTTCATCCAATGCATAATTGGCTCTGGTCAGTAACCTTAGTATTGTTATTTTAGCAACTGGAATATCCTACAAAACTGGTACAATTTAGTATGAATCCAAACTTTGCAAGGGAGGAACTAGCAAATGAAACAGACATAGGTTTCATTTTTTGTGAAACCAAAGGTAACAATTTTTGTTCTGCTGGTAAACATTCTCCACTAACTAATGTTATAAAATTTATAATTTCCCTAAAGTAAATTAATTTCCTACTCATCTTTAATGAAATTTCATTCTAGGTAGATTCTTTAAACGTTTCTTTAGATACTGAAATTCTTAAAGTGCACAGTTTATTTCCATTTCCCCTACTATGTAATTTAGTAAACAATAAAGAATATTTGAGCTGTAAGTTAGAGAAAAAACATAAATATAATTACTATGCACTAGTAATTTTGTAGATGTTTTTAAGACTGTCATGAATAACAACATATTTACACTGAAGATAAAAGACGATATCATTTATAGTAAATAACAAAAGAGAAACTACAAAATCTCTCTTTGCCTGTGTACTGTCAGAATATATATATACATATACATAAAATATGCATATATATAAAAATGCTGTTACTTCATAGATAAAGAGAAGCAAATAGAAATTTTATAGAAAAAGTATATCAGAGAAAAGCACAAAAGGGGATATTCAGTAGGTGTTGCTTATCTTGACACCAAGAAAAATGGAACAAAGTTGCTTATGACCTAAAAGAAAATTGTTTAATCATTCATGCAAAAAAGAGAATCTCGCACTTTGAAACAAAGCACACTGAGGAGAGAACTTCAGCCACTTCTCCATTATTCTTGCACGGATTATGCACACTAAAGATCATTTATAGCTAAGATTATGAATTGTGCTGCTCACCTTGATTCCTCAGGTACTTCCAATTCACCCTCCCACCATCCTTCATGAGTATGTAACCAAGAAATATTTCTATATGTTTTGGCATAAAATAAACCCCCAAATCAAGCAATTTATTTTGGTTCATCCACTACTGCTTCGTTAAACATGAGGCTATTCATTACCCCTGGACAATGGAGACTTGACTGCAGTTAAAAAGAAGGAAAACAAAAGTTGTCAGCTGGATCAACAAGACTGATTCATAAAGAGGTGAACAAAACCATGGTTAGACTTAGAAGAAAGGGTCCTGAAAGAAACAGATTATGTCAACCTAAGAAACCTTTCCAATATCAGAAACAAACAAAAAAATGACTATATTAAAGTTAGCTATACTATGCATGTGTGTGCTAAAAATCGATAACAATCAACCATGACCAATGCCACATTCTAAATGTTTAGATATTATTGAATAGAGAAAAGTCAGATTTCCATTCTATATAACTAATAGAAAACAGAATGAAAACAGATACTGTCCCTCACAAAAATACAAAGTCAAAAGCTCTGCAGGTATTAAAACCAAACTATTGTCAGTCTCCTGCTTCCTTAGTTACACACATTTCTGGGACATCTGTTCATACTACAGCAACACCACAAGACATATTTCCTTAGAGGGAGATGTGGGTGCATTAATTTTGAACACTGTATCTTAATTACTGGATAAGTCCAATCTTGTGGTGGTGGTATTTTGTTATTTTTTAAAGTAATTTCCATGTTAGCTCAAACTTAGAAGTACTAGAAGTGCAAAGTATGACTGTTGATTTAGACTTACCCTGTCTCCTTCTCTACTTCCTGCTTTAGGAAGCAGACATGCTGCTGACATCGGTAGCAGAACCACTGGCAGCTTCCCCTCAGTGGTTTTGCTATGGCAAGGAGCAGAAGACCAGAGAATCTTCAAAAGATTTACCTGGAGGGACAGGGAGGAGCAAGCTACTGGCAGCTGGGGTGGAAGAGGGAGTGCAAGCTAATGCAGGTGAGGTTGGAGAAGAACGTACTAGAGTTTAATATTCCATAGAAATCAGTGAAAAGATGTCTGATATTGTATTAGGACATTATGAAAATTGGGTTTTGTAATATTGATATGGCTGTGATATATATGGTCATCCACATTGTGAGTTTTTCCTGGCTGTGACTTTTGGGCTTCTGGTATTCATATTAATATGGGATCTTTGAATTCAGACTGGAAAAGAACAACTCAAAGAATCTATACAATCTCAAGAGAACTGATAATTAAGAAAAAGGCCATGTTTTCTCTATCTCTCTCTTCTCTCTTATTTTTTCTCCTTCTTTTCTTCTTTCTCTTTTAATACAGCCACATGTCCACACACACAGACACACACATCTACACACACATACACACACAGATGGAGGGGTGAGGCATGGGTAAGATAAAAGAGAAAGGGAGAAAGGGGAGTAGGAGAAGGGGAGGATAGAATACATTTTACATAAGAGTATTTTCCAAGTCGTTGAAGTTGATGTTTGAGTTCACTTGCAGTATGAAAAGGCACAAGGACGTGAATTAACAACAACAACAAAATAATAAACCAACTATTGATGACAATATTTATTGAGTGCCTTCTAAATGCCAGGTCCATAAGTGCTTTATATATGATGCCTTATTTAATCCTTAGAACAACCTTATGTTTAAACATCATTATCCATATTCTGCTAATGAGTAAACTGAAATTCAGAGTCGTAAATTAGCACATTTAACGTGGCAAGGCCAGGGATTGATTGTGGGTCAAGCTGTCCCCAAAGTCTTTATACTTGGCATTCTATGATCCAGCATTCTAAACAAAAGTTTAACTATTCAGATATAATCTGCAACTAAAGAGAAAACTGATATATTGTAACACTCTGGTCAGAGAGAGGCAAAAGTAGAACTACACAATTTTGAAAACTTTGCTTCAATGAGATTAATATCAAACCCTAATTCACATTTTTTCATTTTTATTTCTGATTAAACCAAAGGATTCCTTAACTTTCACCTCAAGAAATTAATACAATTCAAATGGTTAGCATAATAACGACAATAATATTTATCATTACACTCCTTTCAAGCTTCATGGTTTAGAGTTTTATCTATAAAAGTAGTATCTCAAGTTTACCTTGAGTTTGCATCAGCTTCCAAATGTAAATGTAAAAATCTATAGTGGATCGTAGAATCCATGTGCAGTACATGGATTTTACTGTTAACTTAGTAAAATATATAAATAGATAATACGGTAGGAAGTTTGGAAGTATTTTCTTGGAATTTATAGAAGAATGTTTTTGCATCATTACCAGAGCAAAACCAAGTAGCTATGGCATAAAACATTTGACGTACCTTCCATGGTGTTGGTTAAAATACTGGCTATACTCATTGCTCTTTGCCTTGTTGTAGGGTCTTCCAACAAATCCATGGAAACATGATAAGAACTGGATCGTCTCTTTCTTATTTCTGTTTCAGTAGTAGTGCCCTAAAAATAAAATTTCAGATGAAAGAACCATTATTCTTGAGGGTAGCAAAACCCAAAGCAGTCCTATGATTGGTATTACCAAGTGTTTACCATCCTTTTTTAGGTCTAAATAGCTCATTAAAATATGGCTGGAATTATCAGTATTGGGAAGTGTCTGCAAGCCCCATCATATTCCCAGCCTTCAGAGACACCTAGGCTTGCCATTAAGATAGACTCTTTCGGAGAGAGAAAAAAAAAAAAAAAGATAGACTCTTTCTATTCCTTCATCCCAGAGCTTTGAGCTGGAGGAACCATGCCTACTACTGGGTAGATAACATTTTTTTTAACCAATCCGACCTAAGAAGTCTGACAGGAACATATTGCTCTTTGATGTGCTGTCATATTGAGTTATTAAATCTTTATAAATATACATGTTTATATACAGATATATGTTTTAACATATGAAGAGAATTTTAAAGATTTCCCTAATATGCATCGGTCTTCCTAAAATGTAAATTCTACTTGTAAAATGTGTTCATTCATTAGAGACAGATAACCTTTCTAAACATCCATAATAATTAAACTAAATTTTAGAACTAATTTATAACTTTGTCTTGCGTCTACAAAACAACTCCATCCACAGAATGACCTATGCTTAAACTCTCATTTAAGGAAATAACACCAGCTGGGGCAGGGGAGGGGGGATTTTTTTTTAACAATAATACAATGATTTGATACCTTTCTATTCCAAAATAAACTTACCAGAGATTTCAATAACCGAAATCTATTTCTACTTCAGGAGATCAAATAATGAAGTTACTTATCACAGGAAAAAGGGACAAAACTCAAGCATTTCAAGTTCATGTCTGAGTGTTAATAATATATAAATCACTTTCAGTTGTCTGTGGAGCAAAGGGCAGGGAAAGGCCACATGAAAAAAGGGAAGATCAATGCCTATTTCTATAACCCAAGGTAAGAAGCTCCTCTATTAAGTGACTGAAAACTACTCTATATGATTTTAGTGTATCTTAAAGAGCTTTTCTAACAATATTAAATGGAATTAAATTTTTTAAAAAATCATACCAAGAGGATTTTAATATGATTCAGAAAACTATCAAGGACAACCAAATAACATTGCTGGATGATGTTTATACTGGCAAGCAAAGTTTTATTTAGTGTCAAATGCTAAAACCATTTTAGGTGTTATAAGAAAATGCTAATAATTTTTCCCTCGAAGTATTTGTATGTATTTGAAACTCCATGCTAGATTCATGGCCACTTTGATTACAAAAAGAATTCATAACAGTAATATAAAATTTAAATCTGCTCTAAAAATGATAACACACAGGTCTGCACTAGGTACTTAAAGTTGCTTCTTTTACTCCTGAATGTACAACAGCTTAGGTTATTTGAGTGGCTGCTAAAAATGTTACAACACTTGGACCTGCAAAGAGAGAAAATGTTGCACTGTAGGATTTAGTAATAGCATCTCCTTCAAGTGGGAGAATCAAATTCTCATTTTTAACTAGCAACAATCACAACAGGATGAAGATGAATATTAATATCATTTGTAAACATTAATTTTCTTGCATTTAATTTGATTATCTTCATTAACCATTATGCTTGACAAATTGTTGCTTTGCTTTTCTGGCAAACTCCATACCAGTGGTAATAATGATGAAGGAATATTTCTTATTAGAGTCTATAAGATCCAACCTATGTTTTTAATTAATTTGTAGAAAAGTCTGAATAGACAGTTTGGCAAAATGACTTCATAGCTTGATTGAACTAATCCCTGGACTTTGAACAATTCACTGAGCAAAATCCTCAGATGTGGAACACGAAGAAAAACCCTCCTGCCTATCCCCGCTACAACTCCCTTCCCACAAGCTGCAGTCATGATTGTCCTCACCTCTGGCAGGAGCTGCCCAGCAGGAGATGTGAGGGCAGAAGGGCCCCCGACCAGGGAGACGACACCGTTGCAATCCACAGCACTGTGCATCTTCCCATTCATGGGCAGAATGGGGAGAACCCTGGAGGCGCGGCTGGCTTGGCTGACATTACTGTGGCGACGTTCTCCATGTCTGTGCGGCACAAACAGAGAGTCTCTTCGGCTGTCATTGTCTTCAAAGGTGCTGTGCTCATCATCGGCAAAGTCATTCTCGGAGCCAATATCCTTAGTTCGGCCTCTGAAGCTGAAAAGACTTGCCCTACTGTTGCGTCTTGGAGAGAAAAGGGATCCACGGATGCTCAATAAAGACTATGAATAACAGGAAACAAAACAAAAACAGAACTAAGAGCTGGGGTCCTGCAATGTGAGACTTGGCTCATTGTTTCATAGTTGTGTGCCTAGGAGCACATCTTTGGACAGGGGCAATCAGGGCTGTGGTGGTAATGCTGTGGTGTTCTGGCACCCTCTCCTAGCGTCACCTCTTTTGGGTTGCTTTTTCTTTTTTCCCTTTTCTTCCCTTCCTTCATTTTTCATCTTCTGCTCTCATTTTCCATCACTTTCTTGTACTTTACCCATGTCTTAAGATAGGCAGAGGTACCACTGGACATTGCTTTGTCCCATTCCTGGCAGTTAGAATTAACATTTTGCTGGCTCCTTTTCTAAAGGAGATCTCATTGAATAATCCAGTGGAAAGCAATTAAAAACACATCTGCATTTAAATACTTTGAAGCCAAAAATACTCCTACTAAGAGGACACTACTAATCACACTTTGATGCAGAGCCTGCCACAAAGGAAAATGGAATCAATCTTGCTAGTAGGTTTGTTTAATTACAGTACAAGGAGAGCTTCTCCCCTTCCCTTTGCATATTTTATAATGGTCTTCATGAATAAATTAAACAAATCGAACTGAAAGAACTCTATGACTCATTCCCCGATTTTCACTGCTGTCTGTCTCAAGAAATCTGCAGGAAAAAAAAAAAAAAAAAAAGAAATCTGCAGAGCACCACATTCACGAAAAACTGGTGTTTACCAAGAAACTGACCACTCATTTAACAATTTTCTAAATGGCTAATTGTCACTGCCATCATGCAGTTTACCTTGTTTCATACCCACAGCAGCATTAAGCACAATGAATCACTTCTTGAATGTTACTTGTCTACTTTATAACTTCACTCTAGTGAACATATCTTGTTAGTTTGTTTATTTGATTTGCCTGATATTCATCTCCTTCTGTTGACAAAACTCTGACTGTCCTCGAGAAATGTTCCTCACCTCTCAGACCAGGTACCCAAGGAAGGTACTGACCTCAATTCCTAGACCCAGCACTGAGCCCATGACCAGGGCTTAGCAAATCAGTGTATACCGTACTTCTGGCCCTAGAGAATGTTTTAGAGATGGGCACAAGACCCTGCATGGTCCTTTTTATATGACTGTTGGGAAAGAAGGGTTTATTCAAATAGGATGGATGAAAATATTGGATATAAGTGTGATGCCACAGTAGCCATCTTGCCATCATATTGAAAGAACATGGACTGAGATATGAAGAAAAATTTGGTTTTGATGATGTGTTTTGAGCCTCTGGATCTAGTCATGCCTGAAGCTATTCACAGGCATTATTTACATGAGCTAATAAATTACCTTTTTTACTTACGCTGATTTGAATTGGATTTCTACCATTTTTAATGGAAAGAATACTAAGGTTTTCATGTTAATATTATTAGTTTGATATTTTTATCTCCAAAGGATTTAAAGCTAATTAAAATAATGATTTTTGTGCCTATATATTTTTGCACCCCCTGATAAATAAGTATGACTTTAATTTTCTATTCAGTTAAAGAATTATTTTTTCTTGAAAATATATCTATTGCTGTTAGATATATCTTCTGTTATATGATCCTATGCACTATTTACAGAAAATATCATACCTAAGAAGACTTTCCTCTCCCCCAATGGAAGTCATTTCTTTTTCCTGTTTCCATGTTTTTTCATTCTATGATCAACCACATCAGGAAGATGCATAATAAAATAGTAATTATTTTAAACTTCTCTTAGACTACAAACCCTTGGTTTCTTTCATGTCTCTTTTCTCTCATTTTAAAAAGGTTATTATTAAATAGCCATGAGGAATAACAGTTGAGGATTCCTGACCTTCTGATTATCATTAGCTCAAAAATATAGGAAGACAAGATATGCTTGGTAATATGAAATAAAGTAGAAATTATTTGTATGTATCACTCTTGGTTAAAGAGCTGATATTTTTATTTATTTATTTATTTATTTATTTATTTATTTATTTATTTATTT
>JAKSZT010053928.1:13673140-13687977 GCA_026826555.1 Tolypeutes matacus
TTTATTTATTTATTTATTTATTTATTTATTTATTTATTTATTTATTTATCTATTAAGCAGTTTTATTGAGATATAGTCACATATCATACCCTCTATCCAAAATGTATAATCAATGGTTTTTAGTATAATCACAATGTTGTGCATTTATCACCACAAAAAATTTTTGAAAAATTTCATTACTACAAAAAGAAAAATTTCACACCCCTTAGCATGCCTTCTACAGCCCTACATAACCACTAGTCTAATTTCATCTGTATAAATTGATTTATACTTACATTTTATATAAATGGAATCATACAATATGTATTACTTTGTGCATTGTTTCTTTCAGTAGCATAATGGTTTTTTTTTCATTTGTTTTTGTTTTTTGTCTGATAAAGAGCTTATATTTTAACTATAGGTACCCCCATTCAATTGGAAGGAAATAAGTTATAAAACTGCATACAACATTTCTTAAGGTACAAAGAGGTGAATTATATGCCACAAAAGAGAATAGCTTACATGTAACAACTGTATGAAAAATGATCAACCCCCATCTGTTAGCATCACCTTCTTTTGCTTACATCAATTTAAAATCCATAGCAATCAAATCTATGCCACAAATAAGAAAAATCCACCATACCACATGAATTTCTAAAAAGCAAACTCATGGTTTATCAAACAATGGGGGAAGTAATAATTTAAGAAGGTCAACTGTATTTTACAAAAGTTTCAAAATAAAATATCCTGTTTGCCTTGAGAATATATTAGAGAATTCATTCGTGACTTCCTTCTCTCCTCTCTCCCACACTAACAAGTCAAATTGAAGTCTAAGAAATATTGCATACAATCCACCTACTCTTTTGAGAAAATTATAGTCTTATAGCAAAAGCCTACATTGTTTTTTCAATATGAAGATAGGAATGGTTACTAACACAATCTCCCTTCTATCATGGCATTACAGAGAGTAGTTCTTAATACTTTCATGCCATGTACTCTTGAAAATTCTGGCAAAAGCCATGGACCTTCCATAACTGCACTCAGGTTAAGAACCTTTACCTGGTATGGCATTATCAATATTACTTCCAAGGCGGGGGGGGGGGGGGCCAGGATAAGTGTGATTTTCTCTTTCTCTTTCTCCTTCCCTTTCCTTCTCTATTTTCCTATCTACTTTGATTCTATTTAACAGTCAGAAAAAAAGTCTTTAACTCTATTTTTATACAGATACCTCTAAAACAAATACCAGTTTTGGGCCAGACATTCCATGTTGCATGAAGTTGCTGAAGGCTTATAATGTCCTTATCCATTTTTAAAGATGTTCTTTATAGCTAACCTGATAAAGCTGAAAGTTCCAGGGTTTCAGAGTCAGGCTAAATGAGAACACCTCAGCCCTTACTAACTATATTACACTGGACAATTTATTTAACTTTACTGAGGTTAAATAATAGTGAAAATAATAACATGTAGGGCTGTTGTTAGCATTAGGTGTGATAGCACAAATAGAACATATGCATTAAATAGACACCTGACAAAGGAGATAACCCTCCTCTTCTATTCTCTCCAGTTCATTGGACTCATCAAAGACATCTAACAAGGAGGTGAGAATGGACAACCACCACACTAAAGAACTGAGAGAGTCTACAACTGCAAGCAAGAGGGTCCCATCCATCAGCCATGTGGGATTGAAGCCCCCTCTCAATTAGAGGTGGAGTGGGCATCACCATCCCAGAATCCTCAGGAATGGGGAATAAAATATGGACTAGAGTAGACTTACTGGTATTGTACTATAGACTTATTGTGATTCTAGCAATGGAAGAAATTATATCATTGATGTGGAGACAGTGGCCACTGGAGGTGCTATAGTCAGGGAGAGGGAAAAAGAGGTGCAATATGGGGGCATTTTCAGGACTTGGAATTGACCTGAGTGATACTGCAATGACAGATACAGCCCATTATATATATTGCCATAACCTACAGAATTGAGTGGGAGAGAATATAAACTACAATGTACACTATAATCCATGCTTCGTGGCAATGTCCCAGGATGCGTTTATCAATTGCAATGAATGTGCCACACTAATGAAGGACGTTGTTTATGTGGGAAAGTGTGGGAGTTGTGGGGAGTGGGGCATATGGGAATCCCTATATTTTTTGTGTAACATTTACATAATCAAAGTATCTTAAAAAAAAAAAAAAAGAAAGAATAATTATAGTCCCTGGTAAAAACAGCATGGTAATGACACAAAGATAGACACATAGACCAATGGAACCGAACTGATGGTACAGAAACAGACCCTCATATCTATAGTCTAGTGATTTTTGACAAGCCTGTCACACCCATCCAGCTGGGGCAGAACAGTCTATCCAACAAATGGTGCAGGGAGAACTGGATATCCATATTTGAAGGAAAGAAAGGGAATCCCTATCTCACACATTATACAAAAATTAACTCAAAATGGATCAAACATCTCAATATAAAAGCAAGAACCATAAAGCTCTTAGAAGAGAATGCAGGAAAACATCTTCAAGACCTGGTGGTAGATGGTACATTCTTTTTCTTTTTCTTATCTTTTTTTCATTTGAGGTACAAGGGGCTGGGGATTGAACCTGGGACCTTGTATGTGGGAGGCCGGCACCCAACCACTGAGTTATATAGACTCACCTGAATTGTTCTTTTCGTTTGTTTGCTTGTTTGTTTTTTTGTTTTCAGGAGGCACCAGGGACTGAACACGGAACCTCCCATGTGGGAAGCAGGTGCTCAAACATTTGAGCCACCTCCATTCCGCGATGCATTCTTAAACCTTACACCAAAAGCACAAGCAACAAAAGAAGGGAAAATATTTGGAAACCACATATCTGATAAGGGCTTGATTTTCATTCTATATAAGGAGATCATATAACTCAACAATAAAAGAGCAAGCAATCCAATTTAAAAATGGGCAAAAGATTTAAATATATATTTCTCCTAAGAGGAAATACAAATGGCCAAAAAACACATGAAAAAAATGTTCCATATCACTAGGTATTAAGGAAATGCACATCAAAACGACAATGAGATATCATCTCACAGTGCATAGAATGGCCATTATTAAAAAATAGAAAACAATAAGTGCTTGGGGGGATGTGGAAAAATAGGAATACTCCTTCACTGTTGTTGGGATTGTAAAATGGTGCAGCTTCTGTGGATCAGTTTGGTGGTTCCTCAGGAAGTTAAATATAGAATTGCCATATGATCCAGAAATTTCTTCACTAGGAATATATCCAGAAGAACAGAAAACTGTGACACGAACAGACATCTGCACACCAATGTTCATAGCGGTGTTATTCACAATTGCCAAGGATGGAAACAACGCAAGTGTCCATCAGTCAATGAATGGGTAAACAAAATGTGGTATATACATATGATGGAATACTATGCTGCAGTAAGAAGAAATGAAATTGGGACATATATGGTAACATGGATGAATCTTGAAGACATTATGCTAAGCGAAGTAAGCCAGACACAAAAAGACAAATATTGCCTGGTCTTGCTAATATGGATTAAACACAAAGAATAAATGCATGGAGTTAAACCTAGAGTATAGGTTATTAGGAGATAAGAGAATGGCTGAGAAGGACTGCTGATGCTTAGCGTATGTAGAAGTTTTAATTAACTTGACTGTAAAAGTGTGGAAATGGATAGAGTTGATGGTGACGTATTATAGTAAGCAGCAGTTGGTTTACAAATGGGATTGTGGCTGAAAAGGGTAGTATAGGGATGTAAATGTCAATTGAAAGAAAACTAGAGAATAATCTAGGGACTGAATAACACAGTGAACCCAGAGGTAGATGAGAATTGTGGTTGGTGGTACAGATGCAAGAGTGTCCTTCTGTGAGCTAGAGCGGATGTATATCACTGTTGCAGGATGGTGGAGAAACATGGGGAAAATACAGCTGGTGTGACCTATGGACTGTGGTTAACAGCAATATGGTAATATTCTTGCATCAATGCCACAGATGTTCTGTGTTGATAATGGGGGAAGGGGGTATGAAAAAAGTGTGCCAAATGTACACTATGGACCATGTTTGGTGGTAATAGTCTGATGATATTATCTCATAATCTCTAACTAATGTTCCACCATGGTGTGGTGTGTTGGTGAAGGGGTGTTGTGTGGGAATTCTTCACATGTGCATGATTGTTTTAGAAGTTCACAACTTGTAATAAAAATAAATTAAAAATTATAATAATAATAGGTGGGTGGGGGAAAAATAAACCAAATGTATGATATGGACTATAGTTAGTAGCAATGTTTTGATGATATTCTTTCATAATTTGTAAGAAATGTTTTACAACAATGCAAGGTGTTGGTGGTGGGGTGATGTATGGGACCCCTGTATGATGTTATCCATGCTTATTTTGAAAGTTCACAACTTTTACTATATACTTATTATTTATGTATTTTCATGTGTGAATGATATACTTCAATTAAATTAAAAAATAAAAAGAATAATTATAGTCCCTACCTAAGATTGTAGTGAGGGGGTTAAATGAGTTATATTGCAAGTAGCAACCCATTGTATATGTGTTAGTCATTATCATGGTTATCAATGTTGCTATTGTATTTATTATTATTGTTGTATTTATTCTAATTATTATCATAGACAATCAAATAATTAAGTGCCACTGTTAATTTAGTGTCATAAATCTCCCTAAGTGCGTATATACCTAAGAATTTTGGTTATGTTTTTAGAAGAAGCTTGCTTTGGTTCCCTTTCAAATAAGGGCATGAAGAATGCACTCTACATGTGCAGTTTGCATGTGAATGGGAGCAACCTCACAGAGCACCTCAGAGTCCACAAATCACTTCTGGGAACTTGCCACTGAGAAAACTCACAGTTCACTGGGTCCAGGCACAATAACTATGAATGGATAGAAACCACATGCTGATAATTCCTTGTGTGGATAACTTCTCTGTGGTGCCTCAGCATAGAATGAAACCTCAAAAACAAAAAATTTCCCAATTCCTGTAGAATCTATACTCTAAAAATGATTTTCAGGGATGCCAGGAAGTTGTAAAACACAAATTCTCTGAGGTGATAACCAAAACATTGTGAAGCTCATTTCCAGTCTGACAGTCTTGTGCTATCCAGAGGGAAGGCAGCTTCATCCCTACCGAATGCTGGCACTGTCTGAAAGAAACCATTATTTGTTATGAAAACGCAGTTTATGTACTCTAATAGTTTTACCTGGTGTGGAGAAGAAAACCTTTTTTCATATGTCAGCCTACTTCCTTCTAAGGAAAAACGGAAGCCTTTTCTTCTTATGCTGTCTTCAGACTCTGATTTGCGGACTCCCTCTTCCTTCTCTTCTTCTCCGGATTGTTCTTTCTGCTTCTTTTTCTTCCTTCTGTTTTTCATCTCTTTTTCACTCTTGGAGCTCAACTTTGACGCTACTGAAGAGCTCTCTGAGAAAACTCCCATCCCGCCAGCGCCACTGAAGTCTCTTGACTCAGCGGATGCTGCTGCAGCTGCTGCCTAGAATGGCAAGGAAGTGGTAGTTCAAATGCACTTTTAAAAAAATGTATCCGTGTTATTGCTTAATTTATTCTTTTACTATCATAAATACGATATTAAAAGAGTGAGTCTCCATGCTGTTCTATATTTTGGAAAGCAGATCTTGAATGTAGTTAGATCAATCAAAGAATAATATGAAATGCGGAAGATGATACATGTGACACTGATGAAAACCTTCAAGTCTGGCCTCACACTATGCCTTCTAATTATTTCTAAAAAAACATCAAACATAACAATATTTGCCATGATTTAAGCAATTTCTTCAGAAAGAAAGAATTTAAGAATTAATTGTCTCCTATTTAAACTGGACTGGTGTTTGCTATCACACATCCACTTTACAATGACTTTTAGTTCTATCCTGAATTACTGAATTTATTTCAGTCATGTATTTTATTTTAATGAATATTTTTTCCTTTGACCTAAATCTAGTATTTCACTAAGAAAGAGCAAAACAAAGGCATTTTACTGACCATCTATGAGCAAATCCCAAACCATTGGCTCTGCATGAATTTGTTAATTAGAAAAGTGTATTTTTTGCAAAAATATGTTCCAATGTTGTTACTACCACCCAAGTATATTTTATTTCTCTGACCTTTTTTCACTTATAGTATTAAACAGAAACCATTCTTAAGTCCAAGAAAAGCCAAAATAAGCAACTGGATTAGTTAATGCCATTTTTGAGCAAATATAATTAGAGAAATTCTTGCCTCTAATTCTTGACTCAACAAGTCCAAATTAAAGGACTCATAAGGTAGGATGCAGAGAATGTAGTGATTTTCCGTGTTTGCATACTAGCATTTTTCTTATACTTGCAATTATTAACTCTTCAAATAGAAGAGAATAAATATTGACTAGATCTTTGTCTTTCCAAACTATGAAATAATGTCAGTTTATCTCTGGTTTTCTGACCTTTCCCACCTCTAGTGACATAGTAATGAAGAAGCAATTATAACTAAATTCCTCTTCCTCAGAATATTAAGACAATATTTCAGTTGAGGGCACATAGGTCTAACTACTTTGTGAACATGATTAAATGAGGATGTTAATAGTTAATTTCCATAAGGGATCAAAAGGAAGAAAAAGTGTTAATAAAGCAATAAAAATTCTCCACAATTGGGTGTCATTAATATTGGCAGTAAAAATCAAAATACAGGAATCATCTCCTAATAGTCTAAAAGACTAATCTAACCTATCTGATTAGTTTCAAATGTCAACCACTGCTGATTGTGTGTCTTAAAGACCATTGGCCTCAATATTTAAGTCAGAGAATTGAGATAAACAGAACCAAAAATGTGTTATCCTTGCCAACTCTACCTGAGCTTCTTCTTGTTGCTTTTTTAACTGTTCAAGCATCTGCTGAAATTCAGCTTCTTTCTGTTCAGCCTCTTCAAGCGTGGCCTGATTCTGTTCCTCATATGCCATGGCCACCACAGCCAGGATTAAATTTATTAGGTAGAAGGAGCCCAAGAAAATGACTAGCACAAAAAATATCATGTATGTTTTCCCAGCAGCACGTAACGTCTGCAAAATTGAAGAGATACTTTATTAAATTTGATATAAGATGCTACAAGTTCACACTCTATCTACAGTAATAAAGGGTTTCACAGCAATTCTCTTGATTTCAGCATTTCATGCTTCCAAGAAGAATCTTTTCCTCTGTCCTCACCAGTTGATAAAGGTTTTCCCAGAAGTCTTGAGTCATGAGTCGAAATAAAGACAAGAAGGCCCAACTAAAGGTGTCAAAACTTGTGTAGCCATAGTTGGGATTTCTACCAGCCTTCACACAGATGTATCCTTCTGGACACTGGCTGTAATTAGGTTAGAGGAAAGAGAGGAATTCAGTAATTGCAAATCTGCTTATCGCCTTTCCTGTTTTTATAGATGCCAATGTCTATTTTATACAACACTAGGGAAAGCAGATTTTTTTCACCTTCTTGAGTACTTAACCTAGCACTTAACCTATGTGGACTGATTTATACAACAACAGAATCTATTAAGTATAATAGTGGATTCCTCTGTGATTATAATTTTCATTATTATATTTATCATGCCTCTACATAAAAGCAATATATCATGATTAATATGTTCTTGGAATCACGACATGAATAGATAAGTAAGTCTATAGGGAAAATTGATCTTCTCTGAAGATATCTGCATTAGTGTTTTGAGCCTGGGAGCAAGGCAGAGAAATGAAGTGGGAGGGGAAAGGGAACGTTGAGAGTAGAGAATGGCCCTGCAAAATTAGGACTTGCTAGTATGACTTTAACATTCAAGGAGACCTGGTCTCAACAGTCAGGCTGCCACTTCAGGTCTGTATAATCTAAGGCAAATTTCCTAACTTTGTTAATCTTGGGGCACCTCATATTTAGGAAAGGGCTACTAACAAAACCTGATGCAAATTTGCAAGCATTGAATGAGGCATTGTATGTAAAGCATTTAGACAATATGCACAAGGAAATAAAATCAGATGAATTTTTTTCTTATCACTAGAATTTGGAACTAAAGGCAGCAAAAACTTTAGCCAAATGCAAACCCTGTAACCATTGAGAATTTTGCTACTGGTATTACTTAGCTACTACAGTCCAGAATATCATGTTCCATAGAAAGAACATTAGAGGCCTATCTATAATTCTAAAATCGTGCCAAATAGGAAAGGTAGCTATTTCTCTGAATTCTTCTAGATTTAATTCCAGGTCCATTGTTTCTCAATAATAAAGAGTCACATGATGTCAATCATAAAAATTAAAAGCACTTATTGAGCACTTTAGGAGCTATACATTCATTAATCCACTCAATCCTCACAGCAACCCAATTATTATACACATTTACCAAACATGTAAACTGAGGCAAGTGGAAGTGACATTGTACATTGGAGTCAGAATTCAAAACTGTTCAGTCAGTCTCTCCAGTCTATGCGCTTAACTGCTTTGCTAAAATATGCAAGACTACATTCACCAGGCCTCAGATATGGACATTAGCTCCAGAGAATTTACATTGTAAGCCCATGGGGACCACATTAGAATATGTAAAATATCACACTTATGGGGGTACATGCTTATGAATTCCATTAACTTAAGCTTCTCATATATACGTACTACTTTTTTCTCTGTTTTCTATTGAATTTATTCGGAAGATTAGCTGTGACAGTATGGGGAAAAAAATTGCTGTATATGAGTGTGTGAAGGAGGTGAGAATCCACACTTATCCCAGCTATTCTGGGAGTCAGCATGAAGTGGAATTTAAGGAGGACTTTGAATGAGTGAGCGGGGGCTTGGGTGGGTGGGAGGTGGCAGTTTTCCAAGGCTGATAGAGCAGTGCAGACTGAGACTCCATCCCAAGCATCACTTACCCAGCATCTGAGCTGTTGCCACAAAGCAGAGCATCGTTTTGCCCTTCCAAAAAGTAAAAATGACCTATTTAAAGAGCAAGGAATAAAAAGAATCATTAAAAGCCCTCAAAACACAACAGCAATTGTAGATAGGTAATAAAGCTTATAAAATATGTAAATGGCTAAATGAAAAGACACCTCATTTTAATAATAATTGAATATTAAACAAATATCAAAATACAACATTTTTGATTAATCAAATCTTGGAAAAATCTGCTTTAAATAGAAGTTTTTTTTTCAGAGGGAATAATGTTCTCAAATCAGCAGTTATTACAAATACAAACTCAAATTGCTTGGGATGCTTAAAGAGCTCTCGATTTAAGGTTGTTTCCTTGGCCCAAACAGTGAGAGAGGGAAGACTTGTTCCCTTTAAATGCCTCCATGCAAATAAAATATTAGTTTACAAATACTTTTCACCTGGACTCAGAATAGATTCTGACATTTTTCCCTGCCAATTTAACTTAATTTCCGGTGTTTGTCCCTTCTTTTCTTATGATGTTGTAAATAAGTGTTTTGCCTGAGGTTTTGAATTAATTACTGTTTTTTAAAATATACAAGATAAACTTGCTTCTTT
The DNA here is from genome assembly GCA_026826555.1 of Tolypeutes matacus. Classification (NCBI taxonomy): domain Eukaryota; kingdom Metazoa; phylum Chordata; class Mammalia; order Cingulata; family Chlamyphoridae; genus Tolypeutes; species Tolypeutes matacus. The sequence goes on from JAKSZT010053928.1 coordinate 13,682,635, forward strand.
TGAAATACATATTTTCCAAATAGATCTAGTTTGTATTTGAGGGGCATATCTTAATAAGTTGCAAAGATGGTTTAACAAAAAATACATATACATACACACACACGGGCATTTTTATACTCACAAAAATATATGAACACACACACATATATCATCCTCCCCCAAGTTATTATGATTGTATTTAGGAATACTTAAATCCTGTATTCAAGGATTATCCTAATATAGTATGTAGAGAAATATTTTTATAAAGATATTTTATAAAAAAAATTTCTTTACCTAACATACATGAAAAAATAATTTTAGATTTTTAAGGATTGAAGATAAAATACAAGCCCATGAAAAATGATATCTAAAGTATATAGATGATGATCTTTATTTGTAGCATATATAGGTGACTAGTTTTATATATAGGATAACTAGGTGGCTATTTTTATTATCTCTGAATTAGGAAATATTTTCTAAACATAAAAATAGAAGAATGACAACAAAAATTAAAATTGTTTATATATCAAAACAAACAATAAAATGAAAAACAACCAACTAGAGGGGCAAAATGTTAATATACAAATATACTAAATAAAATTTAAAGTTCATATGAATTTCCCCAAATCTGCTATCACTTGGTAGAAGAATGGATAAAAATACCAACAGATATTTCCTGTTATAGGAAATATATAACATACTAATGATACTAATAAAGATACCTTAAAAATTCTACTGCATTAGTAATTAAGGAACAAACGAACAATAGGATACACTTGTCCTTCTACCCAAAGATTTACAAATATGGTCATAGTCAATGTCAATGAGAGTTCTGTAAGACAACCACTGTTGTAGGGGATATATAATTGGTATATATATGTTCTCTATGGAGAACAATTTGGCAATATATCTCATAGTTTAATTTGGTCATATCCTTTGACCTTAAAATCACTACTGATAGGAATCCATCCTAAGGAAAGACTCAGAAATAGAGAAAAGATTTATGTGCAAAGATTGCTGTGCTGTTATTATAATAGTAATAAATGGGAAAACCCATAGTTTTATTTATTTGTTTATCCAGTGAATCTTATTCCCCCAGTAAAAATTTCCAGCAAACATGCTAATTTTTAAAACAATAATAGAATGTGAGAAGTGATATAATTGCATATGGTTATTAAAAAAACATGTAGATCATGAAGGATACTTCAGAATAAGTATCCCAGTGGAGCAGGGATAATCAAGAGATGAATGGAAGTTGGCTAGCTAATTGAACATGAAGAAGGAGATGCTTAGATATCCAAAAGACAGAGAAGTTTGCTTCAATGATAAGAAAGTATACTGAAGTATATGGCATCATAAACTTATTCTGATATCCATCGCTAAAATAAAGTTAAATGATAAACAACTTCAATACAATGGCCATCACTAAAGGTATAAAATAGAATGGGAATACTGTAGAGATAGGTTTTTAGTTTACACTTTTGCATCATCAGTAAGTTAATGGTTGGATCAGGCTTGTTTAACTCTCTGTGGTGTACGCAAATTCAGGCTTCATCTTGGTGAATGGTTTCTCTATTTCCAGATATATCGTATGCACTCAATACAAACACTGAGTCAACCAGATGAGCCAAATTATTTTTCCCCACTCTTCATAATACAATTCAGCATAATACACTGAATAGTTCAAACTACCAATTTATTTATTAAGACAACTAAAAACTCCTGATTCTTGCTTACTAAATATTTTTTATATTGCATAATATGATATTGCTTTCAACACTGGTTAGAAAAAGATCACACATTTTCACATGATAATATTTATCATGTTGATTGACAGATAAGAAAAAGGAGTAATACATCATTTGATTTCTCTATCACATGAATTAAGTTATCTTAAATTGGTCTAAGTCATTTGTTTCACGTCAAAGTTGAGATAATTTCTGCTATATAGATATATTTAATTTCTAAAGGACTAAACAACTTAATGGTTAAAAGAATATATCTTACTTTTATCCTCAATATATTCATCCCAATTAAACATGCTCACTGTCCTATTGAAAGTGGTACCATTCACATCCAATGAGTTATTAAAGAAGGAAGTAATGTTTATTTCAAAGGAAGAATTATCAGGAGGCCATTGCAAACATTTATTCCTCAGGTTGCCCATGAAGAGCTGCAGCCCAATTAGCGCAAACACGCTCAGGCAGAACACAGTCAGGATCATGACGTCAGAGAGCTTCTTCACCGACTGGATCAGGGCCCCCACGATGGTTTTCAGGCCTACAGAAATCAGAACGAAGAATTTAAATATACTATTTGGCAGCTAGTTTATGGACAAAAACATCATGAGCTTGTCCTGGAAAATAAAGATGTCATGCAGAATGCCAACGATATTAGTTTAATGTTTGTGATTGAATAACATTTTCATGAAAAGCCTGCTAGCTGGTGAAAATGAATGAAGAGCAGAACTTGAATGTTCATTAAAAAACTGTGAATGGAAATGAACGGAATGTGTATTTCCAAACACTCCTTACAGCAAAAGAAATGATTTTGTTATTCATGCTTAAACATGAACCCTGTATAAATATTTTGCTTTTATTTGCAGATGTCTTATGCCTTAACCCCTTATTTATTCTAGAAAAGTCTATATGACCAGCATAGTAAAAAATCTTAAAGTCACTGAAGTATGAGATCATATATTTGTGAATTCTGCAAATTCAAGTTTGGGTTAAAGAAAGAAGACATCTGAAAACTGAGCCCCATGCAGCACTCATGCTATCCCTTGCTCTATTATTTGTCTGCAGTTAAATAAATTACCAATTTTAGACCTAAATGGTCAAATTTGCATCAGTTTGAATGCCTCAGAGTTTAGCCTCTATGCGGGAAGCTTGATGTTGTAAGATGCAAACCATGTAGCCTGTTACTGCAAATGCCTCATGCACGATCTTGTTAAACCCAAAGGCTGATTTAGAACAGTTTTAAAGAAAGCAACTAATAAAAAGGTAAGAATCAAATCCATCCCAAACCTGATGTACTGATTCTTGCATTTTTATATATTTATTTGCAATATGTGGCAAGCAACAAGGCTTATGCACAAAAGCTGTGATTTTAGCACCAATACAGCTAAAGTCAGCCTCGGTGTTTAACCTAGCTCTCACCTGGAATGACTGAAATTGTTTTCAATGCTCGGAGAACTCTGAATGTTCTCAACGCTGAGACATTGCCCAGGTCCACAAACTCTGTCACATATCTGTAATAGGGGAGTTCACACACAAACACAATGACAGAACACAAGAAACAGTTGGAGATATAAGGGGCCTATGACCTTATACCAGTTTCTTCTTACCTGGAATTACAGAAATAGTTTTCAAAGCTCTCAATACTCTGAAAGTTCGAAGAGCTGAAACATTGCCTAGGTTTACAAATTCTGTTACATACCTGTAGAATTAAATCAGAGTTATTCAGAATTTAGGGAAATCTAAGTCTATGTTGGTCTTTCATCAAGACCTTTTCAACTTCAATGAATGTTGCCACCAGATTTCCCATGTGAGAGGAAAATGGCATTGTCATCAATCATAATCTGTTACTCGGGAGTTTATTTCATTACTTTACAGCACAAATTGAAACCATAACCATATAATTTACTGTGATAGTTCCTAATGTCTCCAAAGTGAATGATTTGATTATAAGAAAAATATTCTAAAGGCACATGGCAACTAAGAAAATGTTTGACCTGCCAAGGGAAGCCACCAAGGAGAAATATAGTGTAGGCTTCCATCAAGGATTTACTCTTCCAGGATGGAGAATGTGTGAAAGATACTTACGCAAAAGTAATGACTGTGAAATCCAACCAATTCCATGGATCCCGTAGAAATGTGAAATCTTCCAAACAAAAGCCCCTTGCAAGTATTTTTATAAGTGATTCAAAAGTATAAATTCCTGTAAATGTATACCTGAGAGAAAATAGCCATGCCAGCATTAAGATCTAGTAGGTAATTTACATGTACATACCTTAAAGGAGACTTAACAAACAAAATGAGAGGCTTCCATAAGGGTCTCCCTATGATAAAGACCTTAGGCAGGGCTTAGGGCAAAAGAAACAAGCTCTGAAATATATTCTCATTGATTTTAATCAAATGAATATTGCATTTTTCACATTAATTAACTTAAAGGATCTTCATAATATGGTTCTATATAAAGGCATTATCTGAAATGCACTGGCTTACAGTTTGGTTTAATCAAATAAATATTCATCCCCAAATGAAGCATTTGTACTTCCTAAAATATGCACCACTAATAGTCATGAAACATGTACTAATAATATATAGAACTGTGATTATCATGAGAAATGGAACATACAAAGTAGGCATAATTTTTGTCAGTGGGTATTAGTAATCACAGGTGGTCATCAAAAGTGTGAGACTCACAAGAAAGGTAAAGGGCTACAAACATTGGTAGTCAAGCTAGTGAAGTAATTTAAGCAAATGAATGAGCAGGCTTTGTTCTAGAGTAAATTAGTGGTTGGAATGAAGTTGTATCAACATTTGGCTTAGAGTAGCAGTTTTTTTCTTGCAAAAAAAAAACTGATGAAGTCTCAAGACATTAAAATATAAAGGGATATCAATATTGAACGATATTTTTCTATTTTCTACTTACTCTACATTCTTTGTCCAGTCTGGAGGGTTACTCATGGTCATAAATACACAGTTGGTCAGAATAGTGCACATAATGAGCACATTGAATAGAGTAGAAGAATATTGTCAAGGAAGACAACGTTCAGTGGAAAATTTCATTTTCAACCACAACCATCCCATTTACCACCACGTTTAGAACTTTTATGACCTTATTTTTGCTTTCATTGAATTTTTTTCCATTCCTGTTATTCAACAACCTCATTAATAGCCCAGGTCTTCAGGCTAAACCATCAAATATTTTAGGGCTATTTAGGTGCTTGTAGTCATTAAAAAGATTAAACGCAAAGGAATAAGTTCATTGGTGAAAAATTCATCAATTCAAGTTTTCTTAATGACAGATTCAGCTGAAAAATTGAATTGTAAGCTGAGTATGTCTGTAAACCCTGGTAAAAACTCATCAGGAGAATTCAAGTAATTAATCAAGTGCATTATAACACCAATGTAAGGGTCACTGTGGAAGAAGGCCTTATAAAAGTTTCTAAGTAGAGTGTATAATATACTGCAATTGCTCCAAAATTCTCTATTGTAAGAGAAGGTGGCTGGTTTTAGTGCTGGCATTTCTTGGGTTTTAATTTGGGCCAAATTATTTACTAAGTGCCCTGAGCCTCAGTTGAGTTGGCTATAAAAGTGACAGGGAGGGAGAGAGGGAGGGAGGGAGGGAGGGAGGGAG
>JAKSZT010053928.1:13687987-13700023 GCA_026826555.1 Tolypeutes matacus
AGAGAGAGAGAGAGAGAGAGAGAGAGAGAGAGAGAGAGAGAGAGAGAACAGTATTTCAAAGGATTTCTATCAAGATCAAATTATATAACATATGTTAAAGCTCCTACTACTTAAATGTGTCTGGCATATAATAGATGCTCAATAAATGGCTTTCCTTACTTCTTGAACCACAGAGAACACTGCTTATAACATGTCCAGTTAGTTTCACTCTACTCACTTTTGCCTTTTTAGATGTTGCCAAAACCCTTTAATTTCCACTATATTGAACAACACCTGCAAAACCTCTTTAAGAAAATATTCAGTAGTCAGATAATTGAAATGATTTTCCTTCACATTAAATAAAAAGCATAGTAAAGATTTAGTAACAATTATATAAAACAGCAGCGTTAATCAATATAAATTTAGACACAATTATAAAAATCCTGGAGAGGGGATAAATGATATTCATAACCTTCTCACTCTGTTTATATTATAAATCATCACATTATGTTCACTTAATACATTGTCAATAAAATTTCACATGTAGCACAAAAGGACAGTAAGCAGTCAATGTTGCATTAATCTAGAAAGGAAGTTTCTATGCACCTGTAACTGGCTTTGGTCAGAGCAATAATTGATTTTTCATTTTTACTACCATGACATAAAGCCCTTGCTTAATTCTCATAGCTTGTTCAAACGCATCGACATGAAAGCAGTCACATATAAATAATGTGGATCAGCCACATGAGGGCACTACAGCCTAAAGAACACAGAAAACACCAGTTTAGAGAAAGAACACATATTTTTGCTTTGTTGTTACAAACAAATGTGAAAATAAGGTAAATTTAAAGGTGACTTGCTATAAAACTCTGTGGCGCTGTCCTGCTATGCTCTCCCGGAGAAAATAACACATTTGGGAGATTGGCACCATTCTCAATGCATGGCCATCAACCTCAGTGGTCCTCAGCACAGTTCTGTATTTTCACACCTGCCTTCTGCTCCTATTGTCTGCAAAAAGATTTCTCTACTTCTCAGAGAGGAGATAGCATGGCACTGCCACATCTCCACTTGGCAACCCCAAATTGACAAATCTCTCTGCATTGGCACCTATCTTTTCCTTCTTCCTGTTATAAAATGTGAACTGTCCAATCTCTCCACCCATACCCTGGATACTTTCCATCTGTTCTGAAGCTTTCAACAATCTCTTATCTCCTCCCTTCCCTATCTTTAATGTCTCTCACTCTGTTTGTCCTCTTCCCATCAATACTTGCTTAAGTCTCTCCTATCTTGGGAAGGGAAGGGAGGATATTCTCCACTAACCCACAAACCTCTTCAATTACTTACAGCCCTACCTATCTTCTCCATTCCACAGCTAAACATCTTAGAACTGTTATCTTTTTCTTCTTTGTGTATCAATCACATACTTAGCCTACCAACCCATGGAAGCTTTTCTGTCAACAAACATTTCCATGTTACTAAAAATAAAAGGATAATTTTGTGTTCTTACTTGACTTGTTTCTCAGCATCATTTGACATGGTTGATTCTTACCGCTTTCATTAAATTCCCAATCCCCAGGTTTTCTTGCTGCCTCATGATCAAGAATTACTCTGAATCCTTTGAAATGTTGCATTTTCCTGGGGCTGTATCCTAAACCACCTTCTTCTCTCCTGCTATACTCATTCCATTAGAGTTCATTAACAGAGCTTCAAGTACTATTTATACTTATACCATCAATCTCAAATATCTCTCTCCAGACTAGACTTCTTTTCTACACTCCATATATATCCAGTTGTCCATATGACATCTGCATTTATGTATTTTACCAGCACTTCAAATGGATTTCAAAGATTTTGAGTTCTAAAACTGAACTAAAGATCTTTCCACCTTCCTCTTTCCTCACCCCAAATACTGGTCACTTTCTATCTCTACCTTAGAGAAAGGTCCATGACATTGGAAACTTAGGAGCAAACTTGGGTATCTCCCTCCCTAAACTTCCACATCTAATTTAGCACCAAATTTTATCGATTTTGCCCCTTGCCTCTGGAATCTTTCCACTTTTCTCCATGCCTAATCACTGCATGGTCCAAGTAATGATCAGGTCTGATCAAGATTATTGCAGTTCATCCAAACTGGTCTTTCTGAATCTGTGTTAGACACTTCCAGTCCATTCCACACATTACACCCAAATGACCTTTGTAAAGTAAATGTGATAATTCCAGTGGCTTTCTCTAACGCTTAGGTACTCTTAGGACGATGACTAAATATTTTCTACATAGATCCAGGATTCTAAGAGATGTGACCTGTGTCTCCTCCAGTTTCATCTTCTTTACTCTTCATTGTATTCTCTTCATTCTAATAATATTCTATTTGTTTTAAATCTTTGAATTTAATGTGCTTTCTCCCAAATCAAGGTCTTTGCAAACACCACTCTTTCTCCCTGCAATGCTCTCTGCTACACACTAGCCAACTCGCACTTTTTCTTTAGTGCTTAGTTTAAAAGTTATTTCTAGCAGAAAACCATTCACAACACCTTCTGATCCGTTACTTCTACCAGTGATATATACCGTCAGCACCTTACACTATTTCTTCTATGACTAATTTAATGATGATCTTTTCTACTAGGCTGTCAGCCTCATTAGGTCAGGGATCATGTCTATATTGTTCACCATGATATTCCTGCCATTTTGCACAGTGTCAGTTGACTGTTAAATGATGCTCCTTTTTGCAATTTGTTTATTTCTAAATGGAGTAATTTGTTTTCCTTTTTAATGATTCTTGATGATGAATTTACTGATGGGGTACAAAAATGCAGCATAAAATTTGTTTCCTCATATATCAAGTACACAAATTTTTACATTTTTTTTTTTAGGAGGTAACAAGGATTGAACCCAGGACCTCTTACATGGGAAGCAGGCACTCAACCACTGAGCTACAGCTGCCATCCAATAAGAGTTGGTTTAATCATTTGTTTGTTTTTAGGAGGTACCAGGGATTGAACCTGGGACCTTGTAAATGGGAAGCAGGTGCTCAACAAGTCTACTTACATCTCCTCCCCTAAATCTCTACATTTTTTGAAAGGGAGGTTATAGAATAAATGTAAGATAGAACTAACTTTAGCCTAAGGATATTTATCTTATATAGTGGACTGAACCATGGTTTCATGCCTCCTAAAAATTTTACTCTTTGAAATGGTAAGAAATTAATTATATATAATAAAATACAATTTTAATATGAATTAAAAAGAATGATTATTGTTCAGTAAGTCACAATTAAGCATTATGCTCAAAATAAGGTGTTTCCACATTGTATGACAGACACCACAAAAAAAAAGAAAAACAAATAAAGTGATTTTTATTTTAAAACTAAATGAAATAACTACAGTTAAGTTTTTATGCCTTTGGTTTTCTAGGGATGTCTAAATAGTTTCAAAATTTATTAAATCACTATGAATTAATTTTATGTCATATACTTTTCAGATCTCTGAATTTTTGTGAGTGACTCAGATAGTAGAGTTTCAGATCATCATAACAAATATACAAATGTGGAAAAAATAATGTAGGCATGAATTTTGTATTGGTGATACCATACATTACAAAAATGTAGAAACTGCACAGTTTAGGAGATATCAAAGGGCTAGAACTAGTAGCAATATTCACACCTTAAATTATTTTCTCAATACATAGACCAAGACATAAACTACAGTACATTTTTAAAAATAACAATGTATCCCTGAACAATATTTCCTTAAGCACTTTGGTATATAAAACAAAATAGAGGCAGAATAACTGTATATAATGTTTTATCAGAAAAAATATCTTTTCAATCTATTAATTTCTTTATAGTAGATATAAATAAAAATGTGTAACTATTGATTGATACTAGCCTGCCAGTTGCCAAATGTAAAATACCTCCTATATGTGTATGAGAGCAAATCTTCTTCAAGTTTATACTGAAAACGATTTATGTAGTCCTTGACAGGCAGCCTGGATAATTAAAATACTGGCATGTGTATCCCTGTATCCATGAGGTAGAATAAAGCAGTATGAGCTTTGAAGCAAGGAACCATGGACTGAATGCATATTTTACCAATCATGTGGGCTCAGACAACATGTTTAACTCTTTAAGTCTCCATTTTCTTATATAAATTGGGGTAAGAATACTAATATCTTTCCTAGAGGATAGTGTATTTTTATTTGCCAGTAAATATTTTTATATTAATTAAGGAAAATGTGGGAAATTTCTGTTATTCTTAAGGAAGGGAAAGGTATGGTTTGCAGTTCCCTGTAGGGACCTTGTACTGATAGCTAGCATCTAAAGTAGGTCAAGGGCCTCACTGATATGACTTAAGAAAATTGAGCAGACTCACAGAGCTAGAGTCTAGAAGATTGGTTTACAGAAGACAGAAACGGACTAGAGGGTGGTGAGCTGATGCCCATATGAGCAAAATCTATGATAAGGTGGAAGGGTGTGGTTGGGCAGTGGATGGGTGTGAGAGTGGTGCAGTGATGTGATTAGGTTCGGACGTGCTGGTCTGTGAGTGGGAGTAGGGTGGGGGGGTTGGGTTGGACTATCCATGGAACTCTGGGGGGGGTGTCGAGGGAAGGAGTAGGTAAACTCTGGGGATTTGCAGGTCTGGGGTTAAAACTACAATGTTGGGAATGTTCTTTTGGCAAATATGGCAGGGGAGAGTTACTGGTGTAGGGAATCAGGTGTGGGGGGATATACGGGATAGGGCGCACCTGGGGCAGGCTTCTATGGACCATGTAGGTATTCATCTTGTCATAGTGTGTTATCTCAGTGGGTGGAGACCCACACAATAAACAAGAAAACATTAAACTCCCATCCTGGGTAGTCCTGCTATATTCTCAATTAGAGGAACAAGAATCCCTCGAGAACATAGGCAGTGCCTAATAAAAGAAAATAGACCAATATGTCAAGCCCTCAATATTATTGCAAGTAACTATGAATCTAATTCTTCAAAAATTGAAACTTAGTGGTTACCATAGGTCCTGAGGGGAGGGGGAGAGAATAGAATAGATGGAACATAGGGCATTTTTGGGGCATTAGATTTGTTCTCCATGATCTTGCAATAATGGATATAAGCCATTTTAAATTTTGTCAAAACCTATAAAAGTCTCTCTGGGCAACTACAGTCTAGGCCTGCATGAGTTGGATTATTTCACACAGCTGAGGCTTGTCCCTACCCCTGGCAAAGGAGAAAGTTGGAAGAAACTTCATTGGTCTTTGGGGCAATGAGGGTCGCTTGAGCCTCCATAGCTTACAGCACCAACTACACCCTTGGCTCCTATTACACAACCAGCAAAGGAAGAAGGGCAGGAAGCCCTAAACTAAAGAGAAAAATTGCACCCAGAATAAATACTCTAGTAAACCAGATGCCAAGACACCAACAAAAAAATTACAAATCCACACCAAGAAATGGGAAGGTATGGCCCAGTTAAAGGAACAAGATAAGCCTCCAGATGACATAAAAGAGTTGAGGCAACTAATTACGGATGTTCAAACAAATCTCCTTAATAAATTCAATGAGATGGCTAAAGAAATTAAGGCTGTTAAGAGGACATTGGACGAGCACAAAGGAGAATTTGACAGTATACATAGAAAAATAGCAGATCTTGTGGAAATGAGGGGTGCAATAGATGAAATTAAAAATACACTGGAATCATATAATAGCAGATTTGAGGAGGCAGAGGAGAGGATTGGTGAGCTTGAAGACATGGCCTCTGAAAGTGAACATACAAAAGAACAGATGAAGAAAGGATTGGAAAAACTTGAACAGGGTCTCAGGGAACTAAAGGACAGCAAGAGATGTGCAAGCATGCATGTCATGGATGTCCCAAAAGGAGAAGAGAAGGGAAGGTGGGCAGAAGGAATATTTGAAGGGATGATGGTAGAAAATTTCCCAGCCCTACAGAAGGACATGGATATTGATGTCCAGGGAGCACGACATAATCCCATCCAAGGAGGTCCTGGTGGACCAACTCTGAGACACATACTGGTCATAATGTCAAATGCCAAAGACAAAGAGAGAGTTCTGGGAGCAGCAAGAGAAAGGCGATGCATAATGTATAGGAGATATCCAATGGGATTAAGTGCTGGTTTATCACCTGAGGACATGGAGGCAAGAGGACAGTGGTATGATATATTTAAGATACTACAGGAGAGGGACTTCCAGCCAGGAATCCTGTATCCGATGAGAATATCTTTCGGAGATGGGGGCGAGTTTGGAATGTTCACGGATGAACAGAGACAGAGAGAGTTTGTGACCGGGAGGCCTGCTTTGCAGAAGATGCTAGAGGATGTGCTGGGGCCTGGGACAGGAGAGAGGGGCCTGGAGGAGAGTCTAGAAATGAAGATTATATTGGTGAGGGTAACTAAAAGTGTCAATAGAGTGGTTTAATATAAAATATGACAGATAAAACCCAAATATTCAGGAATAAACTTAACCAAAAATTTAAAGCACTTGTATTCAGAAAACTACAACTCATTGTTAAAAGAAATTTTAAAAAGACCTAAATAATTGGAAGAACATTCCATGCTCAAGGATTGAAAGACTAAATATCATTGAGATGTCAATTCTACTCAAATTGATATACAGATTCAATGCAATCCCGATAAAAATTCCACCAGCATTCTCTAAATAAATGGAAAACATGATTATCAAGTTTATTTGGAAGGGTAAGGGGTCCTGAATAGCCAGAAACATCTTAAAAAGGAAAAGCAAAGTTGGAAGACTCTCATTTCCAGACTTCAAGTTGTATTACCTAGCTACAGTGGTAAAAACAACATGGTACTGGCATAAAGACAGACACATAGACCAATGGAACTGAACTGATGGTTCAGAAACAGATCCTCACATCTATGGTCACGTGAGTTTTGACTAGCCTGCCAAACCTACCCAGCTCGGGCAGAACAGTCCATTCAACAAATGGTGCTGAGAAAACTGGATATCCATAGTAAAAGAAGGAAAGAGGACCCCTATCTCACACCCTATACAAAAATTAACTCAAAATGAATCAAATACCTAAATATAAAAACAAGAACCATAAAGCTTCTAGAAGAAAACGTAGGAAAATATCTTCACAACCTGGTGGTAGGTGGTGGATTCTTAAAGGAGATAAGAGGAGGACGGAGATGGACTACTGATATTTAATGTTTGTAGAAGTTTTAATTAGCTTTAAAAGTATGGAAATGTACAGAGTTGATGGTAACACATTATAGAGAGTAACAGCTGGTTTATAGATGGGGATGTGGCTGAAAATGGTAGTCTAGGGATGTAAATGCCAATTGACAGAAAGCTAGAGAATAATCTAGGGACTGAATGGCACAGTGGACACAGAGGTGGATGAGAATAATGGTTGATGGTACAGATGCAATAGTGTCCTTCGTGAGCTAGAGCAGATATACATCAATATTGCAGGGTGGTGGGAATGTGGAGAAGCATGGGAAAAATACAACTGGAGTGACCTATGGAGTGTGGTTAACAGTAATAATTAATATTCTTGCATGTATGCCAAAGATGTACTGTGTTGATAATGGGGGAGTATGGAAAATGTGTGCCAAATGTATGCTGTGGACCTGATAATAATCGCATGATATATCTCATAATCTGTGACAAATATTCCACTGGGGTGTGGTGTATTGATAGAGGGGTGTTGTTTGGGAATTCTGCACATGTGCATGATTGTTTTGTAAGTTTACAACTTCTGTCATAAAAATATATTAAAAAAATAATAATAGGGGTGGGTTGCGGGAAAAATACACCAAATGGAAGATAAGGACTGTAATTAGTAGTAAGATTTTGACAATATTCTTCCATAATTTGTAACAAATGTCTCACGATAATGCAAGGTGTTGGTGGAGGGTTGCTGTATGGAACCCCTGTATGATGGTATTCATGTTTGCTTTGTAAGTTCACAACTTTTCCTATACACTTATTGTTTATGTATGTTCATGTATAAATGATATAAAAATAATAATAATAATAGGGTGGGTTGGGGGAAAATACTTTGGTTAGTAGTAATATTTTGAGGATGTTCTTTAATCATTAATTAAAAATGTTTAACAACAATGCAGGGTGTTGGTGGTGGGGTAAGGTATCAGAGCCCTGTATGATGTTATGTATGTTTTTTTTGTAAGTTCATTACTATTACCATACACTTATTGTTTATGTATGTTCATGTTTGAGTGATATACTTCAATAAATTAAAACAAACAAACAAAGAAACAAAAAAACAGTATACATCTCTGAGCCTCAATGATCTAATCTGCAATATGACAAGGTGGAGACCAATCACATTGTGTTTTGGTAACTTACATTTCCAAACTCTGGTGCTATATAAACATTTTGTTTTCAAAGTCAAGCCAGAAGATGGTAGTGAATTATATAGAGCTGTTCATGGAATTTCTTAAGCAATTTGAGAGACTAACTTTTGTTAACCTTGCAGCAGTTGCTGCTAGAATTGTACCTACCACTGCCAATAATAGCTATCATAGCTACCATTTATTAAATACCTACTGCTAGATATGATGCCAGGTACTTAAATTACATCTTATTATTTTTGATGTATAAATTATGATTACAACTTTATTGATGGAGAAAACAGTTGTGGTAGCTTGGCCCAAGGCCATGTAAATCTCAGAGGTGGAGTTTGAACTCAGGTTTTCTGATACCAAACCCTGTGTTTTTTATTTTCCTACCTTCTGTGAATGACAGACAGCTCAGTGTTAGTTGTGTGATTTGGAGTGTCCCTGGTCTCTGACGGCCTAATCAAATCTCATGACTTTAAGCCCCCTTCATGCACTGGCATATCCCAAAAATTTATCACCAACCTCAAACCTTTCCTGAACACCAGACATGTATGTCCACCTAAGACCTCAACACCTCCACAGAATATCTAATTAGCATTTCAAACACAGCATATTTAAAATCAAGCTCTTAATTTTACCCACCAAATTGTCCCACCCAAAGTCTTCCCAAGCTCAGTAAACAACTCCATTCTTCTTTCTTGACTGGACTTGGGGTAATGCTTAGCTACTCTCATTCCCTCATACCCCACACCCAATTCCTCAGCAAATCCTGTCAGTTTCTCTGCAAAACACATTTAAATTTGATGATATTTTACCACCCTCATTGTTTCCACAATAATCCAAGATGCCACCATTTCTTGCCTTCATGCTCACAGTAGGTCCTCAATCCATCTCCTTGCTCTACCCTTTTCCCCCACAGGCAGTCTCTTCTCCATGTGGCAGCCAGAGCAATCTTCTTAAACTGTGAGTCAGGCTATGTGACTTTTTTGCTGAAAATTCTTCAATCATCTCCCCCATCTCATTCAGAGTAAATTCTATGTCATTACCATGACTTACAATTTCAGCCCTGACCTCCACTCTCATTGACCTTGTCTCTGCCTTGCCCACTCTGCACCAGACATGCTTGTCTACTGACTCTTGGACACACCAAGTACACTTTCTTTACTTCCCTTCATACCTGTTGTTCCCCCTGTACTTACTTTTACCCTAGATGTTCATGCCTCACTCCCTCTCTTCTTTCAGATCTTTGCTCAAATGGCACCTTAACAGAGAAGGCTTCCTTGTCCATACTTCTAAAATAGTATCTTGTCACTCTTTCCTTTTATGCTGCTTTATTTTTCTTAATAGCATATATTACTAGCTGACTTATGATTTACTTGTTTATTATCTTTATCCTCGCAAACCACATACACAAATGAATGTAACTACATGAAAGCAGAGGCTTTGTTTTGTTCAATGGTGCATCCCAATGCCAAGAAGAATATCTACCACTTAATAGGCACTTAGTAAATATTTGCAGATGAATGAATGAACAAGTAAAGACTGTAAAACAAAGAAGGAAAGTATGTATATTAAGTTAAAATAATAAAAACTAACATGAAACTCATTTAAAACTCTGATAGATTTTAGTAATATGGATTATTTTAAACTGTTTGCTATCTCAAAAACACAACCATATTTTATTTAACTATCAAAACAAGATACCAAGTACATGAAAAATATTTACAGTTTTCAAAATATACCCTGACAAAAATATAGCAAGCATAAATATAATTTCTCTTTCTGCCAAAATCAAGAAACAAAGCTATTTTGATATGCAACAGCTCCTAATGAAGATAACAACTCTCTATGAAATGTCAGACATTTGGTTGGAAATAAAGGTATCATCCTGGTTTAAAATACTAACTTCTTCGTTGTGGAAGGCCATTTCATGGTTTATAAACTAATGACAATAAATATGCAACCACCTCCAAATTGTGCCAAAACCCACCATCACCACCTCTAAACATTTTTTAACTTGTAGAAAAGGGAACAACATTTGAAGTCAGAACACCAGAATTTGAGTCCAGGGTTTGTTTTATAAGGAATAAAGGACAAAATCATTGAGAAAGACATTTGCAAGCTGTACAATATTACATATATCTAAGCATACGATGATCTCTGATCAATTGTACCACTATCACCAAAGACTGCAGGATTTATCCATCTCAGATAATTAGTTCAACTGCCTTTTCTTATACCTCTTCTCTAAAATGAGACATCCAAAATATAATATTCTAATTTAGACAATTAGAGATAAACAAAAAATCTACTTTTCTACAGTGGAAGAAATTTGTGACTGTAAACCATCTGTAAGCCTCTAGGAGAGTCAACAATTCAGCTTGGCATTCCTGAACAAATCTGGATAGCTTCTCATTTCAACTTTGCTTCACTGAGGGCCGACCCATAGTAGATTTTTCTGACCCATATAAGCCTTACCTCTGTCACTTGTTTTTTTTGTCTGATTCTCCAACCTCTGGTTCATTAGTCACTTATTTATTCAATATGTACTTTCTCTATACCTACTATAAACAGATCATTGGACTAAGTCTTGAGTTTTCCATGTAATTTCATAAATAAATTATATTTACCTAAGGGTATATAATTACTTAAAATACAAAGAATAATTTGTTTAAGGATTTACTCAGTGCACAGATTATAAATACTTATAAAAACAATAATAATCATAATTTATAAATCAGGAGACCCATATTTAAATCCCAACTTTATTGTTCATTCAAAGACTTTTTTTCCTCGGTATACAACCGAATCCTCTAATTTTAAAGATAAGAAAACACTATTGCTTAAGGTAATTTATAAGAAATTATGAAATCTTCATACATAAAACATGAATATTAAACGAAAATATGTTGATGTATATGCAAAACTTGGGGTGGTGGTGGAAATGAACTGGAGGTTGAAAGGGGACTGAATTCTAGAATGCAATATTTCTAAAACACCATTTGGCACATTTCAGGGAAGCCTGGGACATGCTTTATACCCCTTTTTCTCAGAACTCTGAAGAGTTCCCTAGACCACACTTATCCCATTTTCTGAATTTCCTACCTTATCTAATTCCTTAGCTGATCTACACAAAATTCAAGTATTTTGTTAGCTTGTTAGAGGTGGTAAGCTTCTTTACTATAAGTCTTAGAGTTAGGTCCTGAGATGACAATGTCATGGAATCCCAGGCAATAACACTTTCTACAGAAGAAAGAATATTAAATGTTGCCTTATCTGACACTTTGCTTAAATTTCAGTTTCCTCTTCCTTACATCTGTGTTCTTATGCATATCAGTCCTCATACAAGACTTGCCTGTTCTTCCTGTAAATGTCCATGTCTGGCATATGCCCAGTCTTCCAAACCTTTGCATCCTTGACTTTTCCAGGCCTGGCTCTTAGCCAGACCATTATCCCTAGTCTAGAATAAGACCTTTCATTCCCAAATACTCTATCTAGCTTCCAAGAGTAAAGCGAATTCCTTTCTCCCACCAGACATAAAGCCTTTTTAGAGCAATAATTATGCAGAAACTGTGACTTGAAGAAAACATAGGCACACTGGCAAAAGAGAAAGAAAGAGAGAAAAGAGAAAAGAGAAAAGAAAAAGAGAAAAGAGAAAAGAGAAAAGAGAAAGAGAAAGAGAGGAAGGAAGGAAGGAAGGAAGGAAGGAAGGAAGGAAGGAAGGAAGG
>JAKSZT010053928.1:13700033-13770258 GCA_026826555.1 Tolypeutes matacus
AGGAAGGAAGGAAGGAAGGAAGGAAGGAAGGAAGGAAGGAAGGAAGGAAGGAAGGAAGGAAGGAAGGAAGGAAGGAAGGAAGGAAGGAAGGAAGGAGAGAAGAGGGGAAAGAGGGAGAAAGGAAAAAACAGGAAAGCTAATCAATGGGAATGCTATTGGGAAAAAACTTAGATATTTGAAAGTTTAGTTTTTATAGAGTCACAGTTGTAAACATTTACTAACAACACTTTCAAATGCTGAAATGAAAAGCAAAAAGTAGTAAAATTAAGATAAAACTATATAAAAGTATACAATTCTAATTATGTTCATAGCTTCCAAATGGAAAAGAACAGCAAATAACACTTGCTCATGGAGTTTGCTCCATTATATAACATAAAATTTAAAGGCCTATAAAAGGAAGCCTGGTAATATGGCCAAAATTAATGGAAAAAGCTTAGATGTAGCAAGAAATTATTTAGAGAGCAGAGGAAGAAATAAAGGGAGAAGTAAGTCAGGTAAAAGAGAAATACAGGATTAGAAAAACTGGTTCACTTACCCATGACCCTGTTACAGAAAGAAAAGGCAAGACCCCGTAAATCTGCCAGCCACATATATTTTGAAAAATACTCTATTTGAAAATTCAGTCAAAGTAGCAAAATCATAGTAAGTGACTATTTGCAAAAAGGATATGAATGTACCAAAATCTTAATAGCTATTTTTCTAATGGGGTTGAAGGGAGTTAAAATATACAGGGCAGGGGTGGCACTGAATCGCGAGATTGCTTTCCCTTTATTCAATACTATAAATGTCTGAAAAAGAAAACAAAATATGAAAAACAGAATTTAGGATATATATAAAAGACATTGTAAGAGAAATATGAGGCCATTATTTAGAAATCATTGCCCCATAAAATAATATGGTTATATACTAATTAGTACCACATGACGTGACGATAGATCCTATTTCTTTCTGGGTGCTACAAACTCTCCTAAATTTGATGAATGAAATGAGGATTTAAATAAATCTCTTTCTTTATTTAAAGATTTTTTTTTAATTTATTTATTCATTTATCCCCCCCCTTGCTGCTTGTGCTCGCTGGGTCAGCCAACCACGCCGTGCGGGCGGGCCTGCCCCCACCAGGAGACCCCGGGAACCGAACCCGGGGCCTCCCATATGGTAAACGGGAGCCCCACTGATTGAGCCACAGCCGCTTCCCGTCTTTCTTTATTTAAATAAAGAAAATGTATGGTCAATGCCAAAGGAATTCTTATCTTTACCAAGTTTTAATATCACTATTTGTCAACTGTATTTATAATTCACATAAAGCACAAAAAGGAGACTTGAATTACTTCTGCAGTTAAAATTTTTCTCTTCAGAACTTCAGAGTTTTCCAAGTATGTTCAATGTTAGAACTCTTTTGGCACTTGCAAGACACCTGCTATTATTTCTTCTGTGGAGAGTCACAGATAGGGCAAAGTCTAGTATGAAAGTATAAATATGCTAAAGATCAAGGTAACTTTAATAGAATTAGAAAGCATAAAGAGGTAATTAGATTCTGCTCATGGAAATAGAAAGCCAGCTTTTCATAAATGGTTCCTGGTTTTCATTTTTTGCTTCCCTGCCTTGTAAGAGAATGAGTTCAATTTTCACTCTTTTTAAGAATATGATTGGTATTCGAGAGGGCAAATAGCTTTTTGCACTTCCTCAATCCCCTGCTGCTGGATGCCTTTTCAGTTCTCTGTGTGTCACAGAGATAGAGGTTCAGATGGGTGCTTCCAGAAGACTTCTATGATAATGGGCTCATTACATGGTCAGTGATCTTAGACGGAGGGGAGGGGACCAACACTCTTTACCAGATACCCTGGTATTAGCACTAAAGCAATTAGTTAGTAGGGCAGGTAAAGGTAACTTGACTAATAACTCACTTTCTTATTGATATAGTAGGGGTCCAGGTCTTCCAGGGGCTCTGACACCATCTCTGGAGGAATGTCTCCATAGATGAATGGAAGGGATTTTCCTGCTTCCAAGTCACTATTTGGCTTTGGGCCATTTTCATCATCCTCATCCTTGCGCTCTTGTTTGGGTCTCTTGGCTTTCTCTTCTGCAATGCGTTGTTCAATAGCAGCAAGAGATTCCCTGGTGAAGAAGCGGAAGCTGTCAGGTCCTGGTGGTACCAGCACTGACTGTGCCATCTTTTCATCCTGCTCCTTTAATCACTGTTTAGCTCCTTGCATAAGAAAGTGCTAGAGAAACGGGAAAAAAGCAACAGTCATTAGGATAAAAGGTGACTGTGGCAGTTACCATGAGACTGAGATAAAAAATATAAGCCAACATATTTATAATATTTCTAAAAGGAAGCTGTATTTGGCATTCAGAGAATTCTCATACATTCATTCGTTTGCATGAAGATCTATCTTGCACATTTGGTAGGTGTCTATTAGGTGATTGAGCCTCCCACAATCAAAATGTTTTTAAATGATTGTGTCTCTTGGGGTAAAATATCTAATTCAGAGCTCAGAAATGGAGGATACTGGTTTGTGCTTGCTGTTTCACTTGTGTGAATATTTTGGCAGCCATCTTTTTCATCATCCTTTCTGAAAAAACATCAGACATCTAAAATAAGAGATGAAAAATCACACGAAATTGTAGAACATGGGCTGTGCAAGGATCCTGCATGTATCTCTCTATTTTCCCCCCCATTCCCTTTGGCCCACTTGACCAGCTTTTAAGTGCTTATTCAAAATCAATGTACCTGGTAAAGAGTTCTGGGAATTTTGAAATCCCTGGCTACAGAAACATAGGTAGATGCTGCTTGAAAGCAAGCGGGTGGGAGAAGGAGGAAGGGATGCCTGATTGTTTATAGAATTGCTCGGAAGCTGCACAGGAAGGGACCCAGCTCCTGCCAAACCCGGCAGGAAGTCACCCACGTCAGAGGTCTGTAGACCCCCTGGCTTAGCAAGCTGCTGCTAACTAGTGCAATTGTTTCTCAAATTAACAAAATTGCAGCACCTTAGGAAATATTGTAGGGATAGCCCATTTCTTCAAATAGTGTCCATTTCACAAAAATCCAGCATAACAGTCTAAGAGTTATCCGTTTCAGAATTTGGACTTGGAAGAAAAAAAAGTTTAAGGTAGTTTATCTTTTTAAACAAACTCCTATTATATGGGTCTTTGCTATAGCACAAATTGAGTTTCACTGATACTCTACTTATATTTCATTATACTAAAGTATATAACTCACAGAGGACACCAGTCATACCAAATGTTATCTCTGAACCCGCAGAGAGAGTTTCTATTCTGTATTTAAAACAATACAACCAAAAGTCTTAACCCCTTGTACGCCATCTATATGAAATCATTTGCCTATTTTTTTCTTCTTTTAAAAAAATCAATCCATTTCAACCACTGCATCACAAGAATGAGAGTTGCCATTTAAAGATATGAAATGCATTTTCTACAAGTAAAATTCATTAATATCCAGTTCATCTCTGCAGCATATGCCAGATAAAACAGAGGGAAATCTAAAAATACATATGCTACTGTACCATTTTTAAACATTTTCTTTTGAAGTAGCCAGGACCTTTTAGACATCAGCAGGGCTGCAGGGAGTTTATATTACAGCCTGTCCTCTCAGTATCACAGTGTCTTCATAACATCCCTCCTTTTCCTCACCCATCCCTAGAGCCCTCTCCTGCCTAGCTACAGGCATGAAGATAGTCCCTGCACTCTCAGGGGAGGAAACTGCCATGCCTGGATGCCCTAATAGAAGAGACAAGCTAAAACATGCAGCCAGCAGCTTCAAAATGAAAGTGGTCCCTCTGAATATTCCCCAAGGATTCTACAGTAAAGGTAGAGGAGCATCACAGAGAATAAGCGTAAGAAGAATAGTAAAACATTACCCCTGCAGAATCTTTTACACCCAGAGTTTGGGATTGATAAGCTGGCACCAAGAAGACTGCAGCTAAAATTCCATCATGCTTTTTTTCTTTTTCTTTCTTTCTTTCTTTTTTTTTTTTTTTTTTTTTTTTTTTTTTTTTTTTTTTTTTTTTTAATTTTCCTTCAAAGACCACACCTAACTTCCTGTAAGAGGATTCTGGTAACTGAAGTAAGAACCGGCATTTCCTGTGCAAGGACTACAAAGTGGCATTGTTTTAACTACCACTAGAGGGCGGGGGGAAGTAAAGAGAGACACCTTCATAGTGTGTACACTAAGCAGCCCAAAGCTTTTCAGTACAGGCTTTTCATGGAACAGAAACGAGACTTTGCTTATTTCACCAATTAATTTTGTTAACGGATAATGCTTCTGTTCATGCTTTTGATTTGCTATGCCAGAAAGTCATTCAATCAATATAAGAAATTCAAATTAAAAGTAAGGAGACAGTAAACAGTGAAGGGTTAAAAATAAAAACTCATATGTAAATGCAATTATATTAATGAAATCTTACAAAAGTAGGATTTAACATTAGCCTCAGCCCCAGAGTATCTGAAATCCAATAAAGTTCTTTGCTAATTACAACAAAGAGATGTCATACCAAGCTCTCTTTCCCTAGGAATAAAAAATTAACCCGATGCTACAGCAATCTTATTTTTAATTCTGATTGAAGTGACTTAAAAGCAACCAGAAAAGAAGAACTGAAAATCCAGTGAGATCCTAAATTCCAGTCTTCCAGCTAATAATAGAGCTAACATTTGAGGCTCACCATGTGCCAAGCACTGGGCTAAGGTCTTTGCATGCACTGTATTATTTCATCTTCCCAACAATTCTATCCGATAAGTGCTCTCATGATCCCTGCTTGAAAACTGAAGAAATGATATACACAGGGGTTAAGAAAAGTGGCCTGAGATTGTACATGCAGGATTCAAACTGAAAGTCTGCTTGACACCAAAATCTGTGAACATTATTCAGACAGTCATAAAAAGAAACACCTGCTCATCTAAATAAAACCTAAAGAGAGGATTAAATAAAAATCAGGCATTAGAACCAATAATAATCTTAAACAGTTCTAATTATTAAATCAATATATTCTGCATATTTTCTAGTCTATTTTCATTAGAAAATATATTTGTTGGAAAACAACAAAGGAAAGGTATAGCCAGAAAGATTTTTTAGTGACTCTAGCAGTTCTCTTTTGATTTATAAAAGACTAAAGACTGAGTCAAAGTGATTTAAGCAAAGAAAAAAAAGAGAGAGAGATTTACTGTTTCACGTAACTGAACACTTTAGCTTTAGGCATGGGATGATTCAGGAGCTCAACCGATGTTACAGCACCTAGTTACACTGAATCCTTTGGCTCTGATGTCCACAGTGATAGCTTTTCTAAGGATTCTTTCCTTGTTGTAGTAAGATGCTGTAGTAGTACTAGTCTCCCAATTTCCCAGACTTAAGTCCAGTGGGAACAAAGACAGAAAAAAATCTCATCACATCTTACCGGCTCTAGTTGAGTCACAGGCTCGTGCCTGGAGTAACTACTCTGTTGAGGAGAATGTCATGGTTGGATTGGCCTCTGCTAAGCTACATGCTTGACCCTTGGAACTAGATGGCAACCTCGCTTGAGGCTATGAACAGATGGATTGGTGGTGGTGGTGGTACAGAGGCTATTCTTCAAAAGCAAAGTTGGGTTGCTACTACAGGAATAAAGGGGGATTGGTGCTGGGCAGCAAAAACAAACAAGGTTCGTTAAGGCTGGCAATGTAAAATGGTACAGCCTCTGTGGAAGACAGTTTGACAGTTCCTCAAAAAGTTAAGTATAGAATCACCATATGACTGGCAATCCCACTACTAGGAATATATGCCCAAAAGAATTCAAAGCAGGAACTCAAACAGATATTTGCACACCAATGTTCATAGCAACATTGTTCACAATTGCCAAAAGATAGAAACAACCCAAGTGCCCATCAACTGATGAATGAATAAACAAAATGTGGTATATACATACAATTGAATATTATTCAACTGTAACAAAGAATTAAGTTGTGATATGAACAAGGTACATGAATGTACCTTGAAGATGTCATGTTGAGGGAAATAAGCAGACACAAAAGAACAAATATTGCATGGTTTCACTGATATAAAATAATTAGAATAAGTAAACTCATAGAGTCAGAATCTAGAATATAGGTTAACAGGGAATGGAGTGGGGATAAGGAATACAGAGTTAAGGCTTAAAATGTACAGAGTTCTTATTTGGAAGGATGGAAATGTTTTGACAATGGATGATGGTGATGGGTGTGCAACATTGTGAACGTAATTTACAGCATTGATATATATGACTGAATGTGGATAAAAGGGGAAATGTTAGGTTATAAATATGATAACAGAATAAATTTTCTTTTAAATCCATGAAGCTGCACTACATAGTGAATCTTAAGTTTAAAAATGGACTATAGTTAATAGTACAATTTTTAAAATATACTCTTACTAATTGTAACAAATGTACCACACCAATGCAAGGTGCTGATAATAAGGGGGTATATAGGAATACTGTACTTTATGCATGATTACTCTGTACATCCACAATTTATCTAATTTTTTAAAATTAAAAAAATTAAAAACAACAACAACAAGAATAAACCAGTGGTGCCTTCTAATCTCATTACAGTGATCTATGCAGTTACTCTATACTTGGAGAGTAATATTATCAGCACGAGGATACCATCTCAGAGACCATGCAAGATATTTAGCAGATCCCTTCCCCTAAATAACTTGTCATTTAATCGGAATTAGTAGAGTCAGGATTTGAACCGATATTGTCTTCGTAGAGTCCAGGTTCCTAACCATCCTGCAGTGTTTCTTGAGCCATTTTCCAGTTATTCACCATCAGGCACATACCAAAATATGCGCCATTTCCTTCCTATTACTTGTAGGGTCACCTCTTTTCCCCCCATTGATCCGAACCAGTGAGCATGGTGGAATGCTAACAACCATTGTCTTAGAATATTTAAAAGGGTGAACACAAAATGTTTTACTGAAACATCTAAAACTTACAATGAGAAACACTTGAATATTTTTTTAATCTCAAAGAGTTTGTGTACTATAGATTTGAAATAAGAATTACAGTCGTTTTTTCTAATTTCCCAATATGTGATTTTCAGAAATTATACACACAGTTTTTAAAATTTGATTTTTTTTAATTAGAAAAGTTTTAGGTTTACCAAAATATCATGCATAAAATACAGGGTTCCCATATGCCACCCTATGATTAATATCTTGCATTAGTGTGGTTCATTTGTTATAATTGATGAAAGAGAATTTTATAATTGTACTATTAACTATAGTCCATGGTTTACATTAAGGTGCACTGTGTTGTACAGTCCTATGTTGTTTTAAAATATTTTATTCTAGTAACATACATACGACTTAAAATTTCTCCTTTTAACCACTTTCAAATACATAATTCAGTGCCCTTAATTATGTTTACAATATTGTGCTACAATAACTGCCATGCATTACCAAAACCTTTCCATTCCTCCAAATGGAAATTCTGTACAATTTAAGCATTAACTTCCCATTCCCTAGCCCCAACCCAGCCCCTGGTAACCTATATTCTAGATCCTGAGTCTATGAATTTCTTATCAGTGATATCATACAATATTAGTCCTTTTGTGTTTGCTTATTTCACTCAGTATAATGTCTTCAAGGTTCATCCATGTATCAGAATGTCATTCCTTGTTACAGCTGAATAATATTACATTGTATAAATATGACACATTTTATTTATCCATTCATTGATTGATGGACACTTGTGTTGCCTCTATCTTTTGGCAATTGTGAATAATGTTGCTGTGAACATTGGTGTGCAAATAATCTGAGTTGCTGCTTTCAATTCCTTTGGGAATATGCCTAGAAATGGGATTGCCAGGTCATAAGGTAATTCTATATTTAACTTTCTGAGGAATTGCCATACTGTCTTCCACAGCGACTGTACCATTTTACATTCCCACCAGAAATGGATGAGTTTTCCTCTTTTTCCACATCTTCTCCAACACTTGCAGCTTTCTGTTTTTTTGTTCTTGTTTTTTTAAAAATAGGAGCCATTTTAGTGAGTGTGAAATGGTATCTCATTGTAGTTTTGATTTAACGCACTTTAGGTTTTCTTCCATTTGCTCTGAGCCTTGTTCATACCACACTGATATTCAATGAGAATGCCAGATGGCATAAATTACCTCATATTCTTAAGCTTCATTAAGTTGCCTTAGTTTTCAGACAGAAGTGTTTATAACTTTTAAAGCCAGACACTAAAATTTGAAGATCCTTGAATAAATGGGAAAGGCAAACAATATTATTTTAAGTATCCAAAAGAAAAGAATGTAGGAATTGGATTTCTAAGTTGAGATGACATTTCTATCACGTTTCCCTTTCAATGCCTTGTTTCCTTTAGTTTTCTCATTTATAAAATACAATTATTCATTTTGCTCATGTATTTTCTAAATTAAGATGTAAAAAAAATACACCATGTTATTCCACATGAAGACATTTTCAAAATATAGTAATTATATGAAAGATAGAACAATAACCAATCAAGGATGTATAGGTATAAATATTATACAAATCTAATTTCTCTCCACAGAGTATCCACATGTATAATAATAAGTACTCTAAAGATAAACATACTTTATACTAAGGAAATGATTGGCCTATTAAGTCTCAAATATTAGGAAATAGTAATATAATCGTTTATATTATAATTAATGGTTGTGGATAAGTGCTCAAAAAAAACTTAAAGATAATTTTGTAAGCAAGAGTTAAGAATGCTGAGAAAGACTGAGGAACATCTTTTTCTGCAAATGATCTTCTAATCCCATTTTTACATGGTTATTTTTAGTTTACTACAGTAAATTGGAGTAACAGAAACATATACTAAAGATTTGCTAAAAGTTATGTGAAGATTTATTTTCTTGATTTTCTAGTTTCCTCAGTCCATAGGTTTGTCTGTTTTCTGACGGACTTTTTGATTGCTGCTTGCTGTTTTCGTATATTCTTCTCTCTTCAGCCTGGATTTACTAGCTCACTTCTATAATTAACCATTTCCATAAGGGGAAGAAAGTTCTGATCAACCACATTTATATGTTTTTTTGCTGCTATACATTAAGAACAGAACATAATAGAAAATAAAAGACTTCAGTGCATATGTACCATTCAGATAGTCATTTTTTTCCTTAAAGGCTAGGTTTAGTTCCAATATGACACACACTTATTTTAAATAGTTCCTATTCCTATTATGCTACTTGAGCAATATTCTTTATGAAAGTATAGATATTTCTTCAAATGATTATGTTTTAAGATCAATTATGAGAGTTTTTTAAAAACAGAAATGTATACCAATTTTATCATGGTAATTCCTAGGAAATAGTAAATTTACAGATATTCGCTGTCTAAGTCTGCCAGCCTACTATGAAAAATAAC
This sequence comes from Tolypeutes matacus, assembly GCA_026826555.1. Taxonomy (NCBI): domain Eukaryota; kingdom Metazoa; phylum Chordata; class Mammalia; order Cingulata; family Chlamyphoridae; genus Tolypeutes; species Tolypeutes matacus. The sequence goes on from JAKSZT010053928.1 coordinate 13,709,416, forward strand.
ACACAATGCATTGGCTTAAACAACAGGAATTTATTGTCTCATGGTTTTAAAGGCCAGAGTTCAAAATCAAGGTATTGGCAAGACCATGCTTTCTCCCCCAAATCAGTAGCATTCCAGATTTGGCTTGCTGTAATCTTTGGGGTTCCTTGGCTTGCATCTCTGCCTCCTGTCAAGTGGCAATATGTCTCTCCTTGAATCTGCTCTTTCGGTTTCCACTGACTTCCGGCTTCTTCTCCAACTTCTGCGTCCAAATTTCTGCTTATAAAGGACTCAAGTAATATAGATTAAGGCCAGTTGGACCATGCCTTAATTAAAAATAGCATCTTCGGAAGGTCCTATTTACAAATAATTCACACTCACAGGAATGAGAATTAAGATTAAAAACATGCCTTACAATCTACTACAATCACTTTATATCTAACTTTCCTGGGAAAAAAATAAATCAACTATATAAAATGAGATATGCCTATATCTTTATAGATATTGTAGTTAGAGTGGCAGATCCAGTTTTATATCTGTATTAATATGTATTAAATGCATGCTAGTATACATACAGGGACTAATTAAATTCTAAGTCGTTCATCAGCTGGAAGGCCACCTCTAATCTGATGACATATTAGTTTGTTTTTTATGAATGGATTATGCTGGGATCACAGAATTCCACTTCTGGATCTTAATGATCATCAGGTAAGGAAGCAAATTTTCTGGGTTTTGGTTCTCCCCATGAGGTTGAGGCATTTCCATTTGTTCTAAGTGCTTGAAATATGGCCAGCTCAGGTTTCCTTCTTCCTTCTGTTTCCTCAAGGTTTTCTATCTTAACTCCTCCCCACCCCCCATCCCAGCCCTCATCCTCTTCCCTAGGGGGGGAGTAAGAAACAGCCTCTAAACTCCAATGTGGGGTAAAATAACTAGGCACAGCCAGGAGCTGAAGGTCTGCGAATAAAAAACAATGCTCAAAAGACAGCTGCATCCCAAAGGGTCCTAGATACTACAAAATGTGTGTGTATGTGTGTGTGAGAGAGAGACAGACACAGAGATAGAAACAGAGAAAGATGGAACTAGAGAAGAGAAAATGAGATTGTGATGGTTAGGCTAATGTGTCAACTCGGCCAAGTAGTTGTGTCCAGGTGTTTGTTCCAGCAAGCACTGGGCTAATTGTAATACAAGAGCATTTATGGACTTCAATCACCAGTGAGTTTACTGCGTGGATGGCTGATTACATCTGCATCAATCAGGGAGATTACATTATCAATGGGTGGTGCTTTTACCCAATCAGTTGAATGACTTAAAAGTGGAAGTGATTTCAACATTCAGAGAGAATTTCCCAGCTCGACGTTGGACAGGCAACTTCTCCCAGAGACTCATTAACGACCTTTCATCAGGCTTTCATAGGAGCCACTGGTTTGCAGCCTGCCTGCGGAACCTGGACTTGTGCATCCCCACGGTCGCATGAGAGACTCTTTTAAAATTTCATATTATTGGTAGATATCTCCTGCTGATTCTGTTTCCCGAGAGAACCCTGACTAATACAGAGATAATAAGAGACCATGGGCAGGTCTGTTTCTGTAAGTCATGTTAACATGACCTAAATCCTGGCACTCTACTCATTTCTTGATATTAGTTATCTCCTAGAATACTTAAAATATGTTGTGAAGAAGGTAGTAGTGTTATTTTCCATGGCTTATGGAGGCCATGTCATATAGTTCTCTATTACCATACAGAGCCAAATTTTAAACTCATAGGTGCCTGGTTTCAAACCCTAAGTACTTTCACTGTTGCATTTTTTCCCTCAGAAATGAGAAACGTACCACTGAGATACAAGGTGAGAATGGTAATGAGATATAGGTCTTAAGTCACTGAATCCCTACTTATACCTAAGATATTTGAAGAATCCCATAGGCCCATTCCTACTTGGACAAAGAAGTGACTTGATTAGGAACAACTTGGGTTCTCCTTATAACATTGTTATCATGGGGTTAGCTTGACTTCTGCTTAAAAGCAGAAATTATCTCCTCAACACCTTTGTGTGTACCATAATGAGTACACTGGTCCCAGGTAGGGATGAGGAATTTGTATGTTGACTGGTGACTCCTTTGAATTTTCAGTCCTTGATGTCTATGTAATTTACCTTAGCCTGTTCTTCTGACCATGCCTTTCCAACCTCTGACTTCGAGGCTTATTTTTTGCCTCCTGCTTCTTTTTAAAAAAACTTTATCTCAAATGCAAAAAATAAAATAACAGAGAAAAAGTAGCTAACAAATTATGGAAGCAGTACTTAAAAAAATGCCTGTCCAGGCACATTAACCTTATTTAATCCTAAACACAAACTCCTCCTACTTCTTAATTGTATCACCCCAAGTTTCTTTGTCCAAACCATAGTCTTCTCTATATTCATTTTCTGATGAGCTGTCCTAGCTCATGAGTCCAACTTACACCTGTATGTGCTCTCAATGCAGATCCCTGGTCCTTCATTCAGGATCTTCATTCAGGATCTTGCCACCTATTGACAATCTCTCCCTGGCCATCTGTTATCAGAACTTCCAATGACCATTTCCAAAATTAAATTTACTTGCCCTTCTAATATAAGAGGTTGGAAGAAATTAGTGCCATTTCATAAATATACTGTTTCTTTTGATGGCAACAATTCCTTCTATTTTCCTAAATTAGAAGTGTTTGTGTTGCTTTAGATTGTTCCCTTCCCTTCATTTAATTTATGCTTGCTGCCATCAAGTCTTGATATTCCTTTTACCTCTAGGAAAACCCTTTAAGATTTGCTGTACCTTTGCTGCCACCAATGTACAGATACAGATCCAGGGCAGGACATATCATTCATTTGTTCTTGTAACAAATAATAGGCAGTTGCTCAGGTGGAAAATTTTGGAGCCATCTTTGATTCTTCTTTCTTTCATACCTTACATTATATCTATCAGCTAATCTTGTTGGTCCTATGTTCAAAACATGTCTAGAGTTCAACCACTTCTCACTTTCTCCCTCTTAGCATTCTGGTCCAAGTCATCACCATCTCTCCCTTGGATTATTTCAATACCCAGGGCTGGCTACAAAATTTATGGGGCCCAGTGCAAAATGAAATTGCAAGGGTCCTTATTCAAATGGCAGGAGAAAATTTATTTAAGGCACTACAATATCATTTTTTTTCTTATGTAAACCATCTTTTTCTTGATCTGTTATGGAGAATTGTGTTTGTTTGGTGGTTTGTTGTTATTTAATGTTGAGCTGACTCAGGCAAGGAAATATTCATCCTTGCAAGGTAAGTACAGAGCTGCACATGTGCATGGATGCCCCTTGACTCCAGTGGAAGCGCATATCTGGCCCACTTGCTGCCAATTTTCCCCTCCCACTAGCTGCTGAACTGAAGTGCAGTGCTCTGCTAGGGGTCAGAGAATAATCAATCCCCCTTCCTAGGAGCCCACTGCCCCAACCAAAGGATTGCCACCTCCATATCTGTAGGCACCTGGGTTGGGGGTTGGTGAGAGGTTATCTCCCACTGACTCATTCACTTCAGTTGCTGCTGCCAGTCAGCCCCCAGGTGTGATCTTCTGACCCTAGTTTTACCCTTGCTTGTGCCCAAGTCCCCAATATGGGCAAAAGGTGGCAGAACACAAGCCTCTCCCCCCAGCAGTAATTCAGTAGTCTCTGTGGAAGGGCAGCAGGGTCATTGGGCACGAATGGGGAGGGGGAGGCTCAGTGGTCTCTGAGGAACCAGCAGGGGGGTGGGTAGCAGAGAGTCTATCCCAGGGAAATAGGGAGGCAGCAGACAGTGGGACCAACGTGGGCCTGAGGCACCAAGTCACTAGAACATGCTCCATTGTCCCATCAGACTTCACTTACAAAACAAAAAGTCAATGAAACCATTAAGAATTTCAAGATGATGACTACAGAGCATTAGACCTAACTGTGGGGCCTTTCTGAACATCTGGCCCTGTGTGAATGCCCACAAAGCCAGTCCTAGCCATGGCCTCTGAACTCATCTCCCTGCTTTACTCTTGTCCTCCTACACTTTAATCTCAATGCAGTAGTCAGAGTGATAATTTTAAAACACGACACAAATTGAGTCACCCTTCTGTTCAGGACTCTGCAATGACTTTCCATCTCAGTCAGAGGAAAAGACAAACTATGTATGATGGCTTCCATGGCCCTCAAACCTCTTGTCCCTCCATCTCCCATTTTAACTCCTGCCCTTCCTTTCCCCATGGTCACTCCTCTCTAAGCACTCTGGCCATCTTGCTGTTCCTATATCACTCCAGACACATTACCGCTCAAGGCTTTGCCCTTGATCTCTCTGCCTGAAATGCTTCCCCTTCCCCAGCCCCAGATATTTTCCTGGCTAATTCCCTTTTCTCCTATTAATCTTTGCTTAAATGTGACCTTCTCAGTTATGCCTTCCCTGACCATGCTATATAAAATTGCACACCAACCCCTATATAACACACACAGACACACTCACACATACACCTACCCTAACCACATCTGCCTTATTTCTTTCTATAGCTTCAATTGCCCCTAATAGACCATTTATATTGTTTATTACGTGTCTCCACCCATTGGAATGTAAACCATGTTTCTTAGATCAGGTCCCCCAGAAGCAGACACTGCTATGAGGCTTAATGGGTAAGTGATTTATAAGGAAGTGCTTCCAGGTGAAACCAGTAAGGAAGTAAGGGAAGCTGCAGGTCTAGAAGGGTAAGAGGCCAAACAAGGGTGTGATATCCCAACAAAACCCTATGTAGGTTAGCCTTAGCCTGATCCCATGGGAGAACTCTGGGATATTAATGATGCCTTAAAAGGCGAGGGATCTAGACTTTTATATGCCTGCAACAGTCAATCATGGGCCAAGGGTGTGGGTGGGGATGCCACCTCCCAGGCACTTCAGTCTCTGTGCTGGGGTGTGAACAATAACTCAACCTGAAAATAGGCCTCCAAAGAGAAAGCACAGGTGCAAACTCTTAGAAGCAAAGATACTCAGCTGCCAGGGGAGGGACACATACAAACAATAAAAGGGACAGAGGTGATCTGGTCTGGGTAGAGCAACAAGATGCCCACTATATTAAATGAGAGAAAAAATTTTGTTTGTTTTTTCTTTTCTTTTTACTTCTGCTTAGCACAATCCCTGGCACAGAGTAGGCACTGAATCCATGTATAAATGACTATATTACGTACTGTCTATGGTCCAGGCACTACAATAGTTTGGGCACACATTAGTGGACAAAATAGACATAGGACTGCCCACAAAGCTGATTCCTCTCTCCAATTTTCCTCTTTCTGTTAAAGGTATCATCTTCTCCTGCTTTCAGGTTCACAGCCTCACCATCATCAGTTTTCCTCTCCCTTGCACTGTTCCCCATCAATTTCTGTCAGTGTGCCTCTGAATTTACTCAGGTCTATCTCTTCTCTTCTCCCATTGCCAATGTCCAGGTTTAGGACCTTATTATTAATTAACTGGAATACTGTAGATAGATGGTCCCTCTTCTTCAGTCTGTTCCTCATCTAATCCATTTTATATACAATTACCAGCATAATGTTTTTAAAACACGACTCTGACTCATTCCAATAATCTGCTAAAAATCTTTAAAATTTATTTGTAATATAAAGCTCAAATTGTTATCCCTTACTGTGATCTTAGCTATCCTTTCTGTCTCTTACACCTCTTTAATTTGTCAATGTTCAACTAAGATACAATGTTTGCTGCTACCCAGCCCTGTGCTTTCTCACCTCTGTACCTTTGCTCAAACAATTTCTTCCATTTGGAATGAAATGTATTCTTTGCCGTGCCCAATCATTTGAAAATTAACTCATCAAAACTAACTCACTTACCATTTCATCTAAGAAGTCTCTCTTCATCTCCCAAGCCAGAAACTATTTTCTGTCTTAACTTTTGGTACACATCTTAATGATGTAGTATATTGAAAAGAGCATGGACATTGGTTCAAATGATTTGAAGTAAAATCTGGTTCTGACATTTACTAACTCAGTGACCTTGAATAAGTCACAAACTCTTTGAGCCTCAGTTTTCTCATCAGTAAAAATGAAGATAATATAAACTTTGCAGGCTTATTATGGGCTTTATGAGAAATATTTATAAGAAAATGCTAAGCACTGTGACTGGCACATAGTAGATGCTTAATAAACACTTGGTTGCTTTTCCTTCCTTTAGAGCCAGGTTAGAGGTGTTTGTCATTTCTACTTTCTATTAAAGTTTTAATTCAAACACTTATCTCCCCTATTATGTCATCTTTCTTACCTTATCCCATCTTTCTTTGTGGTTTCCATAGTGCACAGTATTATTCCTCACCTGAGATAAACCATACAGTAAATAGTGGATGAAATAATGGCTCTAATCCTGTATTAATTGTAGTCGATTTCTTGTTATTTTTGCAGAGTCCAGTACATTTTCCCTCCAGTACAGTTATGGCCTGTGACTTAGACTAATCTTCCTAGATTTCTGACTTTGTTTCACTTTCCCTGAAAGTATGGCACCTCCATAATTTTGAACTTACCTTTCCTAATAGAGCCAGATTAGTCTCTTCACTGCCTCTTCTCTCTCCATACACACACACACACACACATACACACACACACAGTTTTTGCTGCCTCTGTTCTTTGTTTCACTAGCCCAGAATGCTCAAATGCGCATCATTTACGTATTTGTCTTTTCAAATCTTACCAATTACTCTGGGAAACTTGCTTCAAGGAATCTGTTCTCCATTTTCTGAATTTCCATTATACTAAAAATGAGAAATATAATGCAGTATTAACTTCTTAACTGTTCTATCTACATTTTGCTTTGCTTTGTCATGCCACAAACTTCTTCTAACCAACTTATGTCTGTCACCCTCACTCAAGAATCTTCAAACATTCTCCATCACCATTCATTGTATGAACTTGTACGAAGTACAAATTCCTAATCCTGGCATTTAAGGAATGCTCCAACTTTCTTTTCCAGTCTTATTTCCTGTCTACCTCTACAAGTATCATATGGTACAACCAAAATAATTTATTCAAGTTTTCCTAAATTTGCATCCTGATCTCTGTGTTTCAACTTCCAAGCTGCTGCTTGTGCTTTTTTCACCATGTGAAATCCACTACATCACCAATTCAACCTGATGGACAGTAGCAGTTTTAAATATTGAATACTATATATATATTTTATTGTGGGTAAAAATAAAAAAATTCACAATACATACCAACATTTGCAAAATGATATATAAATATATATGCATATATGTGCATTTGCTTACAAAAATGTTATATATATATATATATATATATTTTTAATGAGTACTTTCTAGATCTTTCCAACTAGGTATGTCCTTTTACTTTTTTTGAGTGCCACAGCACTTGTTTTTCATATACATTTGTATTACTATATTTGTGTAATTACCTTGAGGCAAGGCTGTAGTATACTTCTCTTTTTACCTTTGAGGTACATAAAGCAATGCCATGTACAAAATAGATATGCAATAAAAGAATATAAAAACAGAAGTTTTCAGAGAGACAGCTTTGAACAAGCAGTCATGTTGAAGGGGGCATGGCTTTGTGGCTCTGGAGTGCAGATCTAAGATCAATAAGGAAGCTATAGGAAGGCAGATTTTGATTGAATACAAGAATAATGTTCAAATTATTAGATTTGCATAAAACAAAATTAATATTCTTTATTAAGGAATCATCCCCAATTACCAAAGATATTCAAGCAGATACTGCAGAAAGGATTCCTATCTGGGAAAATTATTGGAATGTATAGTTCTAAAAAATGTGCAAATTTCAGAGCCTATGATTGCAGAAAGAGAGAAACCATATCATACTATCTTTTACTAAAATAAGGAAAATGAAGATAGAATTAAATTAATTCTTAAGATCATGTACAAAATTCTGGATTGAAGATAACCCAGCATCCAGAGGATGGTCAAAAAATGTGCATCTCTCTGATCTGTGCTGATCCCAATTGTTTATTGCTCCATGAGGACAGGAAAGCTTGTGTTTACTGACAAGCAGTGCTGATTTATTTATGGGTACCCCATAAATAAGTTGCTCTAAATTAATAAGAAGACTGGATTTGCATCTAGTACAACCAGATCAAAAGATGTTAAAAGAGAAAACAATTTAAAAAGGGATCTTTTAAAAAAAGTCTGTCACACTTTTAAAATGTAAATAATGTCAGCTTCTTGCGATATAAAAAGAAAAACATTCAAGAGCAATGTTATAAAGATTTCCTTGACTCTATATGATCAAGAATGAATCTAATTCTTTGTTGGGCTCATACTCTAAATAATATATTTTCTGGAAATGTGTCAAAATGTGTGTTCATGTGCATATTTTCATTTTTAAATTAGTTACCTTGGTGGTCCAGGCACGTATCCCAAGAATACTACAGCTTTATTTATTTATTTTTTTTATTATGGGTAAAAATCAAAATTCTCACAATACATACAAACATTTGCAAAATGATATATAAATATATATGCATATATGTGTATTTGCTTACAAAAATGTTATTTATACATATATCTTAAGAGGTGCTTAGATTACCTACAGCTTTAAATAGTTTTTGATTATCCTCCTTTGGAGTTGCCTCTTATCTTTTTAGGGAGCTAAATTTCTGTTCTTTTATTTACTACGGTTTTTATGGCACTCACTTTCTAGCCATACTTTATTTATGTAACATCATTCTTTTCATATTATTAGTAGTAATTCTATTTGCACACATTCCATATCCATCAAACACACTCCTCCTTTCCCCCTCTTCCCTCCCCCCTGATAACCTCTAATCTATACATCATCCATTTTAATGAGCTCTTAAATACTGCTACTTACTACTATTTGGTAGGCAGCATGCTTCTGTAAAAAATGGCACGAGCTTTGGAGCCAGATAGAACTAATTTACATCCAGACTCTGCCACTTTCTAGCTGTGCTTCTTTGTGCAAAGTGCTGGGATTCCTGTGAGGATTAAATGAAGTAACTTAGTAAAATACCCAACACAGTGCCTGACATATAGTGGATGCTACTTATTAGTTTTTACCCATCCCCTTTCAAGCTTTTAGAACATAGTATTGTCCTAGGCAGAATGAATAAGGGCAACACAATGTCTGAAGCCTTACCTTCAGGAATTTACAATCCAGTCTTATCATTTAACAACAACAAAAAATGCCTACTAAGGGTCAGCATTCTTCCAGACCCTTGGAATATAGTAATGAGCGTAGACAAAACCTCTGCCCTCATGGGGCTTATATTATATGTATTCTAGTGGAGGGATGTAAATAATATAAAAGTCAAATATAGAATATGGCAGATGGTGCTAAGTTCCATGGAATAAAAAAATTATGCAGTAAAGAGGGATAAAAAACTATCAGGGTAGGGGATGGGCTGATGTGCTGCAATTTTTAATAGGGTGGTTTGGAAAAGCCTTGCTGGGGAAGTGACATTTAAGCAAAATCCCTGATGGAGGTGAGCGAGTCACCCAGCCACGAGCCTTTCCTTACAGAGGGGTTCCAGGCACAGAGGTATGCATCAAAACAGTTGCAAAAAGTATTTATATTTAGAAAGGCCTAGAGAAAGGTAACTAAGATTGAAAGAACGAAATGACAACACAAGGCAATAGAACATCAACAGGAAGAGGAAAGTAGAGCAGGTAGCAGTGACAGTGAATATGACAGCAGATGCTGCCAGCCTCACTTAAGACTGCCATCTGGTTTCACAGCAGTTTCACCAGTGACACCTGTGACATAAATGTCGAGATCAGAGCCCAAGCCAGATTCTGAGCAGCAACAATTGCACCAGAAATGAAGGAAAACTCACTGCCGTTCTATGTCCTTAGCCTGAGCACAGAAGGAAGATATAAAAAGCAGGATAGCCAGGCCTGGGCTGCCCAGAAAAATCTAAGCCTGGATGGCTGTCTGCCTGGTGGAGTCAAGAACAGCTTTACCAATATGTAGAATACAGCAGACAAATTTAGCAGCTAGCAATAGCTCAATATCAGAGAAATGCAGAAAGCAAACTATTGCTTATCCTTAAATCTTAGAAATATTTGTTGTAATCTTAAAAGATTAGAAAGGGATATTCTTTTTTTTACCATCATTAAGTTTTTAAAATAGACAATAGCAACAATTAAGAGATATAGCCACCAAAGAAGTATCGCTACAACATTTTGTTTGTTTTTATTTCACATATTCGGTGTGAAAAGTGTGTTGGTAATGCATTTGGCTATCCATTACGTTAGCAGCTACCTTCACTAGCACATCTCTTTACTTCTAACCACTCCTAATATAATATAGAGAGAATAAATATAGAATTAGCCACTCTGTTCCTCAGTTTATTTAATCTTATGAGGCTTGGGGTTTTTTTTTTTCTTGCTTGCTTGCTTTTCTCTTTTCTCTCCTCTTTATAATAAGCATAATTCCTGTTTTGGTCAAATCCATAAGGTTGCCATTGGAATAAATTCAGATAGATGGAAGTTAAACACTTTTAAGTTGTAAGGTTTTATAACATTGTCAATTCATTTTCTTATTTTTCCTTGTATTATTAAAATATCATTTTTTTCCCTAAAGGAATGAATGGAGAAAGAGTATTTTAAATGCAAATAATCCCCTTCATTCTATGTAAAAAAATTAATAAAAGTTTCTTTCTGTAACTTCATGTATATGAATTTTTAAAGTATGTTTAGTACTCATAAGATGGTTACCGTTTGAACAATACCTTTATCCATATGCACAGATGCAGAAGCCCATGTATGCCAAATACATATGATTTCTATCCCACCATATTGCTGCACCAGTCTCATCTGCTAGCTAAAGCTGGCAAAAGAGCAGGATTAAGAAGGGGAAAGTACAAAAGACTCAGGGAGACATACCACCTTCCTCAATAAAATGACCAGTTGCCTTCTACAAATATTCATTACCAGGCTCAAACTCCTGACATTTCCCACTTATTTTTCTCATTTTTCTCATTCCTAACCAAATATATATATATATTCTTCAATAATTAAAAGTAAGAACTGTTCTCTAAAAGCAAAGCCTTGTCATTTGGAAATTATCAAAGGGCAAAGAATGACTCACACATTTTTTTAAAAGTTCAAATCCTGCTTACAAAATGCAAGCCGAATTTTCTTTTGGTGTCTCATAAAAGAAAGAGGGAGAGGAAAGAGAGAGAGGGGATGGGAGAAGAAGGACAGAGATAGAGAGTAAGTATAGTTTGAGTTCTGAAAAGAAAATATCTTCCAAATAAATAATTTTGAATTAGAAGGTATGATGTAGATTTAGAATCAAATACCTACTCTTCATTATGATATTGAGCAAGCTTTTTCTTTGTTTTGGCTCCACAACCAATTGAAATAATGGGTTTTTGGAAGGGGGCCTCTCAAGAGATCACTTAGATTACTTATATTCATTAAGAACTGAACTAAAATCAGAGACAGATGGTTTTTGTCTCATATCTTAGAACAGAGATTTCACAGCTTTCCTTGGTTGCTATTCAACTCCTTAATCACCATTTAACTTATGGTTTTCAAAGTTAATAATTCTTCTAGAAAAGTTGTTTTTCATCCTATTAAGATTTCCCAACTATTCTAGTCACTTGTTAAACATTATATTCTTCTTGACAATTTTTGAATAAAGTATTAAGGAAAAAATAACTAATGAAATGAGGCTATCAATCACCTTGTAAATCTTCCTCTTAATCACTTAGATGCAAATCCAAGGGCTTTTATAAATAGTAGTGGGATACTGTGTCAAAAAGTAATTGATTGTAAACACTGATTGAGCTTATCCTTCCATGTTTCATCTTTAACTATTTTACTTTGACATCTTATCCTCTGCTGGGATTATTTACTGAGGTCATGTCTAGTCACATTCTTTATTTAAGATCTGTCATTGAAAAACATAGTTCCTGCTTTAACTCACCTAGCCAATGACAATACTTGGTTTTTAGGTTTCAAAAAAACAAAAACAAAAAACTTTAATACACTTTATTTGGGAATCAAAACAAAAATTCACAGATTGAAGAAATTTATGGCCATAGCATTAGGTTCAGAACTTATTTTTTATTTATAACCTCTATCAATATTAACATAATTCAACCAATTTCCCCTAGTGTTTTATTGGATGGAAATGGAAGCAGCTGACCAGTGTTTTGCTATAAGTATATTAAATTGGATATATACATGCCACTACAGGGAACTTATGAGGGAAAATTGCCAAAACGTTTATTTAGCATTCTATTTATTGACATAATGAAAGGATAGTTCCCTATCAGTTTAACCAAGACCCAATAGCTTCATTACAATTTTAGAAGAATTAAAACATTGACTAATGATGGTCATGATTCCTGTAAAAGAATTTTCTACTTTCAGGCTGCCTATCTGCCCATCCCCTTCCTCTGAAGAGACTGAAATGCCAATTTGATCAATCTATTTCTGAGACAATAGAATGGTTAAAGGCATGAATGCACAGGTTTTTCTTTTGCTATCATTTTATGTTAACCTGTGTTGTTATATTTAAAATGAATATCTTGAAAATAGCATGTAGTTGAATTTTACCTTTCTAGTCTGACAATCTCAAGGATAATGAAAATATACACCCACAAAAGACTTATACAAGAATGTTCACAGCAGCCTTTATCATATTGCCCCAAACTAGAAACAAACTGAATGACCCTTTAATAGGTTAATGAAAAATAAATTATGATATAATTATGCAATGGAGTACAACTCAGCAATACAAAGCTATGACCTACTTATACATACAGCAACATGGTTGAATCTGAAAAAAGTATTGTAATTGAGTGAAAGAAGTCAAGAAAAAAAAGAGTACATATTTCATTGTTCCATTTATATCAAGTTTTTTTTTTTTTTTTTTTTTTAAGATTTTATTTATTTATTCATTTATCCCCCCCTTGCTGCTTGTGCTCGCTGGGTCAGCTAACCACGCCTTGCGGGCGGGCTTGCCTTCATCAGGAGGCCCCGGGAACCGAACCCAGGGCCTCCCATATGGTAAACGGGAGCCCTACTGATTGAGCCACAGCCGCTTCCCTATATCAAGTTTTTGAGGAGGCAAAATTAAGCTGAGCTTTGATGGTAGAAATAAGAACAGTAGTTGCCTCTGGGGGCAGGAGGGATTGACTGGGAAAAGGCATTAAATGATGGAAATATTCCCCATCTTGATTGAGGTCGTGGTTACACAGGGGAAAACATTTGTTAAAATTCAAAGTAATGTACACTTAAAATCTGCAATTTTTTAACACAAATTTTACTTCAAAAAAATGAAATGGCATGAACCCCATGCTCCATTGCCTTTCTTCTACTTCCTATTTCCCATAAGTGTGAGAGGGATACATCAAGCCCGACCTGGGCAACCTGAGACAGGTCAGCCATCTTTTCTCACCCACTTGTTAACTGTCTTTCACTTGACAGAGTGTTCCTATCAGGAATTTTAAATTTACTTTATTTTCCCAGCCAGAAGATTGTAAGCTACTCTGAAATGGATTCATTGAGGACTGGAATAATCTACAAAGGCTTTTTTGATAAGGTGATAGTTAAGCTGGGCTTAAAAGTCTGGGCTGAAGAGGAAGACATTCCAATTGGAAGGGAAAAAAGCACATCCTGGCTCCAACCCACAAGGGGAAACAAGTCAGGCCTGAATAAAAGCAGATGAGATCAGTTGGACTAGAGAAAAAGTACTGGTCTAGAGTAGTTGAAATCAACCTTGAGTTGGATTCTTTAGGGCCTTGTAACTGTAAGCTTTTACTCCAAAGAAATACCCTTTACAAAAGTCAACAGATTTCTGGTACTTTGCATCAGCACCTCTTTGGCTGACTAATACAAATATTATAAAATATTAGTATTATTAGAATATTAATATATACATTTAAGAATGAACGTAATATTTCATTAGATAGAGAGTGTCTGCAACTGCACCCAAGATAGTACCATCCATCTGTCCCATGGGACCTATGCCCCTTCTCAATTAGAAACAGAGTGTACATTACCATCCCCAAATCCTCAAGATTGGGGAATGAACAACAGACTAAAGTAGACTTATTATTATTCTATTATAGACTTATTGTTATTCTGGAAACGGAAGCACTTTTATCATTGACAGAAAGGCAGTGGCTACCAGAGGTTCTGAGGGGAGGGAAAGGGAAGGATAAGTATAATATGGGGCATTTTGGGACATTGGAATTGTCCTGCATTACATTGCAATGACAAATTCAGGCCATTATATAGTTTGTCATAACCTACAAAATTGTGTAAGATAGAGTGTAAACTGTAATGTAAACTATAGTCCATGGTTAGTAGCAATGCTTCAGTATGTGTTCATCAATTTCAGTAAATGTGCCACACTAATGAAGATTGTTGTTAATGTGAGAAAGTGTGTGTGTGTGTGTGTGTGTGACATTTAGGAATCCCCTATATTTTTTATGTAACATTTATGTAATCTATAGCTTTTTTAAAAATTAAAATTAAAAATTAAAAAAAAAAACAATGAATGTAATTTTAGCAGAGTGGTGAGAGTGGATAAGCAGAGAGCAGATTATAAAGAAATGAATGGATTAGGTGACGAATACCTGTTTAAGAAATTCACTGTGGGGGGACAGATGTGGCTCAAATGGTTGGGCGTCTGTTTCCCATATGGAGGGACCCAGGTTCGATCCCCGGGACCTCCCAATTAAAAAAAAAAAAAAAAAAGGTGAGCCATTTTTTTGGGAAACGGACGTGGCTCAAGAGGTTCGGCGTCCGTCTACCATATGGAGAGACCGGGGTTCGATCCCCGGTACCTCCCGGTAAAAAAAAAAAAAAAAAAAAAAGAAAGAAATTCACTGTGAAGGGAAAGAAAACAGGGACAAAATAGAACCAAGAGCACATTTTTTAGTACAAGAGAGAGTCGTTCTTATTTGAAGGCAAAAAAGAGTTAATGAAGAATAAGAAATTAAAAAAAGATATGGAGAGAGATGTTACTTGAGGGAGTCTGAAGGATGTGATGGGGTCAAGAATAAAGAAAAAAATTATTAAATATTGAAATCAAGAGAGTTAACATCAAGTATGGCGAAACTATAGAGTAAAAGGAGGAAGAAATAGTTAAATTGAAGTAAACAGAGAAGATGAAGCTCACCTGATCACCTCAATCTTTTCAGTACACGAGGAAGTTCAGTATGTGTGCAAGTTCTTGCTAAAAAAGGTTAGAAGAAAAGAGACAGGACTGGAAAATTCAGGAAATAATTATAAGACCATTTGAATTATCATTGGTAAGAAATGGGTTTTGTTGGTTGTTCACAGAAAAAAAACACAAAATGTTAATGAAGCAATTTTGGATACTTGATTTTAATAAATAGGTAATAATTCATACATGCATAGTTATCTCTAACTATTGAGTTGGAGTTTTTTTTCCATTTGAATGAAAGAGAATATGATTCTCATATGATTTTACCCCTGGCCTAAAATTAAGAAAATATTTCTATCTGAATACTCCAGAAATGTAACACAGTAGAACATGATATTAATCAGCATTGTTTTGTTAGCAAAAGCTAATATTTCTTTAAATCTTGCTAAGACCAGAAACTGTTCTTAATGCTGTACATGCATACTGTATTATTTGATTTATTAATTAAGAATAATCTGTGAGGTAGGAACTATAATTATTAACCCCATTTTATACAAAGAGACCCAAATAAGTTTATTATTTGTCCAAGATTAATAAGTGGAGAAGCCATAATTTAGACTGTGGCAACACGATGTCTGAGACCATGTCTTTAACCATAATGGCTGCGTAATGAATAAAATCATCTATGTAAGCTGTAAAATGTTATTCATGGCTCTGTTTCCTGTTACAGTATCAAGATTTGAAAGTTTTATTGAAGGTCTACTATTACCACGTCAGTTGTGACCACTGCCACCTTCACAGTAATTATATCCAGGAGAAACTCATGCTAGAGTATAAGGTCCCTGGGATGGAGTTGCCTCATATGTAAGTTAAGAAATCTGGATTTTATATTTAGGATGACAGAGAATTATTGGGGAACATTATTAAGAAGAGCAACACAATCAGATTAATTTTCCAAGATTAGGGTTAGATGAAAATCTTCAGGGTAGGAGATAAGATAAAAGGCTATTGTAAAAACCCAGGAAAGAGATAATGAGCGTCTAAAATAAGGCAGAAACAAGGGGAGTAAGTAGGAGATTCCTACAGTGAACTTTGCAGCTTGGTTGCATGTTAGTGGAAAAGGTGCTATAGAAGCTGAAGATGACTCCAAGGCTCTCGTTTAGGAGACTGGTCAGAAAATCAAAATAATAATCTCTACACAAGAAATGGAAACTTTCTCTGACTTTTCCAAGCCTCACTAATTTGCATGTTCTTTGAAGTCCAAATCCATGTAAAGCCACCCCAAATTTATGCAGGAAAATAGAATGAAAGTCGTATCTAAGAAAAATTTATTCTGCCCTGGGATACTGGAGAAAGGGGAAGACTAAAATCAAGAAGTATAGCACGGTACCTTTTGAAGGAAGAAACTCAAGTGAGCTGGAAAGTGAATTAGCAGTGGGGGAGAAAAAGAATGAATACTTCTGATTGTTTCATAAAAGGGCAAAACTTGGATGAAATTTGAATGACTAATAAATATACCCTTTCTTAATACAAAAATATATATGCTTTATAAGAAGGATATTTTTGTAATTCACTAGACTATCATACTTTTTTCCTATAACAATGAATAAAGTGATAATCTTTTTAAAAAGGGAGTTAAAAACTAGATTCTTTGTTAACTAAAATCCAGTATAAAAATGGTAAAACAATTTAATAAAAAAGAAAAGGAAAAACATTTTCCTTTTAAATTTTATTAGTCTGGCTAAACATAAAAATATTATTAAGAAAGACTATTCTATTATTTTAAATAGCCAAGCATTATAAAAAAGTGAATGGAATTTTATTTAAAGGAAAGTTAAATTACAGCTTCAACAAAAAGTTGCCAATATTTAAAAAATTGACAAAGGCAGGTTGGTCACTAAGGGATAAGGTAGAAAAGTCTGCTAAAAAACATCCCACCCAATGTAGTGGCTTGGAGTTATGTATCCCCCCAAAAACATTTTCTTAATCTTAACTCATTCCTGTGAGTGTGTAACCACTAAATAGAATCTTTGATGAGGTTACTTCAGTTAAGGTTTGACCCAACAGAATCAGGATGGGCTTAATCCTGTTACGAGAGGTCTTATAGAGAAGGCCACGGAGCGAGAAACCACAGGAAACCAGGAGCTGGAAATCAATGGAAACTGGGAGGGAAAGAAAAAGCCAGGAGAGGCTTCCAATTGCATTGCTATTTGACAGAAAAGATAGGAAACTCAAAGACTGCTGGCCAGATAGGAGATACTGGCCCTGGGACACTCACCCCAGAGCCTTCTAGCCTCTGAAACCAGGAGCCAATAAATTCCTGTTGTTAAACCAACCCATTGTTTGGTATTTGTTTTAGCAGCCAGGCAATTAAAACACCCATTATTAGAGATGAGCATGAATAAATACACAGAGGAGGAAAATATCCAGACCTTGGTATTATATAAACCACAATCTGTATCCTTTTACTTTTCCAGGTAGGATAGATGTCTGGATAAAACAGCAGTTGGTTTTAAGTCTTTCTATTGAAATTATTTGTCACTTGAGTCATTTACAGTAATTACCAGTTGGAAAAAAAAAAAAAAGAGTCCATTCTGTTTAAGATATAACCAAAGCATTCAATAGTCAAGAGAAACAATCACTAAACAATTGCTATCTACTACTAATCAACACTTTGGTTGACTAAGAGATCTTCCTTTTCCTCTTTTTCAAACAACTGAAAAATTTTTAGGTCATATGCAGTCATGCAGAGACAACAATGATGGGACCCTCAGGCGAGGGATGAGAGGAGGAGATGGAACCATAGCAGTCTTCTGTGTTAGGGACCTTCTGCAAGAAAGGTCCACATAGAGGATTCCCCAAATCACTCTCACCTCATAGGTACACCTCACTTTTGAGGTAGTTAAGTATATATTTTTTTATTTCTGCAAATGATACAAAATAAATAGGAGAATGAAAGTTAATAGGGCAAAGCCAACGTTAAATAAATTTTAGAGCATCCTGGCTTCACTTCTCTGTCACACTGAGCAATCCAGAACTAGAGACTAGAGTGTTAAGCAGCCTCTTGTCTTCTAAACAAGAAAACCACTGTGTCCCTCCTTGTTGATTCACTCTCCAGTTCATTAAACATGGGTATCAGTTAGGGATGGTTCTTTTAATGCAGACAAGAAGAAACAGAGAGTGAAAGTAGTCTACTTCTGACATTTTATAGGTGATAAAATTGATGCTTATAGAATTTAAGAAAAAGATAGTACCAGATCTGTGACCAGAGCTCAGTTTTTCTGACTTCCCAGTCCAGTGCTCTTTTCACTAGAAATAACTTGTCATCTCTAATGAAACAACACAAAAAAAACCAAAGAGAAAGCAATGAGATTTTTAAAAAGGAGATCAGGAAAAAAAGTTATTTTACATGGAAAATGAGATGTAGGAATTAATTTTCTCTCAATAAATAAAATACATATTTATTAGAATCAGTAAAGACACCTATTATATCTTGTTCTTTTATTTCTAAGGAATCTTAGTACTGAAAGGTATTAACTTTTGGGTGAAATGGTGAATTGACCACAGACATCTAATCACTCACCTTTCTATTTACCACCCTCTCACCTCCCACTAGCCAGATGCAATGAACAGAGAAGTCACAATCTGAAAAAGATGAGTAGAGAGAACCGGTATCATGACTGTAAATGAGGGAAGAGAAACCTGCACATGCCAAATGTCTTTTTCTAGATATAGCTCAGCAGAACCAGATTGAAGGAAAGGCCAAACATATTCAGGACTGCAAGTCCATGATCAACTTAACTCAGAAGTAAAGGAAAGATGTACCAGTAAATACCATGATCTCAACTGGATCAAGTGGCAAGGGCAAGCAGCAGTAGCACCAGGACACTGTGAATCTCACCAACATTTCTGAGATATTCTCCAGATGGGAAAGGCTGTGCCCACCTTCCACTGGGTGCCGAGATCCCTGTTAGGCAAAGAGTGGGAATAATGGTCCCAATGAAGTCAACTGTAGCACTCCCTAGATTAGACCTGGCTGCCAAACCTGCAGAGTTCTTGCTGTGATTGATTTTTTTCTTCCTTGAATCACTAGACCTTTGAACCAGCAAAGCTAAAAACAACTGGGAATTTAAACATTTTCCCTTCTGTCTATAATATTTTTAGATGTTTACCAGAAACAAACAATATTTGATGGAACTATCTCAAATCCCAATGTTACACAAGAATAGAATATTCTTTGTAAGGATGAGTAAGCAAAAAAAAAAAAAAAAAAAAAAATCAACAGGCACATGAAAAGATACTTTTCTTCAAAATAAGAGGCATTTTTCTAAATCAGACCAGGTAACTCCCTGTGAAACACAATTACTACTAAAAAGCAGAAAAGGACATTTTAATATTGAAAGATACTCTGATTAAGATTCATTTTAAACATGAAATTAAAACTAACCATTGTTAAGAGAATCCAATTGGACATTGCATTGTTCAAAATTGTTGAATTCTTAAGTACAACATGAACAGTAAAACACAGATTTGAAAATGCAGAAAATTGCTTCAGTTAAATAGAAGACAAACATGAGGAATTTTCCCAGATTTCAGAGGAAAAAGATAACAATATGGAAATTATTATTAAAAATATAAAAATATAGAGAACAAAAGCCCAGAAGATGTTATAGTTAAAAATAATAGTTTCAAAGGAATCAAGATGGCAGAGTTAGATGCTGGAGGGCTCTGTCTCCCCACAAAAGTGGCAAGAACTGGCTGAAACATCTTTCTCAAAGCTTCAGAAAACAGTTAAAGGATTGCAGTAACAGGGTGAGTGTTACATTAAGAAAAAGGCAAATTAAAAATGGTAAGATCTTTGAAGAAGGGGCAAGATGGCAGCAGAATAAGGAGCTCCAAGAGTCAGCTTATCCATCCTACAGGGAAGTTAGTAATCACCCAGAGCTATCAAAAGCACCTGTTTGGGGGCTCCAGGATACCAGAAGAGCATCCTGCAGCATCCTTGAAAGAATGGAAGGAGGAGACTGACCATTTGCAGTGAAAATTACTGAGTAGAGCACTCCACACTGAGGAGGCCCATCCTCCACTGGCAGCGCAAACCACCTTGGGAGCTATTCTGTGGCTGGAGTTGGAAGCCCTATTTCTCAAAACCAGGAGGGGAAGAGACAGTCTAACACCAACTTTAGCTACTGATTAGTAGATCT
Source organism: Tolypeutes matacus (assembly GCA_026826555.1). NCBI lineage: Eukaryota > Metazoa > Chordata > Mammalia > Cingulata > Chlamyphoridae > Tolypeutes > Tolypeutes matacus. Next base: position 13,729,725 of record JAKSZT010053928.1, read on the forward strand.
AGCTGGCTAAAGTATAACCCTAAGAACAGCTAAAGTTTGAACCTATCCAAGTTGGAAAGAGACTGGTAGCCACCATTTTAACTCTGCCCCCAGCTTAAGGGTAAACAGGGCTGATTGAAAATCACAGTGACTGTTGGGACTTGCTTCTTTCCACCCAAATCGGATTGCAGCCCTAACCTAGGCCCCAGCCCTATCTCTGGCAGAGAGGAAGCTGGGGGACCTTCACCAGCCTCTCTGGGCAACTGCAGGTACTTTTGGCCAGTACAGGCTGGATAGTCAGACACCTGGGGTTCCATCCCTGCCCCTCACCAGGATAGGAGGGGAGCTGTATTTCCACAGCTTCTCTGGGATACTGCAGGCACTTTTGGCTGACATGGACTGTTTTGTTGAGTACCTGGGGTTCCAACCCGACCCCACCCCCAAAGGATAGGAGGGAGCTGGTGTTTTCTCAGCTTCTCTAGGTGACTCTAGGAGCTTTTGGCCTGCACAAGCTTCTGGCCTACTCGAACTGGACTGTTGGATATTCGTGGGCCCACCCCCACCCCTGATAGGACAAGAGTGGGGTGGTGTTTCTCAAGCCTCTCTGAACAACTGCAGGTGTTTTCAGTCCACACAGACTGGTTTGTTGAGTGCCTTCAATTCCATCCCTGCCCCCCAGTCATAGGATAAGAGGGGGCTGGTGTTTCTTCAGCCCACACAGACTGGATACTCGGACACCTGTAACTCCATCCTTGCTCCACAATAGGATAAGGGCAGCTGTGTTTCCTCAGCCTCTCTGGGCAACTGCAGGTGCTTTCAGGCCTGCACAGACTACTTTGTTGGGTGCCTGTGGTTTCATCCTCATCCCTTAAAGGACAGGAGGGACAGTATTCTTCAGCCTCTCAGGGCAACTGTAGACACATTTCGCACCATACAGACTAGATTAGACTCTGGAGAGTCCATCCCCACATCTGGAAGGGGAGGAGGGGGGCCAGAACTACGTTAGTCTACCTGGTCAACTGCAGTCAGTTTTGACCCATATGGCTTAGTTTGCTGCCCATGCCTGCGTCTCCATCCTATCCCAGGCAGGTGCGGAAGGGGCATGAAACTTCACCTCTCTGGGCAACTACAGACAGTCTTGGCCTGCATGGCTTGGATTGATGCACACAGCTGTGGCTACTCTCTCTACACCTGGCAGGGAAAGGGTGGGAGAAGCTTCATTAGTTCCTGGGGCAACATGGGCAGCTTCAGCCTCCACACAGCTTACAGTACCAATTACAACCTCAGCTTCTATACAACCAGCAAGGGAGAAAGGGCAATAAAGCCCTAAACTAAAGAGAGAAACTATGCCTAGAATAAATACATCTAGTAAGCCAGATGCCAAGATACCAAAAAAAAAAAAAAAAATTACAATCCATACCAAGAAACAGGAAGATATGGCCAAGTCAAAGGAACAAGATAAGCCTCCAGATGACATAAAGAAGTTGAGATAACTAATCATAGGTGTTCAATCAAATCTCTTTAATAAATTCAACGAGATGGCTAAAGAGATTAAAGATAGTATGATGACACCAGGTGAGCACAAAGAAGAATTTGAAAGTATACATAAAAAAATAGGAGATGTTCTAGGGATGAAAGGCACAATAAATGAAATTAAAAATACACTGGATGGAAAGTGGTTGTGGCTCAAGTGGTTGGGCTCCCATTTACATATGGGAGGCCCTGTGTTCAATTCCCAGGGTCTCCTGGTGAAGGCAAGCTGGCCCATGCAATGTGGTGAGCTGATGGCCTGCATGGCATGGTGGGCTGGCAAGATGACACAACAAAGGAGACAAGCAGACACAGAAAAACTCACAGCAAATGGACACAGTGAGCACAAGCAGCAAGGGGGGGATAAATAAATAAAATAAATCTTTAAAAAAAATACACTGGAGGGAGTGGATGTGGCTCAAGTGATTGAGCTCCCGCCTCCCACATGGGAGGTCCTGGGTTCAGTTCCCGGTGCCTCCTGAAGAAACAAAAATGAACAACAATCAAAAACAAACAGAAAAAACAACCCAGGAAAGCCAATGTGGCTCAGTGGTTGAGCGCCAGCTTCCCACAATGAGGTATCTGGCTACTGGGTTCAATCCCCAGCACCTGGTACCTAAAACATAATAATAATGCACTGGACACATATAACAGCAGAATTGAGGAGGCAGAAGAAAGACTCAATAAGCTTTAAGACATGGCCTCCAAAAGTGAACATACAGAAGAACAGATAAAGAAAAGAATGGAAAAAATTGAACAGTGATACAGAGAACTAAATGATGGCAAAAGATATGCGAACACATGTTTCATGGGTGTCCCAGAAGGAGAAGAGAAGGGAAAAGGGGCAAAAGGAATATTTGAGGCAATAATGGTAGAAAATTTCCCAACCCTATTTAAGGATATAGATATCCATGTCTAAGAAGCACAACATACACCCATCTGAATAAATCCAAATAGACTGTCTCCAAGACACATACTAATCAGAATGTCAAATGCCAAAGATAAACAGAGAATCCTGAGAGCAGCAAGAGAAAAGAGATGCATCACATACAAAGGACAACCAGTAAGATTAAGTGCTGATTTCTCATCAGAAAACATGGAGGCAAGAAGGCAGTGGTGTGATGTATTTAAGATACTGAAATAGATGTCTCTACAATAATAGGAAACTTTGATATATCACTCTCAGCAATGAATAGAACATCTGGGCAGAAGATCAATAAATGAACAGAGAGCTTGAATAATATGATAAATGGACTAAACCTAATAGACATATACAGAACACTGCACCCCAAAACAGCAGGATATACATTTTTCTCAAGTGCTTGTGGATCTTCTCCAGGATACACCTAAATTCGACAAGATCAAAATTACACAAAGCACTTTCTCTGATCATAATGGGATAAAGTTGGAAATCAACAAGAGTTGGAAAAAGGGAATCTTTACAAATATATAGAGATTAAACAACACACTCAAATAATCACTAGGTCAAAGAAGAAATTGCAAGAGAAATCAGTAAATATCTTGAGACAAATGAAAACAAGAACACAACACATCAGAACCTATAGAATGCAGTGAAGGCAGTGCTGAGAGGGAAATTTATAGCCCTCAATGCTTACATTAAAAAAGAACGAAAAGCTAAAAACAATGACATAACTACACAGCTGGAGGAACTAGAAAAAGAACAGCAAACTCTTCCTAAAGAAAGCAGAAGGAATGAAATCATAAAGATCAGAGCAGAAATAAATGAAATTGAGAACAAAAAAACAATCGAGAGAATTAGCAAAACCAAAAGTTGGCTCTTCAAGATTAACAAAATCAACAAACCCTTAGCTAGATTGAGAAAGAAAAAAAGAGAGAAGATGCAAATAAATGAAATAAAAAATGAAAATGGGGACATTACTACTGACCCTCACAGAAATAACAGATACCATAAGAGGATACTATGAACAACTGTATGCCACAAAAACTAGACAATGTAGTTGAAATGGAAAAATTCCTAGGAACACACAAACAACCTACACTGACCCTAGAAGAAATAGAAGACCTCAACAAACCAATCACAAGTAAAGAGATTTGAACAGTCATCAATCAACTCCCCAAAATGAAAAGCCTAGGACCAGATGGTTTCACAGGTAAGTTCTACCAAGCATTTAAAGAAGATTTAATACCAATCTTATTTAATATCTTCCAAAAAATTGAACAAGGGATGCTACCAAACTCATTCTATGAAGCCAATATTACCCTAATACCAAAGCCAAATAAAGATATTAGAAAAACAAAAATTACAGACCCATTTACCTAATGAATATGGATGCAAAAATCCTCAACAAAATACTTGCTAATAGAATCCAACAACATGTTAAAAGAATTATTCATCATGATCATGAAGGTTTTATACCAGGTATGCAAGTGTGGTTCAACACTTGCATTCAGCATAATACACCACATTAATAAATCAAAGAATAATAATCACATGATCTTATCGATTGATGCAGAAAAGGCATTTGATGAAACACAGCATCATTTCCTGATTAAAAATACTACAAAACGTAGGAATTGAAGGAAATTTTCTCAACATGATAAAGGGCATGTATGAAAAACCAATAGGTAACATTGTACTCAATGGTGAAAGACTGAAAGCTTTCTTGTTGAGATCAGGAACAAAACAAGGATGCCCACTGTCACCACTCTTGTTCAATATAGTGCTAGAGGTTCTAGCTAGAGCAATTAGGCAAGAAAAAGAAATAAAAGGCATCCAAATTGGAAAGGAAGGAGTAAAACTTTTACTATTCGCAGATGATATGATCCTATATCTAGAAAGTCCTGAAAAATCTACAACAAAGTTGTTAGAGCTACTAAAATGATTTTATCAGAATAGCAGGATACAAGACTAATATGTAAAAATCAGTAGTATTTCTATATACTAGTAATGTGCAACTAGTCTATAGAGGAGGAAGTCCAGGAAAAAATTAAATTTATAATAGTGACTAAAAGAATCAAATATTTAGGAATAAGCCTAATCAAGGATGTAAAGCACTTGTATTCAGAAAATTACAACGCATTGCTAAATGAAATTTTAAAAAAAGATCTAAACAAATGGAAGAACGTTTTGTGCCTATGGATTGGAAGACTAAGTATCATTAAGATGTCAGTTCTACCCAAATTGATATAAAAATTCAATGCAATCCCAATAAAAATTCCACCAGCATTTTTTAAAGAAATGGACAACACAATTATCAAAATTATTTGGAAGAGTAAGGGGCCCCAAATAATAAGAAACATCTTTAAAAGGAAGAGCAAAGTTGGAGGACTCTTACTTCTGGACTTTAAATCATATTACCTAGCTCCAGTGGTAAAAACAGCAAGTTACTCACATAAAGATAGACACATAGACCAATGGGACTGAAATGAAGGTTCAGAAACAAACCCTCACATCTATGACCAAGTGATTTTTGACAAGGCTGTCAAACCCACCCAGCTGGGGCAGAACTGTCTAACCAACAAATGGTGCTGGGAAAACTGGATATCCATTGCCAAAAGAAAGAAAGAGGACCCTTATCTCACCCCTTACACAAAAATTGACTCAAAATGGATCAAAGACCTAACTATAAAAGCTAAAACCATAGAGCTCCTAGAAGAAAATGTAGGAAAACATCTTCAAGACCTGGTGCTAGGTGGTGGGTCCTTAAACCTTACAATGAAAGCAAGAGCAACAAAAGAAAACATGGATAAATGGGACCTCCTCAAACTTAAACACTTTTGTGATTCAAAGGACTTTGTCAAGAAGGCAAAAAGGCAGTCCATTCAATGGGAGAAAATATTTAGAAATCATGTATCTGATAAGTGTTTGGTCTCTGTTCTATATAAAGAGATCATACAACTCAACAATAAGAGAGCAAGCAATCCAATTTTAACAATGGGCAAAAGATGTAAATAGCTGTTTCTCTAGAGAGGAACTACAAATGGCCAAAAAAGTACATGAAAAACATTCAATATCACTAGCTATTAGGGAAATGCAAATGAAATAGATAATGAGATATCATCTTACACTGCATAGAATGGCCATATAAAAAAAACAAAACAAAAACAGAAAACAGTAAGTGGTGGAGTGGATATGGAGAAATAGGAACATGCTAGGGGATTGTAAAATGGTAGAGCCTCTGTGGAAGACAGTTTGGCAGTTCCTCAGGAAGCTAAATATCGAACTGCTATATCATCCAGCAATTCCTCTACTAGGAACATATTAAGAAGAACTGAAAACTGTGATGTGAACAGTCATCTGCACACCAATGCTCACTGCAGCATTATTCATAATTGCTAAAAGATAGGAACAACTTAAGTGTCCATCAACTGATGCCACAATTGCCAAAAGATGGAAACACTGAAGTGTCCATCAACCAATGAATGGATAAGAAAAATGTGGTATATACATATGATGGAATACTATGCTGCTTTAAGAAGAAATGAAATTGGGACACATATAATAACAGGGATGAACCTTGAAGACATTATGCTACGTGAAAGAAGCCGACACAAATGGACAAATATTGCATGTTCTCACTAATATGGACTAAATACAAAGAATAAATGCATGATCTAAAATGTGTAATGACAAATCAATGGTTTTGGGCTCATAATGTATAAATATTACAAGAAGTATACAAAGGTAGAGGGATGGAAGGGTTTAGGAACATAGTTTGTGCATACTATTGAAGTTAAGTTGGCATGAAAGCAAATGATATTGTTATAGATTTAGGATGTTAAATTTAGGCTCCATGATAACCACAAAGAAAATATCAGAGAATATGAAAACTTATAGAGACAGAAATTAGAGTCTAAGTTAACAGGGGTGAGGAATGGGGGAAAGAGTTAATGCTTAATGGGTATAGGGTGAAGGGAAAATTCTAGTGATGGAGGGTGGCAAGGACTATGCAATACTGTGAATGTGATTAATCCCACTGAATGATATGTCTGGAATGGCTGGGATGAGAAGGTTTGTGTTTAAAGCACATTTCCACAATTAAAAAAAAAAAAAAGAAGAAAACCAGAACAACTAAAGAGACAATGACAATTAAATGCAAAGTGTGATCCTGGACAGGATCTAATAATGGAGGAGAAAAACTAAATAGGACATTATTATGACATATGAAAAATGTGGAATATAGACTGTAAGCTTTTTATCAACATTAAATTTCTTGAACTTGGTAACTGTATTTAAGGTGGTTACATAACTGAATGTCCTTGTTCTTAGGAAGCGTACATAGAAGTATTAAGTGCTTAAGGAGCATGACATGTGCAACCTGCTCTCAAATGTTCAGAGAGATGGGGGTGGGGGGCGGGGGCAGAGAGAAGAGAGAGAAAGAGATGATAGAGAAAGAGAAAGAAGGGCAAATGTGGCAAAATGTTAAAATCGGTGGATCTGGGGATCTGGAGTGGGGGGGTGGGGAGTGGCAGGGGAGTGGGGTATGTTGGAGTTCTCCATATGAAGTTTGTATTATATTTTCAACTGTCCTATAAGTTTGCAATTATTTCAAAACTTAAAAATAATAAAGAAAATAATGGTAGGAGGAAAAACTAAATAAACATAGCATTTGCAACAATTTCTAAGTGTTTCAGTTTCCCACCTGCTAAAACAAATACCATACAAGGCTTAGACAACATGAATTTATTGGCTTGTGGTTTTGAGGCTAGGATAACTCCAAAATCAAGGCATCAGCAAGGCCATGCTTTCTCCCTGAAGACTGTGGCATTCCAGGGCTGGCAGAAGATGACCCTTGGTCCTTGGCTTTTCTGTCACATGGCAATGCACACGACAAGAGTCTTCTCCTTTCTTTCTCCTCGGGGTTCTGTTGACTTCCACCTTCTGGCTGCTCCTCATGGCTTCAGCCTCTCTTTGGTCTTCTCTATAAGGCCTCCAGGAATAAGATTAAGACCCATCCTAAATCAGTTAGGCTACCTTTACTTTGAAGTAATGCTCATCAAAGTTCCTATTTATAATGGGTCCACACCCACAGGAATAGAATAACATTAAGGACATGTTTTTCTGGAGTACAAAACTCCAAGCCACCACAGTCTGCCATCTGGATCCCAAAAAGACATGTTTTTCCCACATGCAAAAAAAACAAAAAACAAAAAACAAAAACACATTCATTCCATAACAACATCCCCAAATCCTTAAAACATTTTAGAACAATGCTAAATCCAGTCTCGACAATATTAGTTATTGTTGTGGTCTGTTCTGAGGCAAAATTTCTTTGTCTGATGGAGCTGTGAAACCCAGAAAACAAGTTTTCTGCTTATACAGAGCTTATACAATGAATAGACAGACTCAGTCTAAACTATCCCATTCTGGAAGGGAGTAAATGGAAACAAAACAAAACAAAACAGGGGTCACTGGTCCCAAGCATGTCTGAAACACAGCAGTACAAACTCCATTAGATTTCAAGGTCTGAGTGTCATCTGTGGATCAATGTTTCATCTTCTGGACCTAAGACAGCAGAAGCCCCACCCCTCCCAGGTGCTTTTGCAGTAGCTATGCTCTTCCAGAACAAGGTGAAGGCCCCATCCTCTCTAGCATTGGAAGGGTGGCTGGGCTCTCTGCCAATGCCTGGGGTGCAGGCCCCATCATCTCTGAACATTGGGGTGGTGGCATTCTCCCTGAACAATGGGGCACAATGCCAGGACAGACCCACCATTTCTGCACATGTGGGTGGGCCTGCTCTCTTGGCCTGAGGGATCTTTTTTGTTTAGACTTTTGTTCTCATGATTCTGCCATTGAAATCATTCTTCCTTTAATTGATCCCTTCTCTTGTCTCTTTCAGTCCAGGCTGGCAGTGTTTCTGCTCTTAGAAAACTGTAAAAACTTGGTTGGCTTTGCATGCATTTCAAGTGGATCCAAACTATCAGACAATAGACTTTTCCACAGATTCTTCCAGGAAAACTGTATTTTTAATCCTAACTTCTACTGAAATTTCTGACTGGATCCATGCCTCTTTAGCAAAGGGTTGTTTGCTAAACCCTCATGTAGCCAGTGACTTCCCAAAGCTGAGGGAGGTCTCTGGCCCTGGTCTCAGAGCACACTATCTGGATAGGCTCAGAATTTTCCAAACTATCAATTTCTGGTTCTTTGTGTTTAAAAGTTCAATTCTCTAGTTTATCCCTTTCCTCTAGTATTTTACTACAAGGTGCAAGGAAAAGCCAGGCTGCTCCTTCCACACACAGCCTGGAAATCTCCTCAGCTAAATATCCAAGTGCATTTCTTACAAGTTCCACTTTCAGTCCAATAACAACTTTGCTAAGTTCTCTGCCACTCTATAACAAAGATAGCCTTTCCTTCAGGCATTCATTTCTCTTTTAGGGCCTAAACACAAGCATCTTTAATGTCCATATTTCTTTTGATAGTCTCTTCTCTTCAAAGCAATCTAGGCCATTCCATCAAGCACTTCACAATTCTTCCAGCCTCTACCCATTACCCAATTCCAGGGCCATTTCCATATTTTTAGGAAATCTAATCTTTTAGAGAAAAATATTTGTGTAACAACTGAAATTGCCATTCCTATGTGAGAGCATTAGAGAAACATTTTCACATAATAAGAGCTAAGGAAATACATCATCGATGTATCCTTCATGTAAAGATAATTCCAAGGTGTACTTAAGCTCTAGAGAAAATGACTGAAAGAATGGGGAAACTGTGATATAAAAGAACTCTGAATTAGGACATGGAGTTAAATTTAAGTAATTGTTTTCATCATGGTTATAAGACAATGCAGTTATGAAGAATATTCATTTATGTTAACATGAAATACCAAATTATATACATTAAAACTAGAAAGTAGCTGGGGAGGGAAGGAAAGAATTAAAATTCACTAAAGACTGTTTAATTTACAATGCTGATAATTTTTTAAAAAATAGAATGAAAACAGAGCTCTGTATGCATTTCAAATAATTATAAAAAATAGAAAGAGGGAGAAAAAAGGAAAAGAACCATATAGCTTATATAATCTAAAAGGCTAACCAGAAAATAAAAGTAGAAACCACAAAATAACTTATCAAAAGAATGACCTAATATACCTAAAATTTATGATAATAAATTGTGAATTGGTTGATTCACATTAAATAATAAAACATTCCAAATTAGATAACAAAGCATAAATTGAACATATGCTGTTTATTTAAAAGAAGCATGAAACAAATTGCCAGTTAAAAACAAAAAGTAGGCAAAAATATACCAGGCAATTACAAACAAAAATGCAAGTTTTGCACATTATTAGAAGCAAAATATATTCAAGGCAAATTTCATTTAATTGATAAGACAATTTTTGTGTATATAAAAGTAAGTTTTCGGGAAGCGGCTGTGGCTCAATCAGTGGGGCTCCCGTTTACCATATGGGGGGCCCCGGGTTCGGTTCCCGGGGCCTCCTGGTGGGGGCGGGCCCGCCCGCGCTGCGTGGTTGGCTGACCCAGCGAGCACGGGCAGCAAGGGGGGGATAGATGAATAAATAAATAAAATCTTTAAAAGTAAATTTTCTAATAAAGATATACTAGTTACATATTTATAAAGTGAATAGCAATTCAGTCTTATGCAAAACTATTATAGATTCAACACAAATGTAGTAGATGTAAATTCATTTTTCTCAGTCTCAGCCATCAAGTATAAAAAAAAGGCATTTAGGTTTTGAATAAAATATTATTAGTGTTATTATAATAACTATGTACACCAAACCGTGTATTTTACAGGGAACACTTTTTTTATAATTTCTTAATTACAAAGCAACCAAGTAGCGAAGCAAACAAGAAATCAGTCAAACAAAACACAACCTCAATAAACTCTGAAAGGTGGAAATTGTATAGGTCTAGTCCCCATTCTTTGACTGTAATACACTAAAACTTTTAACAGTTTCAAACTATTAATTGGAAATTGGAAGCTGTGAAAGTTTGATATTATGCATGAATTCCAAGAAGAGATATTGATTACATTTGTAAACTGGTCTGTTCCCTCTGTGTGTGATACCCTTTGATTGTATGACATCCAGCTGAGATGTCTTTGATTACGTTATGTTAATTAAGATTAGGGCTTTGATTCGACCATTAGGATGTGCAGGGTTGAGACCCTGCCCCCTTGGTGGTCTATATAAGCAGACATTCACACAGAGAAGAAGAACACAGAGGAAATGAGACAACTCCATAGACATGGCAGAAGCCTTAGGAAGAGAGATGAGACTGATAGTTTGCAGCTGAAAGAACAGCTAAGAAGCCCGAGAGACAAGCCTTATGCCAGCTTACAGCTGAGATTGGAAGAAGCTGGGACTACAGAGCCTTAAGAGGAAGAAGGAAGGCTGAACCCTTGCAGACATTGCTTGCCATCTTGCTTCATCATGTGGCAAGTCACTTTGGGTGAGAAAGTACATCTTATGGTACCTAGAGTTGGACTCTTTGGGACCTAGTGACTGTAAGCTTCTACCCCCAAAAAATGCCCTTTATAAAAGTCAACAGATTTCTGGTGCTTTGCATCAGCACCCCTTTGACTGACTTATACAGAAGCTCAAAAATACTTTTCAATGTAAATCTTGGTTTAAAGAAGAAATCAGAACTACTATACAGATGCTGTCTTTTATGAATATAGTCATGGATGTTTTCAAGAACAAATTCACTGCCTGTGATGATTAGGCTAATTGTCAACTTGGCCAGGTAATTGTGTCCAATTGTTTGGTCAAGGAAGCACTGGTTTAATTGTAATACAAGGACATTTATGGACTTTAGTTACCAGTGAGTTTACCACATAGATAGCTGATTACATCTACAACAGCCAGGAAGACTGCCACTAGCAATGAGTGATGCTTTATCCAATCAGTTGAATGCCTTATAAGGCAAAGAGATTTCAGCATTCAGAGAGAATTTCCCAGCAAGTCTTTGGACAGCCAGTGTCTCCAGGAAACGCATCAAGGACCTTCATTGGACTTTCATCGGAGGCCCTGGTTTGCAGCCTAGCTGCAGAACCTGGACTTGCACATCCCCATGGTCACGTGAGAGACTCTTAGAAACATTCATACTATTGACAGACATCTCTGTTGATTCTGTTTCCCTAGAGAACTCTGACTAATACACTGCCTTACATGACCTTTTATTTATTTATTTATTTATTTATTTATTTATTTATTTATTTATTTATTTTATTTTACCGAGAGATCCCGGGGATCAAACCCAGGTCCCTCCATATGGCAGACGGACGCCCAACCATTTGAGCCACATCTGCCCCCAGACCTTTCTTTTTTTAATTAATTTTTTATTTTTATTTTTTAAACTTACATGATCTTTTAATAATTTAGTATTAAATAAAAATAAATGAATTAAGTATTTATTTCAGATTGGAAAAAAAACAAAATGAGGCAAATCAAGGAAGAAGAAATTAAGGGAAATATGGAAATCAAAAACTAGTAAGCAGAATGCTTGAGAAACACATCTGAATTGATTCTTTGAAAACCCCCAATTAATGGAAAAGTCTCTGGCAAGTATTATTATTATTTTTTTGCAGGCAGAAAATTTATTGGGAGGCTCTCCCAATGATGGGGGTCTGAAGAGAGACTTCAGCCCACCGGTGGAAGGTGGTGGATAAGACTTTATACAGTACATCAATAGGTAGGGAAACTGAGTACAGCCTGGGGCCAAATGGCCAGGGGGGAGTGGCTAGGAGGTCTTGGAATGTGGGAGTGGTTGGTGGTGCTTGGGCCCAAGGTGGTGATGGCCCTTATCTGCTCCACTTTGTTTATTCTTGGGAGGGGATGGGTGTAGGGGATGGCTTGTTCAATTGGTCAGGAGGGTTATGGCTGGAGGCTGCCTCCCCACAAGCTATGCCAAAGCGGCATTGATTCAGATTCCTATGACCTATCAATCATTGCAATATTTTTTTAAAAAAGGAAAGGAATAGACAAATACACAAAGTGAGAAAATGAAAAAATGTCAATAATAATAAAATGAAGATTAAACTTACTCTGTACATCTATGCTAAAATCCTTGAAATTCTCTATGAAATGGGCAACATTCTATGAAAATAAAATTGCTAAAATTGGTGAAGAATTAGAACACCTGACCAAGCAAATTGTCAGGGAAATAGAAAAATATGTAAAACCTCTTCAAAATAACAATAAGTTATGGTTTTATGGATGTTACTGATATTTTTAGGAAAAAATGATATTTTCTATGAATAAATGATTTCTACATTATATAACTTTCTGAAAGCATAGGAAAAGAAAGAAATTACTTGAAAAAATTTTCCAAAGCAAGTATATTTGATATTAAAAGTTACTAAAAGGTAATCTAAGCACCTCTTAAAATATATGTATATATAAAAAAAAAAAAAAAGAAAAAAAAAAGAAAAAAGATACTCATAAAGAGCATTATTGGGCCAACTGAAAAAATTTAAATATGAACTGCAGACCAGAAATACTATTTTGTCAATGTTCATGCCTGTTTTTTAAAATTACACTGAGCTTGTCTAAGAGAATGTCCTTGTTCTTCAGAAACACATAGTTAAGTATGTATTAAGTGTAGTTCAGAAAAAATAACATGCATTTATGTGAGGTATATAGAAAGAGAATAATAAAAATGGGGCAAAAAAAAAAAAAGTTACTAAAAGAACACTATCAAAAAAGTGAATCTGCAACCAACGTCATTAATGAATTCAGATATAAATATCTTAAATAGAAAGAAACAAATTCATCAGCTAATTAAAAAATTAATACTCCAAAATCCAGAGTCCAAAATGATAATGCAAGAATGAAACAATATCAAAAAATATGTTAATGGCATAAATTATATCAATGGATCCAAAAAGTAAAAAGTATGTAAACTATAGCCAGATGCTAAAAAGACATTTAATAAATCCCACATTTATTTGTAAATTATCATAAGTCTCTTCATAAAATACAAATAAAATAAATTTTACATGTCATTACATGACAAAGACAAACTACCTCAATGCAAATTTACATCAATGCAATTTATATTGGTATGGATATTGATGTAAATATTTTTTAGTGATGACACACTATAAATATTTATATCTAAGTTAGGAAAAAGCTAGAAGTTTTTCCTACTAATATTTTCCAGGAAAATTTGCCAATGTAATTAGGAAGAAAGATTGACAAGAGATAATTATTCAAAAAAAGTTGAGAAAATTATTTACAGACAAAAATATCATATACCTAGAGAGGCTAAATTAATCAACTGAAAAAACAGCAAAATTAATAGGAGATATCCATAATGCAGACATATCTATAACTTTTATTATATAAGATCATTCATTCAGAAGTTTAAATAATAGAAACAACTATCTTGGAATTGTCCTGTGATGTGATTAGATAGGCCAGGGGTCTACAAGCTTAGTTTCTGTAAACAGCCATTTGGTAAATATTTTAGGTTTTGTGGGCAATATGGTTTCTGTTACAACTATTCAATTCCTGTTTTAGCATGAGAGCAGCCATGGAAATTATGTAAAGAAATGCCCATGACTATGTTCCAATAAAACTTTATTTATGGACACTAAACATTGAATGTCATGTAATTTTCACATGATGAAATATTGATTTTTTTCCCCACCAAATATATGAAGCAAACGAGACCATAACAGGCCACAGTTTACTGACACCTTACATAGGCTATAAGCAGCCTGTCAGTGATGTCATCACTAATCAATCTGCTAGATATTGTACAGATCAAAAATGGGACTTTCAGGAAGCAGATGTGGCTCAAGCAGTTGGGCACCCACCTACCACTCAGAGGTCCCAGGTTCTGTGCCTGGTGCCTCCTAAAGAAGATGAACAAGACAGAGAGCTGATGCAGTGAGCTGAAACAACAAAATGATGCAACAAAGAGACACAGTGAGGAAATACAATGAGAGACACAACTACAAGCAGGGAGTAGAGGTGGCTCAAGCAATTGGTCGTCTCCCTCCCACATGGGACGTCCCAGGTGCAGTGCCCAGTGGCTCCTAAAAAGAAGACAAGCACATAACAAACAGACACAGAGAGCAGATAGCAAGCTCAAACAATGAGGGGTGGTGGGGTGAAATAAATAATTAAAATAAATCCTCGAAAAAAAAATGGGACTGTCAAAGCTTATTTTATGTTCTGACGAATAAACTTCATGGAAGAAAGATTATTTACTACCAGATACACAGACAGGAAGAGAATTTTGAACATAAACAAACGGTAGGGAGGGCAGGTAGAAGACATTGAAGGATTTAAAATAATAGCTGCATCGTCTTCTCTTCCAGTTTTTATAGAGAGAATAGCAACAAATTCTAAGTCATTTTGTCACACTGTCATAGCCCTGTGTGAAGATCAGCCGGAATTTTCCAACAAATAAAAATTTCATCTTCTTTTTCATTTCATGATGCTTCTTTTTCAAATTTTTAAAAAATATTTAAGACAGTGAACATACATTTTGAGGGAGATAATTGATGAGTAAATACATTTATTGAATTTTACTTTAAGAAATATTTAGAGATTCAAGTACTCTGTTTTTCATTTTCAAATGCTCTTTTGATCACTGACATAGCAAATAGATTTCTCAATTATTTGTATATGTATGTTAATGAAATATTTTCTTCATGCATTGAAGAAGATGCTGTCATTGTCATCATTTTTCCTAAGAAGTAGGATATTGAACAATAACATCTTGAAGCACATCAGATATGCAGAATGCATGTATAGGCCATTTTCCAAGTCCAGATAATTCTGTATCTTTTGTATTTAATTTTATTTGTGAACTAAATTTATCTAATTTGTTTCTACTTATTCTTTTTCTTCTCCTGTACTTAGAGTAGACTTTGGGATTTGTATAGGCACCCAAACTACAACATTATCTTTAAAAGCATATTAATATACTACCACATCTAAGCTCAGCTCTGGAATCACATACCTTGGATTACATTTTTGGCTTAGACAGTTACTAGCTATGTGACCAGAAGTTTATTTAAATTCTGTTTCTCAGTATCCTCATATTTTAAATGTGGTTAATAATAGCACCTAACTCACAGGGTCATTGTGGTGATTGAATAATCTAATTCATGTGAATTGTTTGAATAGTACCTGTATTATAGTAAATATTCGATAAATGTTATCTATTTTATCAGTTAGGGTCTTGGCAGAAAACAGATGACACACTCAAACAAGAGAATTTAATTGAAGAAAACTTAAAAAAAAAAATACTATTCATAAAGGTGCATTAGGATCAAGGGAAACCAGCAGGGCAAGGAACTCTACCCCAGGGCTAGCAACAGTAGGAAATCTTGAGTCTGAAGGTATAAGGGAAGAAAATGATTACAGGGACTGAGAGATAGTGGGGACCCTTGGCAGGAGCTGGGGATCTCCCAGCCTTCCAATCCCTGCTGGTGCTTACCTTTGCCTATCCCAGCCAGAAGCCAGTGGCCAAGGATGGCTGTTTCGCAGCATCAACGACACAGCCTCCCAGATCTGAAAGCACGGTGTAGATTGTGGGGGAGCAAATGGAGAGAAGCTAACACAGCTATTATTCCACAGTAATTTTTCAATCCATCTTTTTTGTTTAGAAGTATGACCATGGCCATTTTATTACCATCTGTCTATTTGTCACTACAAACTACAAACTCCCCAAATGTCTTACTTGACAAAGATAAAGTGCTTATTTATCAATGTTGAGCAGTAATAGTCCAACTGATACCTTCGGTCACCTGACATCAATGGATAAAGTTAAATATTAAGTCCTCTTCTTTTGACTGTAAAGTTGACAACATGCATCTCAAATCAGCCTTTAAAGAATATGCTCACTGGTAATATTCAATGTATTTCCTTCCTTTGAATCAAAAATTAACTCACAAAGAAAAGTGCAGGTTGATTAGCATTAAGGATTCTAATTTACCAAATACCCTAGTCATTTCATACTTAATAAGAAGGTGTATTAATTTCCTTTGGCTGCTGTAACAAATTACCACAAACATACCGCCTTAAAACAATACCCATTTATCAATTTACATTTCAAGAGGTCAGAAGTCCCAAATAGGTTTTCCCTGGGATAAAATCAAAGTGTCATAGGTTCACAATCCCTCTGGAGGTTCTAGGAGAAAACTGATTTTCTTGCCTTTTCTAACTTATGGAAGCCACCTGCATTCTTTGTCTCATGACCCCTTCCTCACATCATTCCAACCTCTAGCTTCCTTTATCATATCTCCCACTTCTGCATCTAAGTCTCCCTCTGATGCCCTCTTTAAGGACACTTGTAATTAGCTTTAAGGCCCATCTGGATAATCCAGGATGATATCCCCATCTCAAGATCCATAATATAATATTTGCAAATTTAATAACATCTGCCACATAAAATATTAGTTCCAGTTCTAGGGATTAAGATGTGAATATCTTTGGGGGCCATCATTCTGCCAACCACATGAGGCTGTGAAAGTTCTTAGTTTACAAGTCAAAAATCACATACTACTAATCCAAGTACTCTTCAAGATTCTGAGTTCAGTCTTTGTGTCTCTCTCCTTGTAATATGCCCCATTTCTCCAAAGAATCACTAGGTATAAAGTCAAAAATATTAATTTACATTACAACTCAAAAGATGTATAGTAGAGAAGTTACTCTTTCCATTCAATATAACAGGAGTTACCAGAGACCAGTTGAAGGGAAAATTAAGGCTTTCCAGATCAGTTATCATTTGCTAAATTATAAGGGTTTGGAGAACTTCATGTCATTCAAGAGAGCAGAATCACTGGGTTGTAAAAAAAGCCAACATATCAACATATGCAACACTTTGCATAACATTCCCAAGACTCAGTGTTGCCATGCTTTCTTTGAAAGTTTAAGTGTAAAACTACACTTCTTGTTGACCTTTTTTTCTGTTATTATTGCTAGAGTTTGTTTTGTTTGCTATCACCCTTTCCCCATACCAACTCATCTCACTTTATATTGGAAGCAGCAATAATGTTCCATTAGTTCTTACCATCTACATATCAGAACATCCCAGAGACCTGTCCTTTCTCAGGCCATATCTATGTGCCACCATACATCTAGTCAATACCTTCTTTTTTTGCTTACATTTTTCTGAGTTAGTTTCTGTTAATTGATGTAAAAATCACTATCTCATACAACACCATTTCACACCATTTGCTAGAAACATTAATACAATGAAAAATGAAAGAGAGTAAAATATAGACAAAATCAACACATTTTCTTAGAATTTTTTGAGTTGTCAAATGTAGTATATTGATTTTTTTAAATCATAGTTTATTTTATTTTCCTAACTCTCTATGGCCTTTAATAATGAGCAGATTTTTTGGTAGAGCCAACCAAAGTCAGGAATCTGATAAACCAGAAGCTCAGGAGAAAATGATGAATTACATGGGATCAGAGATCACACTTATTAGCTGAGTAAGGTGTTGTCTCAAATAATTCTGCAATTTAGAGTTTGAATGTTCTCAAAAATAGTCATTCCCTCCTATCTTGATGTCATAAAAGTATTGCCATCAACATTTCACTTCTTCCTATAGAAGCTAGGACATTTTGTATTATAGGTTGCACTTTTGAAAGATAGATGATAAGGATTGGGGCAGGGGCATAGGCTATACATGTGTATAATTATTAATTCTATGATTGGAGGTAAAAAAACAACTACACATTCATAGAGTAAGAGAATTCCTTACAAACAAGTTCTGGAAATAGAGATTTTGTGTATGTGTGTGTGAGAGAGAGGCAAACAAACACTAAATTTAGAAGCTACTTAAGGGAGTTACATTAAAACAAAATATTGAAAGTTACTTTAACAAGTCACTTGAAGGAGGACATAGTTATGTTGTGAGAGTAAGAAATTTAAAATAGTGTCTTTTATTGGGGGTACAAAGTTACTTTAATGGGTATTTTAGTCTGCCAAAGGGCTGCAGATGAAAGTATCAGAAATATGATGGCTTTTATAAAGAGGACTTATTTGGGATAAAAGCTCCAAGGCCATGAGTAGTCCAAACCAAGGCACCATCAGAGATACTTTCTCACCAAAGTCAGCTACCGTTGATCCTGGTGTACTGCCATGTGGCATGTGGTGAAGTAAGATGGCTGCCAATCTCTGCCCAGGTTTATCCCCTCTGGGCTTCCTCTTGCATGCTCAGCTGCTCTACTTTCATCCTGATTTCAGCTGCAAGTTGGCATAGGGCTTGTCTCTTAGGGCTTCCTATATCAGTATAGACTTTCTGCTCTCTTCCCCAGATCAGATGTAAGCTATCAAGCAAATGGCTCATCTCTCCCCAGGGGATTTTTGATCTGTCACATGGTAGGATAAAAAAATGACAGAACTTTCTCTTCCTGTGTCTGTATGAGTGTCCATTTATATCAGACCCAGCAAGGGGGCAGGAATTCAACCTGAGCCCCATCTCACTGACAGAGTCCAATAAAAAGCCCTACAGCTTTGACAGGTAATCTAATCAAAGGCCTCTCAGCTGAATGTAATGCAATCAAAGGGTATCACACTCATAGGAATAGATTAGTTTACAAACATAACCTTTCACTTTTTGGAGTCATAAAATAATCTGAAACTGCCACAATGGATTTCAACTATCATTTCCCATTTTAGCCACTTGCAAGCATACAAGTATACAATGTTGTGCAACCATTGCCACCATCCCTTACCTAAACTTTTCATCACCCCAAATAGAAACTCTGTACCCATTAAGCAATAACCACACATTCTGCCCCATCCCCTAGTAATTTCTAATCTGCTTTCTATCTCTATCCATTTACATATTGTAGCTATTCCATGTAAGTGAAATGATATAATATTTGTCCTTTTCTGTCTGGCTTATCTCACTCAACATGATATCTTCAAAATTCATCTATGTTGTACCATGTATCAGAACTTCATTCCTTTGTTATGGCTGAATAATGTTCCATTGCATGCATATACCACATTTTAAAATCTATTCATCTGTTGATGGACACTTGGGTTGCTTTCATCTTTTGGCTAATGTGAATAATGCTGCTTTGTACATTGGTGTACAAATATCTTTTCAAGTCCCTGTTTTCAATTCTTTTGAGTATATACCTCTTGGTATAGAAGATAGTTTTAAGTTCAACTTTCTAAGGAACTGCCAAATTGTTTTCCACAACAGATACAGCATTTTATATTCTACTATGAGTTTTAAATGACTAGAGCTTGGATGGTGCATTGATGACATGCTATTGAACGTAGCTTGGTAGAACTATAAGAATGATGTCTGCCCTTACGGAGTACAGAATTTCACATGAGACAATGCAGGTGCACATATATCTGTCTGGTTCACATTATGATGAGTGCAGAGATAGGTGCAGAGTGCACTGGAAGTACAGAGGAAAGCATGACATTATATGTGACAGAATCAGAGAATAACATAAAGGAGGGAATATTCAAGTTAGGTCTAATTAGGACAAGTGTCTATGTATATTTTCTGAAACAATAGAATAAAAGAAATTTCATTGGAACCCTGAAATCAATGGAGGACAGAGATACACTCAGCAGAAATTTTTTTCAGTATATGATCAGTTGGAAAGTGACATATTTTCTAATAGCCAGTTGTCATATTTGTGTCAGACAGGACTTTCTATAAATAAACTAATGAAGACATTTAATTTTTAATAATAAATATCTAAATTGAAATTTAGAACAAGACATACATGAAAACTCTTTTGGAGAGTCAACTGGGTAACATAAATTAAATCCTAGTGGTTGACACATATTAAGGTAGTAAATAATTTTGTAACAGGAAATCAAAAGCACAAAAATATAAGGTCAATTTTTCCAACTTAATTGATCAGCAACATAACATTCATTACATCTAATTCATAAAGCTAGAGGTTTGCTTCCAACTGAAAATAAACAAACAAAAAACATTCTCAAGAAATATGGCATGGCAAGCATTACCTCTATTTATCTCTGAACAAAGGAATAGATTTAACTTTCTGTGATTTTGTCACTAGAGATTAGATGGTGAGGATGAGGCAATGACTGAGAAAGAATGGAGTCTTGGGTGAAAGATCAGCTCTTCCACATCTATAAAATTAGGAGACAAACACTTCTTTCCTCAGGATGGTAGTAAGAATTAAAGGAATCCACACAGGGGAAGCTTGGTGCACATAGCACATGCTTGATCAATAAATTTAGTGCATGCTCATTCTATGATGAAACTAGTATGTGTTGAAAGTGTCTTATGTGCAAGGCACTGAGCTAGGTGCTTGGGAAAGAGCTATGAAGACCCAGTTCCTGACTTTGAGGACCTCACAATCTAGAACATGGACAAACAGCAAAAATAAGAATATTTGTTAAATATTCTTAACAAAGGATAATGAAGCCACATTAGAAATATACTAAGTGTTAAATATATCAGGAATAGGTCGTCAATAAGTAGTAATGATCCATTCTCTCTCCTGTAAGGCCAGATTTTGTAATATTAATACATATTTAACTCTTATTGGTATAAACATTGAATGACAAAATCAGGTAGATTGTACTGGGCATTTGTCAGTTTATTATCAGCCTAATAAAGGTAAAAGAAAAAGCATAGTGTCACTTAGCTTGTGTAAAGGAACACAATTTAGGTTTCTAAGGTTCATTCATTTATTTAACAGATCATCCCACTTCTCCTATACTCTACAAAATGTTTACCCTGGGACTAGGCCTTGAAAAGCTCAATACATATTAGTGTGACATGCATAACTGTTTTCAATTTAAAAAGCTATTTTGTGGTGGTTGTAATTATATTATAAAACTGTTCACATGCATAAATCTAAAAAGTTTGAACAAGAAATAAATAAAGTTTGAAAACCTAAAAAAAAAAATTCTTTATATATGTCAGGAACTATTTTAAGCACTTGTATCAGTGCACGGAACAATAATTTTGCCTATTTGAAGCTTACATTACCACTTGGGGAGATAGAAATTATATAATATGCTAGAAGTTGATAACTATAAGGAAAGACATAAAGGGAATGGAAGGAAAGGGAAGGGAAGGGGAAGGGAGAGGAAGGAAGGGGAGGGGAGGGAAGGGGAGAAGAGGGGAGGGGAGGGAAAGGAAGGAGAAAAGGGTTTGGGGGTCAGGAAAACGGGATTGGGGGAAGGGGGCTGAGATTTTAACTAGGAAGACCAAGGTAGGCATCATTTAGAATATGTCATTTGGGAGACTTGAAGGAGGTGAGTGTGTTAGTACCGCAAATATCTGGGGCAAAAAGCTTTCAGGCAGAAGTAACAGTCCTAAAGAAACGAGTTTCCTTGGCATATTCACGAAGAATAAAAGTTCAGAGAATAAGGGGAAAGAAAATGAGGTGAGAGAACTATTGGGACAGAGGCTGGATGACATAGGGACTTACTGGAAATTATAAGGTGGACTTAGCTGTAAGAGAAATGGGTATCTCTTACAGGATTCTGAGCAGAGATGTGACATAATCTGACTTCTGTCTGTTGTGTTGAGACTAGACTGGGAGGGGAACAAATAGAAGAATAAAGTCTTGTTAAGAAAGTATCCAGGAGAGAATTGATGATGACTTGGGCCAGTGTAGTAGCAGTGGAGGTGGTAGGAAGTGGTCAAATTCTGGATACATTCTAAAGATGAAATCAACAGAATTTCTGGAGGGATTGGATGTGACATATGAGAGAAAGAGAATTGGCAAAAGAGACCCCAGAGATTTTGGCCTGAGGACCAGAAATGCTAGAATTACCTCCTTAACAAGTAAGATGGGGAGAGCTGGGGGTTGAGCAGATTAGTCTGGAGAGGGAAGATCATAAATTTCGTATTAGGTCATGTTAAATTTGAGAGATCTACTAGATATCCAAGTCAAGATGTCAAATAGGCAATTAGATACATAAGTCTTTAGTTCAGCAGAAAACTGGAGGTAAAAATTTGGAAATCGTCATTTATATGATATTTAAAGGCATAAGACTCAACGGAATCACAAGGAAGTAGATGTAGGTAAAGAAGTAAAGGGAAAACAATGAATTTTCAGCTCTCCCAATTAAAGAAGTTTGGAAAATAGGAGGAAAGAGCAAGTGGACTGGAAAGGAGTAAACAGTGAGGTAAGAAAAGAACCAAAATAGTGCCCCAATCCAAAAGAAGGAAGCATAACAAGGGGTGACAATGATGCTTTGTGTCTGGTATTGTTGGATGGTCAAGTAAGATGAAGACTGAGGATTTGGCAATATGGAGGTCAGTGGATACTTATCAAGAGCTGTTTTGGTAAAATGGTGGAAATGAAAACCTGACTAAAGAGAATTTAAAAAGGAATGGCATGCAAGAAATGGAAATGTGGTAGATTAAGGAAGTAAAGTTTAAAAAATATTTTTAAAGATAGAAGCAATAATCAAATATTTGTGTACTGATATAGAAAAGAGCTAAAATTACTGATATAGGAGACAGAAAAAATTACTGGAGTGATACCATTGAGTAGGTAAGAAGGAATAAGATCTAGTGCACAGATGCAGGGGTTATTTTGAATAAAGGTAGAGATAGTTAATTTAAGATAGCAGGTGGGAAGTTAGCATATGTGGGTGCAAAATTTGGTAGTCAGTCCACCGGTGCCTCAGCCCAGTCCCATCTCGGCCCATGGATGCCTACCCGTATCGCCCTGGCCCCGGGGCCGGCCCTGGTCCTGCGGGTGCAGTGCTGCCAGACCAGAGCTTCCTGTGGAATGTCTTCCAGAGGGTTGATAAAGACAGGAGTGGTATGATATCGGACAACGAGCTTCAGCAAGCACTATCCAACGAAGCCACCGGTAACTGAACGTGAGACCTCCCATATGCAAGGCAGGTGCTCAACTGCTTGAGCCAATCTGCTCCCTGCTCATTTTTTGTTGTTGTTGTTTTTGCTCATTGTCCGTTGTTTTTTCTCGAAGTTTTTGCTCCATGTCTGCTTGCTGTTTGTCTCCTTTCGGAGGTACCGGGAACTGAACCTGGGACCTCCCACATGGGAGGTGTGCGCTCAACTGCTTGAGCTACATCTGTTCCCCTGAAGGATATATTTTTAAGAATGAGAATAACTTTATTCTGATTATAAAAGTAACAGATGGTCCTTGTGAAATTTTCCAAAAAGATAAAAAGCTATTAAAGAGAGGGAAAAAATAAAAATAATTAAAACATTTTGGTAGGCAGGTACATGTAGGGATGGGAATCTGGGGGAAATGTCTTTTGATTGCTTCAATCTTTTTCAGTGAAGTAAGAAGTAAAGCTGTCAACTGAGAGGGAAGATGAGGTAGGAGATGTTGGCAGTTTGAGGTCTAGAGAAATGCAGTATGATTGCCAGGAAGCATCAAGGGCCCTCCTGGGGTTTGTGGTTGTGTCCAGTCCATGGGTGAAGGCATGATGTAAGGAGAGAGTTGTATTTTATCAGGATGGAGATTTTGATAGGCAATTTTAAAAAAGAGGGGCAAGTTTTTAAGTGAGTATGTAAGGAGTGATTTTTATAAATGACTCTAAAATTTAATCTATTTAAAAGAAAGGAAAGAGAATAATAAGTGAGTGAATGTGGTAGTTTGAGGTATTTGTGTACCCCAGAAAAGAAAATTTCCTTAAAGCTAACCCATTCCTGTGGGTATGAACTTATTGTAGGTGGGACCTTTGATTAGATTACTTCAGTTAAGAGCCTCTGATTAGATTACTTGGCCCAAGGTGAGTCTTAATCCTCTTACTGAAGTCCTTTATAAATGGGATGAATACAAAGAGAGACACGGAGAAAAACTCCTAGAAGCTGAGAGAGAAGGCCCCAGAAGCCAAAAGCTGAAATCAATGGAACTTGGGAGAGAGAAAGCTACAGGAGCAGAGAAAGCTGGAGGAAGCCAGAGGTGAAAGCAATGAGACCCAGAGGAGAAGGAAGTGACAACAGTTGCTGCCATTATGCCTTGCCATGTGACAGGAGTCCAGGATCATCAGCAGCTCATCTTCAAGGAGAAAAGAATTACCTGATGAGCCCTTGATTTGGACATTTTCATGGCCTCAGAACTGTAAGCTTATAAATTAATAAATGCCCCTTGTAAAAGCCAACCCATTTCTGGTATACTGCCTTGGCAGCCTTTAGCAAACTAAAACAGTGAGGGTCAGTGAACATTTGATAAGATCAATGGATTAGAGTGCTGGTTGGGTCAAAGGATTTTTTGAGTTGAGGTTCTAGAGCATGGGTTCTTGACAAGGGGTCCATGAGCTTGAATTGAAATTCAAAAAAACATTATTTTGGGGGGGAAGCGTTGGCACAGGTGTGGTATATTTATTAAATAATACACAGTATAGTGTGGGCTTAGTAAGGGGTCCTTGGTTTTCACCTGACTGGCAAAGGGGTCCATGGAACAAAAAAGTTAAGAACCCCTGTTCTAGAGGAAATAAAGATAGGTGGTGTGATTTGAGTGCAGGATTTATGAAATAGAGATTATGGGCAGATCACAGTAGCTGGCAAAGACAAAGTCTAAGATAAAAACTGTAAGAGTGAATGATTAAGGAAGGGTAAAGAACACAACCATGGGAGGAGAGAAATTGAAGAAAGGAAGATAGTTTGTTGAAAGGCCATCTATATGCATGTTGAATTTACCAAGATTTGGAGCAAGCAAAATGTTGGGGAGAGTAACAGTGAGCTTAGAGAGAAAAATTACTGGAGTGATACCCTTGATTAGGTAAGTAGGAATAGGTTCTAGTGCATTGATGCAGGGGATTATTTTGGCTAGATGCAGAGATAGTTGATTTAAGGTAGCAGGTGGGAAGTTAGGTTATGCAGGTGCAGTGAGCTTTGAGCCAATTTCCTATTTTCAGAGGGTTGCATATTTGGGCAAACTCCTTAGAGGATGTATTTCTAATTGTGAAACTGTTTTCTCAACATTTTACCCAATTTTTTATTTTGGTTTTGAATAGATTTGTGATGCTATGAAGAGAGAGAATAAAACACACAAAATAAACCTCTTACTAAACAATTTCTCTTGGGAACAAGATCAATAAACTATGTCCAAATAGTATGGATCTATAGTAAGAATATTTTAATATAATTAATAACATTTATAAATCAAGGGGAAAATATTATCTTCTTGCCAGGTTCTGAATAGTGGAGAACATTCCATTTGTATTTTTAATATATAAAGGAAATGAACGGTTACTATTAAAAATTCAAACTGAATAGAAAAAAACAGTGAGAAATAAAAATCTTATATACCAATTTCCTTATATAATTCTAGAGCCCACTGTTAACAATTCTTTGTATACTTATCCAAAACATGTCTAAGCATATATTAATATATATGTAGGAAATTATAATTGCTTTCTGGTCCTTTTCTTCCCTCCCTCCCTCCCATCCTTCCTTCCTTCCTTTCTTTTTCCCCACAAATGATGACACTGTACCTAGTGTTATGAAACTTTCATTTTTCACTTCACAATATTTCTTGATTATCTTTCCATATCAATATATGAAAGTGTAATTTTAATGACAATATAATATTTGATTACATAAATCTATCACAATTTATTAAACCTTTCCCTATTGACAGATATTTAGGTCATTCCCAGATTTTTGTTTTTTACAAAGAATGTTGTAATGAATATCCTTATGTAAATATATTGTTTTAGTTTTCCACTGGGCTGTTGATGCAAAGTACCAGAAATGGGTTGGCTTTTATAATGGGGATTTATTTACGGTAAAAGCTTATAGTGCCAAGGCCGTGAAATATCCAATCAAAGCACCATCAGAAATGCTTTCTTGCCAAAGTTAGCTCCTAGTGATCCTGGTGTCCTGCCATGTGGTGAAGATGACTGACTGCTGATCTCTGCTGAGGCTCCTGCCTTCCCCTCCAGAATCTACCACCTCCCAGAGCACAGCTGTGGGCAACTAGGCATAGGATTTTTCTCCTTCTGGGCCTCCTCTCTCAGTCTCATCTGCTCCCCTTTCTTCCTGAGTTCAGCTGTGGGCTATCAGGCTTATGGCTCATCTCTTCAGCCTTGAGCTGCTCTGTGGGTCCAACCTCTTGGGGGCTTCATGTTTTACCTTTGGCTGCTAGTGACCCTCAAGTCCTCTCTCACATGGCAGCTTCCTTTCTCTTTGTATTTCTCTCTGTGTCTCCCTTTACATAAAGCTCCAGTAAGAGGGTGGAGACCCAACTTGAGTCACACCTCACTGACATAGTCCAATCAAAAGGGCCCCACACTCACAGAAATGGATTAGTTCAAGATCATAATATTTTTCTTTTTGGGATTCATAAAATAACTTCAAAATGTCACATATAAGACCAATTCCTAAAAGTGAATATATTGGATAAAAAGATAATCAAGTTTTAAACATTGATACTCTATCAAGTTGTATTCCAATAAGTACCACTCTTGCTAATACTGGTTATTAATAAACTTTATTATCTTTATTATCATAATAGAAAAAGATTATTTATCACCAAGAATATTTTGATAAAGAATGACAAGGAAGTCATTTCTACTAGATATTAAAATATATTAAATATTAAAATAAAATTCTTAGATTAGTCAATGATATGGAAGTAAATGTCCATGAAAAGGCACAAGACTAGATATAAAAACAAAACCAACACATAATAAAAATGACATTTTTAAAAAGTTCGAAGTGATGTTACTCAAATAAATGTCTTGGGACTCCTGGCTAATCATTTTTTTTTTTTTTTTTAAGTTAGATGCCTGTCACATACCATTTACCATCACAGAAACTAGATAAGCTAAAACTTGAAAAATAAAACATGTTTAAAAAGCCAAATATTTATATAACCTTGGGGGTGAATAATCTTTCTAACTATGCAACTATGGGAGAAATCATCCAAGTTTTATAAGTTGTATAAAACTTCCATATATGTTTTTTTTTTTTTAATACTCTATTAAAAAGCACTACAACTGGAAATCTATTGCAACCAATATGATAGATGGTGATGTTTTTAAACAATGTATTTAAAATATTTAGGGGGCGGATGTGGCTCAAATGGTTGGGCATCCGTTTCCCATGTGGAGGGACTTGCGTTCTATCCCTGGGACCTCCTGGTAAAATAAAGAAAAATATAAAAGGTGCGTGGGTGAGCCGCCCAGGCCCCGCCTAACCATACAGCAAGATGATGATGTAACAGGAGAGTGACACAAAGGAGAGCCAAGATGAGACACGCCAAGAAACCAGGAACTGAGGTGGTGCAGGTGGTAGGAAGCCTCTCTCCCACATTGGAGGTTCCGAGGAATGAATCCCAGTGAAGACAGGAGGAGAAGGATGAGAGGAGAGGGCAGGAAACAGACACAGAGAATTGCCCAATGAATGGACACAAAACAGCAAAAACGGTGTTTTTTTTTTAATGGATAAAAAAGTAAGTAAATAAATAAATCGTTTAAAAAAGGAATTACTTTGTATAGAAAAAAATAAAATATTTTAAAACTCTTCTAAATCAATATAACAACATCCCAAAAAGAAGAACTAGACAATTCATAAAAGAAAGAGACAAAGTCCCGCCCCACCCCAACAAACATAAGCAAAATTTTTAACCTCATCACTAATTAAGCAAAGGTATTCCATTTTCATCTTTCAGATTTGGAAAAAAAAATGTTTACATCCACTAACACCATACTTATAAGGAATTCCTATACAATGGTGATGGAAAATGTAAATCACTGTAATTTTCTATATGGCAATTACACATATAAAACCTTGAAAATGTGTATTTCCTTTAATGCATCAATTCAAGATCTAGAAATTTATGATAAGGACACAATAAAAATGAGCATAAAGTTTAGCTATCAAGTTGTTTGCTGAAATATTTGTTACAAGGAGAATACTGAAAATAATCCAAACATTCAACAACAAGAATCTAAATAAATTTGGTGTGCCCATATAATAGAATAATATAAAGTCATAAAAATGATTGCACAGAAAAATATCTAATGACAAGGAATGAGAGAAAGCAGTTTAAAAAAGAAAGAGAACAGTCAGCCACTATACATCTAATAGATTGATTAAAATAAAACAACAACAACAACCTGACAATACCAAATGCTGGCAAGTATGTGGAGCAACAGGAATGCTCATTCATTGCTGTTGGGAATGCAGAAGGGTACAGCCACTTTGGAAGATAGGCTGGTAGTTTATTACAAAGTTAGAGTCGTAATATAAAATCAGCAATTGTACTCTTAGGTATTTACTCAAATGAACTGAAAACTTATGACAACACAAAACCTTCATATAGGTGTTTATAGTAGCTTCATTAACAATTAACCAAAATTGGGAGCAACCAATATGTCCTTGAATAGGTGAATGGATAAATAGATTGTGGTATAACATGCAATGGACTATTAGAGACAAAGAGAAATAAGCTTTCAATCCACTAAAAGATATGGAGAAGACTTAAATCTATATTTCTCAGCGAAATGATCCAGTCTGAAAAGGCTGCATACTGTATGATTCCAACTATGTGACATTCTGGAAAAGGCAAAACTATATAAACAGTTATAGCCCATAGTTTGGTGGAGAGAAAGAAAGGATAAAAGGCACTGAAACTCTTCTGCAGGATACTTAATAGTCGATACATGACTTTAAACATTTATCAAAACCCATATAAAAATAAAGAAAGAAAAAAAGACAGAAAAAAGACCCCATAGAACTGTACAACACAAATAGTGAGACCTAATGGAAATTATTAAATTATTGACTTTAGTTAGTAATAATGTATCAACATTGGTCATCAGTTGTAATGAGTCTATCAAAATAATGCAAGATGTTAAGAATAGGGGAAATTATGTGTTAGGAGAGAGGAGTATGTGGGAACTCTTTGTTAGTTTCTGCTCATTTTTTCTATAAATGTAAAAATTCTCTAAAAAATAAACTCTATTTAAAAAGTAAGTACAGCATAAACACGTTTATAGAAGAATTAACCAACTAGTAAACAAATATATGATGTAAAATGTAGGAATAATTTATATGATTTTTATTTTTCTTGTATGTGCTTTCTAAATGGACTCTAATGAACATATATTGGTAAGGGAAAATTCAAGCTAGTTTAAATATTATAGGATGAAGAAATATATATTGTGACCACATAGAAGTTTCACTGAAACCATATTAAAAAAATGTCAGGGATCGGCTTTAATGAACCAACCTTGAATCTTTCAGTCTGCTTAGGACTGCTCATGAAACAGGGGACCTTCCTTGAAGGCTTCTCTGCCTGTCACTGAGGAAACAAGAAATAAAATTAACCCTGTCTCTTTAATCTATAGCCTTGTCATCCTGAGTCAGGTTTACCACGTCTATTCATGAGTCCTTGAACTCTTTTCAAACCTCACCACCACCATTGCTACCAGTTAATGTAAGTCACCATTGTCTCTCACTCGGATTACTAAACTGTCTCATGAAAGGGTTCTCTAATTTCCTTCCTTCTCCTCTAAAATCCATTATTCACACATAATCACAGTGGTCACTTAATACTACAAATCAGATTATGTCATTCTCTGCTTAAACCCTGCTGATGGCTTCCAGTTTCATTTAGAATAAAATTGAAAACATTGATAATAATTTAAAAACTCCTGGAAGATTTGGCCTCTCTTTTTCTAGGGCTTTTGCACTCACGATTCTTTCTGTCTGAAATGTACACCCTCGATCTTCTAATGGCTAACGATTTCTTATTTCAGCTCAAATGTCACCTCCTCAATAATGATTTCCTTGACCAGCCAAAGCTAATTGCCCACTCCCTCATCCAACCATATCATTTTTTATATTGCTCTGTTTTCTGTTGTTAATTGCATTAATTACTCTCTGAAATTACTTTGTTCATTTGTTTGGTAATTTATCATCTTTCTCATTTGAATGTAAACTTGATGATAGCACAGACATTTTGTAACTCCCAATTGTACCTCAGATTTCTAGAACTGTGCCTAGCAGAGTGTAGGTGATTCATTACAGACATGCAGATATAGGAAACTACTTTTACCAAAGAGAGATGACAAGAATTATTAAACTCTACAAAAAATTTGGAGCCACCTCCATAATTCTGTTATGAGCCATAAATGATTTTCCAATTTAATCTTTATTCTGTGAAAAAAAAAAAAAAGGTTAAATCTACCTAGTACCCAGTTCTTGGTTTCTAATACCATTCTCAATAAAAGGAGCAAGAACTCTTTGGAGAAATGACTGACTCTAGGACGGGCACAGGAAATATACAAGATGCCCCTGGGGTGTCTGTAGTGTCAGGTAATAAGGAAGTGCTAAAATAAAACAAAACACATGGATGGGGGTATGTTAAAATTATACAGGAACCAGTTGAAACAGCACCGAATAGCCAAAGCTAGAATTATTTGAGCAATAAAGTAATACTGGATTATAACCCAAAGTGTAAAATAAATATCCATGAGTGCACATTGATGAATACATACATACATACATACATACACGCATACATACATACATACATACATATGAAGAGACAAATCTGCTGTGCAGAAGAATTCCAAATAATTTATGTATATATTCCACCCTCAAGGAGAGGAAGCATAACTCTCCACTACTTAAAAGTGAGCTGCACATAGTGACTCCTTCCAAAGAGTACTATATGGAAAGAAGAAAATAAAAACTACTCTACAGAAGAGACACCTGGTAAATACTATCTCAACCAGGTGGTCAAGGTCAATATCAACAGTGACTCATGTTGATAGTATGTATCCTTGATATGATGGGATGAAAATGGCAATTAATCTCTGTGTTCTTCCTCCCCAAAATCCACAATCCCCAGTTCATCATGTGAAAAATATCAGACGATTTCAATTAAAAGGCCATATTATAAAATACCTGAATAGTACCCCTCAAAACTGTTGAGGTCATCAAAAACAAGGAAAGTCTGAGAAACTGTCACAACCAAAAGGAGTCTCAGGAGTTATGACTACTAAATGTAATATCTATACTGGATAGGATCTAGAACAGTGAAAAAAGGACATAAAGTAAAAATTAAGGAACTCTGAATAAAGAGTAGACTTTAGTTAACATTCATGTATCAATATTGGTTTTTTAATTATAATAATGAATCATACTATTCTATTGCAAGATATTAATAATAGGAGAAACAGTGCAGAGTATATGGGAACTCGTTATTTTCTCAATTTTTCTGTGAATCTAAATCTCTTCTAAATAGTAATGTCTATTTTGAAAAACGCTAAATCTCAGAACTTATAAGTGTAGATTAAAAAGTCAGTACTGAACTATACTTATTTATTGTATGAGTTAGCCAAAGTAGTGCTGATGCAAAGCACCTGAAATCTGCTGGCTTTTATAAAGGGTATTTATTTGGAGTAGAAGCTTATAGTAGCAAGGCCATAAAGTGTAAGTTACTTCCCTCACCAAAGTCTGTTGCCACATGTTGGAGCAAGATAGCCGCCAGTTTCTGCAAGGGTTCAGCCTTCCTCTTTCCTCTTAAGGCTCTGTGCATCCAACTTCTTCCAATCTCAGCTGTAGGCTGGCATAGAGCTTGTCTCTCTTCCTCTGGGGCTCATTTCTTTCTGGGTCCAGCTGCTCTGTTCTCTTCACAAGGTCAGCTGTAGATTATCAGAATCATCTCTCTTCCCCTGGGCCACAGGATCCCCTGTATATCTTCTCTGTGTATTTACTTTCTTATGAGAGTCTCTTTTATCCCTACCAAGGAAGTGCGGACTCAACCCTGCATGCCCTAATGATGTGGTCAAATAAAAGCCCTAGTCTTGATTTAATAAAAATAAAAGTGAAACCTCTGAAAACAATACAATCTAAAATGTCCAGAGGAATAGACCAGTTTTCGAACACAATCCAATATCTACTTTTGGAAATCATAAACAAATGTTACATTTGTTAAATACATTTTTTTTTTTTAAGATTTTATTTATTTATTCACTTATCACCCCCTTGCTGCTTGTGCTTGCTGGGTCAGCTAACCCCGCCGTGCGGGCTTGCCGAACCCCGGGCCTCCCATATGGTAAACGGGAGCCCTACTGATTGAGCCACAGCCGCTTCCCTGTTAAATACATTTTTGACTACATTTTATTCACTCTATGAAATAGTTGTGCTGGGTAATGAAAATAACCCTAAATTTAATTTTATATGAGATTCACCACATGGCCCCTAAGAATTTTTCAATTTACTTTTCTCAGAAATATTACAGTAGGTTTACATTCTATCAAAGAAAGTAGTTTATAGCTGCTATAATACAGTACTATTGGTGGTAGAAATTCAGACCATCGACTTTTGACTATAGTCAAAACAGTGAAACTGTCAAATAGGATGTATTTGAAATACATTGATCTACACAAACTCATGTCCAGATGAATGAAGAAAAATACTAAAGGATGTTCATTGTAGCATTGTTTATATTAATAAAAAGTGGCAAAGTTATAGGAATGGTAAGTAATTTGTGGTACATTTTTATAATGGAAAACTTTATATTAGTTGAAATGTACATTGATATATCCATGTACCAATATGACTAATTCTCAGAAACATGATGTTGAATGTAAAAAGCAAAACATAGAATGATACTGTTTTAGTTTGCCATACGGCTGCTGATACAAAGTACCAGAAATTTGTTGGCTTTTACAAAGTGCATTTATTTGGGGCAAAAGCTCACAGTTCAAGGCTGTGAAAAGTTCAGCTCAAGGCACCATAAGAGGTGCTTTCTCACCAAAATCAGCTACTATTGATCATGGCATTGTTGCCACATGGTGAAGCAAGATGGCCTCCAATCACCGCAGTGGTCTCTGCCTTCCCCTCCAGAATCTACCATCTCTTGGGGCTCAGCTATGAGCAAACAGGCATAGGGCTTGTCCCTTTTTGGGCCTCCTGTATCAGTCCCGGCTGTTCTGCTCTCAAAGTTCAGCTGTAAGCTATTAAGCATATAGCAGGGCTGGTCTCCTCTTGAACTGCTCTGTGGGCTCAGCCTCTTGGGGTCTGTGTGCTTAAGCAATCCTCTCTCTCACACTGCAGAATCAAATATGTTGCTCCTTTTCCCCTCTGTCTGAGTCTCTGTGCCTCCCTTTATATCAGACCCAGCAAGAAGGCAGCGACTCAATATGAATCACAGGCCACTGACATAATCCAGTCAAATGGGTCTCACACCCACAGGAATGGATCAGTTTAAAACATAATATTTCTGGGGAAGCGGCTGTAGCTCAATTGGCTGAGCTCCCATTTACATATGGGAGGCTCCAGGTTCGATTCCCGGGGCCTCCTGGTAATGGCCAACCAGCCCGCGCGGCTGGGTGAGCTGATGGCCTGCACAGCACGGTGAGCTGCCGCAGCAAGATGACCCAACAAAGGGAGACAAGCAGACCCAGAAAAATGCAAAAACAAATGGATACAGTGAGCACAAGCAGCAAGGGGGGGATAAATAAATAAATAAAAATAAATAAACAAAAATAAATAAACATTTCTCTTTTTGGGATTCAAAATAATTTCAAACTGCCACACTTACATTATGATACCTCCTATAGTGTCCTATAGGATATACTGTATGCAAGAGTAGTTATAATATAATTCTAAAAATATGAATGTAAAGACTGTGCATCAGATTCAAAAGTAGCTGTTACCTGAGAAGGGAGTGATAGGGTTGGATCAGTATTGAGTACTGTGATGACTAATTTCACGTGTCAACTTGTTTAGGTTATGATGTTCATTTGTTTTTGTTCAAGCAGGCACTGGTCTGATTGTTACTGTGAGGATATTTCATGGCTTTAGATCATTAGTCAGTTGATTGCATCTGTGACTGATTACATCTACAATTAACAAGGAAGATAGACTTCCACAATGAGAAGAGTCTCCTCATCCAATCAGTTGGAAGCCTTAAAGGGAGAACTGAGGATTACAACAGTCGGAAAGAATTTCTATCTCTACCAGCCGGGCAACTTCTGCTGGGGATTCATTGGCACCTTCACTGGAGTTCTCAACTTGTGCCTACTTCTGGGGAATTCACCATCACTATTGAGTTACTAAATTGTTGCCTGCCTTATGGAATTTGGATTTGCCAATCTCCATGGTCATGTGAGCCAATCCTTTAAAAAAAAAAAAAAAAAACACCAACCTTTTAATATTTACAGTTATGTTGTCCTATATATTTTATCCTATATATACATCCCATATCTCCCATAAATATTGGTTATGTTTTTTTCTGGAGTACTATGACTAATACAGATACAAAGAAGGCTTCCATTGTATGTGCTAAATTTTATCACTTTTTGTGAGAAACTGAAACAAATATGACAAGTCATGATGAATTTTTTAAAGCAACATAAAAACAAATATATAAATTCAAAACAAGAAAAATATTTTCAAACATTACATCCAGTTCAATTTTGTTCCTTTAAGTACTGGCCTTCTTGTTAGCTCTTGGTAGCTTTTGGTAGGCTTTGGCCAGCAATAGACCTTTTTAAGTAGTTTTAAGCAATTTGCTCCAGAATCACTCCATTTGGTCCGTATGTACTTCCTTCCCTTTCTGGCTCTTCTGTTGTTGCTCTTTGGTTGTTCTCTCTTGCCTACCCTGCTTAACTGGATATACATTCTTGTCTTTTCCAATTGATTTCCTTTACCGGACTCTCAGGAACATTTCTTACTTCACAAATCTTTTATACCAATAAATTACAAATGATTACTAGATCTGCTCTGGGTTTGAAGACAGAAAGGCTTATCATTTGTTTTATGTTTCTTATATCCAAAGAAATTAGACTTTCTTCTATACTGGAATATTGTCTTTTATCCTGCTAAAATATAAAATCTCCCATATTATCTGGAAGCCTCTCCTTCTAGAACATCTGTTTGATGTTTTTGGACATTTTCATTTCATTGATCATGTTCTTTTAAGTACTTTAATATTTGATATCTGTTTACCAATGATGCATTCTGGGTAGTATCCTCATATCATCTATAAATCTCTAATTCTTACTTCATTTTTACCCATTCACTGAGTTTTTAATGCTAATTCTTATTTTCACTTACAAAATTTCTATTTGTTTTCTTATTTTCAACATTCACTTATTCTTATTTCACAGTATTTTGTTCTTGACTTACAGTTTCTATTCCTACCTATAGATCTTTCATCATTTAAAAAAAATTGGTTCTATTTTTAAATTTTTCATCATTTTAACATGTATATTTATAGCTTTTTAAAGATTATTTTATTATCTCAAGTTCATAGAATGCTAGTTCTATTTTTTTTGTTTGCTGATTGTTGGTTATGGTGGTTTATTTCCGTGTGGTTTGTAATTTTTTATTGTGAGCTGATTTTAATATTGTGGGTTTTTTTTTTTTCCTTCGGAATCTAAGTTTTTGGGAAATGACCCTCCAATATTTTATAATTGCTTCTGCCAAGAATTTTAAGATGGAATTGGCCTGATACTCATTTCTACATTAATTTAGACTGACAAATTCCACAGAAGTAGTATATATCTAGATTCTAAACCCACTTGATGCCGTCCTAGAATTCTTTGTATAAGACCCCCAATTATTTTTCCCTCTAAAACACACTGTTGGGGATTGAATCATGACTCCTGATCCTATGGGTGTGGACCCATTTTAAAAAGGATCTCTTGAAGATGTTATTTCAGTTAAGGTGTGGCCTAACTGAATCAGGTTGGCCTTGGAGTCTTTTATAAGCAGAATGAAATTCAGGGAGAGAGAGCAAAAGTATGGGAACCCAGAAGAGAAAGGAGAAGAGAAGATGTCACCATGTGCATTGCCATGTGACATAAAAGCTAAGGAACCCCAAAGCTTGCCAGCTAGCCAGAAACTACACCCCCTACCCCTGCAAGGATGTAAGACTTCTAGCCTCTGAAATTGAAAATGTGAACCAATAATTTCCTGCTGTTAAACCAACCCAGAATATGGGATTTGTTTTAGCAGTTGGGAAACTAATAGAGAGAGGACAGAAACAAGTTTCCTTGACTGCCTGGGCCAATACAGTACAGTTTTCTAGTTCTTCTTTTAGTGAGACTACAATTCTTTGATGTTCTATGCTTGATATAGGGGTTCTCAATTTCAGCTCCTCATATTACAAAGGTTTACACCTCACAGACTTTAAAACTAAGCCCTCTGGGCATTTGGAACTATTTCTAAATATGATATATATTCTCCCACTTCCCAGATCCCTAGGTAAGCTTTCATGTTTATCACTCAGATATTTAGTTATTTATCCATTTCTGTATTTGGAGGCTTCCCTTTATTTATTGTGAGCATAATTATACATTAAAAACATTCTTTTGCATTTTAGTTTAGTTTCTAGGAATTGGTGAAGAAGTTCCATGTTCGCTTAGTCTACCAGAATTGAAGAATTTAAACTTCTCATCAGTTTTGTATATATTATTATTTTTCATGTAGTAGGTCTCATTTCACCTTAAAATGATGGGGGAAGTCCCGACTCTGAAGATAGAGGACTAATGCCAGAAGCCATTATAACAGTTCTTTTCCTGGAAGGCTGAAAACAAGTTGGTTTCTATATTCTACTTGTTCTGAGTCAAGATTAGTAATAACGGCATAAAATTTACCAATAAAGTTATTTCTGCAAACAGTTGACTTCCCTAGGAAGTCAGGGTCAAAATTCATAGTTAAGTCATTCCTGGTGATATAACTAAGGATTCAACCAGTGCCACTTATATTTAAGTTGGTGGATCTATCTAGGCCAGCAATTGGAAAACCTTATCTGTATCCTCTTTACCTTACTTGACGGACCATTTTAGATTTTAACTTTTTGCCACCTAGGCACCTAAAGCATGGGCCACTTATTTGTGTAGAATAACCAAACACAAAATGTGGCATAGAGTTCCTCTGACTTTTTCCTCTTCTGACTATTAGAAATGGAGTAATTTGTGGCGTGACCATAATCCCAGTTTTCCTGGGACAGTCCTGATTTATAACTGTTGTTCTGGAGAAATTATTAAGCCACCTCCTGGTTTAGATGATACATTTTATGGTCATGCTGTTTATACAACCAGGGGCTCCCCAGACTTTCAGGATGGTTGACACAGGAAATATGCAGATGAAGGCCTGAACACTTCTCTGACAAATTCTAGCTGCCTGAGAGTTGCTGGGCCCCACAGTTGCTCAGTCCAGGACAGAGATGGAAAAGGAGGGAAAGGTCTTCGCTGCTAAAGCTAGGTTGATAAAGAGGTACCATCACAATTGTCCTCTTACTGGCTTACTTCTTTCCCTAGATATTCACTTTTTGACACCAGTTATTCAGGGAAAAAAGATAGTGTCAAGTCTTCCTTATAAAATTATCACAAACTCCCTCTCGGTTCATGATATTCCAACCAATTTACTATCCTTCATACATGCCTAATGGGCACTTAGTTATTTCTTTCTCACTTTCCCATACATATCACCCAATACAAGATGTACCAAAGGGGAAGCGGTTGTGGCTCAATCAGTAGGGCTCCCGTTTGCCATATGGGAGGCCCCGGGTTCGGTTCCCGGGGCCTCCTGGTGAAGGCAGGCCTGCCAGTGCGGCGTGGTTGGCTGACCTGGCGGGCACAAGCAGCAAGGGGGGGATAAATGAATAAATAAATAAAATCTTTGAAAAAAAAAAAAAGATGTACCAAGGCACATTTACATAATCACATAATTGCTTAATTATTTGCTAA
The DNA here is from genome assembly GCA_026826555.1 of Tolypeutes matacus. Classification (NCBI taxonomy): domain Eukaryota; kingdom Metazoa; phylum Chordata; class Mammalia; order Cingulata; family Chlamyphoridae; genus Tolypeutes; species Tolypeutes matacus. The sequence goes on from JAKSZT010053928.1 coordinate 13,767,813, forward strand.
TACCATCAAGATATGCTCACACTGAAAGCATATTATAATCCCAACTAATAATTCAAAAATATAATAATGATTCAAACAATTCCTTTTTAAGGATGATTGTTTCCAGTACAGGATTTCAGAAAGTAGAAACAACATGTTAATTAAAATTATAATGATTTCCTTACCCTCAATAATCTTTAACATGCTCTAATAGATAAAATGCTTGATTCTTGTTTGTCTGGGTTTTTTTGTTTGTTTGTTTATTATTATTATTGAAATAATGAAAATGCTCTAATAATGATTGAAGTGATGAATGCATAGCTATGTGATTATACCAAATACCATCAGTTGTACACTTTGGATGAATTGTATGCTTGATTAATATGTATCATTAAAATTATTTTGTTAATAAAATAAAATAAAATGAAAAATACTTGATTCTTAAATTTATACAAATAAACAAAAAGATTTTACTTGATAAAAAAGTTTCTTTATTACTGATTTGTTTAATAATTATGTCCTCTTCCCAATAAAGGTCTTGATTTGAAAGTGTAACTGTATTATTACCAGGGAAGATTTACACTTTTGATTTGCAAAGTTCACCTCCACCTCTGCCTCTACTCATTTCCATTTCTCTAAACCTAAATGCAACAAGTGGGAGATGGCACTAATTGAGAATATTATAGGACCTTTTTTTACTTTTAAGCTTTAATAAGATTTTCATTTCATGGTCTTGATGGTCATTTTTCTACATAGAATAATATTTCAACAGGCAATACTATATTGCTACTGTTATTAATTATTATAAAAATGTGTGTAAGATTCTAATGCCCCTTAAAATCAATATAATACAAAATTACATTTTGATGATTAAAAATCTTATTTGCCTTCACTGGCATTATGACTTCTGTTCTTAATTGAGTCCTAAAGCAAAACTTTTGCCAACATACACAAATCAGTTTTTTCCTAAGCCTTTCTTGTATTATATTGAAACAAGAAGAAATGAAAGAGAATCAATTAAATTTGTGTTTTAGACACATGAAGGAGCTGTAGTCCAAATTCAAATGGACACTATCTTAAAATGCAAAGCCTATATTCAAATCTTTTTGAGTTTTTATTTACGAATTGGTTTTCTTTTGAAATAAACTTGTCTGTAACTATAATTATTTAAAACACACTGAACAAATGCATTAATAATTTATGGAGCAACAACAAACTTAATTATGATGCTAAAAATCAAGAGAATTTGTGGGGATATATATATATTTTTTTCTGTTGGCAGCATCTGAAAGAGGTTTGGCATTGATATTAAAAGTATTTCTGACCTTTCTCACAAAAGCTTTTCAGTAGAAATTATTTTAGAAGACCTTGATGTCACCTTTAATCATGTTGTTTAAAGAAGAAAAGGGACAAATATTATTCTAAGACCTGTTTTGTGTTTTCTATAACCTGTTGTAAAATTATAAAATTATAATATAAATATCTATAAAGAGGAATAAACAACAAAACCAAATATAAAACTTAAATCCTTTGTAAATGTTCCAAGCTGAGAAGTGATGACCTAGGATTGCTGCATTGTTAGCATTTACCTTAGATGCTTAGATACAGGTTAGCATTTACCTGTAGGTCCAAGCCTTGTCTGTGATCCTCCTGTGGGTGCACAACAGATGTCAAAGGAATGAAACTTGAGTTCATGTTTCTATTTGGAATCATCTGCTATCTCATCCACACCCTTAAAACTGCCCATATTGCTACTCAAGAAAAGATGGAGACAAACATCAAGGATCTAAAATACATACATGTTAAGAGTTTTACAGGTGATGTTAATAGCCTGAATTACTTATAACAATGGAACAAAAAAAACAACATAAAAATCAAAATTCTACCTTATAATTTTAATAAGTGAGAATTAGAGCTAAACAAGAACATCTTCATTTATAAATCTTAGACTCTAAGAGAGGACATTATGAGGCGATCTAGGAGGTGACCCCTAGGGGCAGAAGACAGGAAGGAAGAACAGGACACTAAGAAAATTGGGTAAGACACTGTGATGGTTAAGTTCATGTGTCAATTTGGCCAGTGTATGGTGTCCAGTTGTTTGGTCAAACAAATACTTGCCTAGTTGTTTCCATGAGACTATTTTATGGACTTAAATCATTAGTAAATTGGTTGCATCTACCGCTGATTATATCTACAATCAACAATGAGGGAAATCTCATCAAATCAGTTGAAGGCTTTGAAAGGAGAAGTGATGATTTCAGCAGGCAGAAGGGAGACTTTCCATTTCCACTTTAGCCAGCCATCTTCTCCTGGGGAGTTTATTGAAAACCTTCATTGAATTTCCCAGCTTAGGGCTTGCCCTGTGGAATTTGGACTTGCCCATCCATACCCATAGTCATGTGAACCAAGTCCTATAAATATCTCTGTCTCTGTCTGTTTCTCTCTCTCTCTCTCTCTCTCTCTCTCT
>JAKSZT010053928.1:13770268-13789603 GCA_026826555.1 Tolypeutes matacus
TATATATATATATATATATATATATATATATATATATATATATCCTGTCATTTCTACTTATATATTTCTACTTCCCTAGAGAACCCTAAGTAAAACAGATGTCTTTACAAAGTTATCCAGGCTCAGCCTGAGGGAAGGAAAGTCATCTGTACCTGTACCACCACTTACATGCCTTCATCTGCCCTCCTCACACTGACCTGCCAGCATTGCCATACAGTGTGATTGACGAAGGTCTGGAATTAAGGAAGTGATATTTCTTTTCAACCACATCTGAACAGAACTGAATTTGTCTGAAGTGAGAAAGTAGCTATTTCAAAAGGCTTTCGTATGAAGTTATAAGCAAAATAAAATGACTGCCTGCATTAGGTAAACCCTTTCTGAGAAAGGATTTTCCAGAAGACAAAGACAATTAACTGGAAGGGCTTTCCAAGAAAATGGAAAGAACCCTACAGAATTGTAGTAAGCACCCTGGTGATAAGCCAGTTTCCCTCTAGTAGAGATAGTTTATGAGAGTGGATAAGCATAGCAAGCTAATCAATATATATCTACTCCCTGCTTTGTAAGATTACCCCTACCCCCACCCCAGCCATGTAATAAGAAACCTTAATGTCAAATAGTCATTGTAACTTCCCACTCAGAAATTCCTTAAATGCCTTTTATTTATTTATTTATTTTTATTTATTTTTATTTTTTGTTTGTTTGTTCTTTTACCGGGAGGTCCCGGGGATCGAACCCGGGTCCCTCCATATGGGAGACGGACACCCAACCAGTTGAGCCACATCCGACCCATTAAATGCCTTTTAAATAGCTATGACCAGATGGCTCTTGAGACTCTCATTCCACTTTTGGTTTGGGGTCTCCCTGTTCACACACAGTTTTTCTCCTTCAATAAATCCTTTTAATGTTTTAATTTGTTTGTGGTAAAGTATTTCTTTTGACAGTTTTGGCATCAGAAGTGGGATCCAGAGAAGACCCCCAACTGTCCCCATGGCTGATGAGTGACCAGCTGTGGTACCAATGGGATACATATGTCCACTTCTCTCTGACTGCCTGTGGAACACTAGGGGTAAATTTCTCCAAAATGGCTCTTTATGCATTTTGAGCTCTTTGGGAGTTTATTGTCAGGTTGAATTCTTATCCAGTCCCCATTTTTGTTTCCATTTTGGTAAGTAAAATTCCTGTCTATCTGAGGGAAGTATATGGATTCCAGTACCTTGAGGCAGTTACTTGTCAGAACCTCTAATAATGCCTCTGGAATCTTCTGGGTGAGCATGGGCTCCTCTCAGTTTAAATCTCCTATGATCCTCCTTTTCCATCCATTATGCTGCCCTCAAGTTCTGTTCCAGACACCTATCTGGAACTCCCACTCATGGGGGATTTCACTAAGGTCAGAGTAGTATAGGAGTATCTGAGCTGCAAGAGCCCAGGGCCTGAGGCACATTTGGGATCTGGTCACAGCATAAGGGCTCTTCTTGCTCTAAATCTCTCTCCTCCTCTGCCAAACACTATACATTTTGTCACTACAGGCCCAATTCACATTTGCTTCTGAACCCATGGGTAAATCTCACTAAGGATGATTGGAGTCTGCAGTGGCCACCTTGGGGGATATTTGATTCAGATAAAATCATACATTTGAGAGGCAACTTAGAAAAGAAAGGACCCAAGATCTCCCAGAAAAAAACAGGGGAGCTTTCTTTGATTGCAGTCAAAGGCCTTCAAACAAAATTCTAAATAAAAAGATTGCTTCACTAAAAGCTTTGTTGGGCAAAGATAATGAGTAATTTGACAAACAACAAACAAGACTTGTTTTCTCAGTAAATTCCCCCCCCCCCTTAGCTTTCTGATCTCTCTGCTTCTGAATCTCTGTTGATTTCTCTGTTTTCTTCTTTTCCAGATCCCTACCTTTACCCAAAAACCCCAAAATGGCAGTTGTTTCTAAAGATTTATCCCTCCCATGAGCCAGGGATGCCAGAAACTATAGAATTTAATTTAAACCTTCAACATGAACAGAATTTAATTACAATTAAAGATTACCCTAAACCCAAATAAAGCTAGCAAATATGCATAGAAGAATTTAGAATTCTCTTGGGTACATATGATTAAGAGGCACCTGACTTCTATTGACTTGAACGCATGTTGGTTGAAATCTTAGATGTTAAACCCTGGGTGGCAAAAGCTCATTGGACTGACCCAGAAAGGAGCTTACAGGACCTATCTTTCCACAATAAATCTGAGGGTCAAAAAAAGGCCTGGAAAAACAGGACAATGCCTCTAGAAGTTTAGACATCAGGTAATAACATCTTAAAAGTTTCCTCCACAAATATCGATGGTTACCTCGTTTTGAACAACTTCAACTCATCCTATCTGCCAGGAACAGAAATTTGGTAAAATATAAAAGATGGTCAAGGACAGAAGCCCAGCTCTTTTATATAAACTAGTGGGTTTGGTTTTTTTGTGTTCTGTATTTCTGTGTTTTTACTCATGGCTTAAAATTTTAAATTGAAACTAAAAGCTCTCTATTTGAATCTGACTGTTTGAATGTATGTTATATGTATATTTTCCTACCTCCAAATGGTATTAACAAATTAACTTGTAAAATTCCTTCAAGAAACTCTGTTCAAATTGGTTTAAAGATAAATAACTGCTTAAATAAATATTCATAAAATCCCAGGAATTGAAGAAACTGAAGTTGAATACATCCAAAGGGGAAAAAAAAGTTCTTATAAAAACTAATCCAAATATTTTGAAAATTCAAGTTCACATAATTTAGGTAAATCTTTGACAAATAAAACTAGTTTAATATTGTTAGTTAAATAAAAACAGCTATGTCTCTTGAATTATCAGAGTTAAGTACAATACAGCATGTATTTTGGGTATATACTTTCTAAATTTATACAGTTTACTGATCAAATAAGCTAGCATTATATGTACTAGGTATTAAAGTAAAAAACATAAAATTGTGTTTTGGAAAATTCAGTTATTCTGACAAACTTTATTTCAACACTAGTTATATCTTATGGCAGCTGAAAGACAGCTTCTAAGATCTTTCTGGTAACTTAAATTTGTAAAGTATGATGTATTTTTTGATAAAGAGAAAGGATAATCTTATCTTAAAGTAAAATGACTGGTTGTTGCAGAATGAGAGAGAAATATGTAGGACAAAACCTGAATGGATATAGAAAGCTGTAGAGAGGTCACAGAAACAAATTTTATTTGTTGTGTTCAGAACTGGCTAAGATTTGATGGGTTAATTTATAAGATTTTAAAAAGAGTTTTTGTATCCCACAGTGTATTCATGCTAAACTGGAATTTGGTTTTCTCTCTGTTAAAAATGACAAAATTTGCTGGGAAATTTTTGGTGGCTCTTAGAAAGTGGTTGTAAAGGTCTTTCATAACTATCTGTGTAATCTGCAGAAGCAGGCAAAGAGCTGTGTCTTATCAGAATAATAATCTCCTGTGCTTTATTTGATCTTATCATCCTCTACTGTTTAAAAGAACAAATCTCATTCAAAGAACCGTGTTATTTTTGTTTGGTTGGTTGTTTTTTTTTTTGTTTTTTTCTTTTTTTTAGGATCATCCTATCTCCTCTCTTTACTTTTTTTTTTTTTTTTTACCCGAAGGTACCGGGGATCGAACCCCGGTCATCTCCATGTGGTAGACGGACGCCGAACCTCTTGAGCCACATCCGTTTCCCTCCTCTCTTTACTTTTAAAACCTCTTATTGCCATTTTTATTAGAGAGCCAAGTATGGTTTCATAGTGACCTAAGGTCCTATTTAACCAAATGTTCAAACCTCCTGACAGCTTTTGACATTTTGCCATCCCAAAATCAAACCCTAAATGATAGCTTTTTTATTCCAAACTGTGTGATTTTCTACAGGGCCCCTGGGAAATAACAAATTTGGATTTGTTCTTCGCTGCCAAAAGAAAGGAGTAAATAAATAACTTCTGGTAGAGAGCTTCATAAAGGAGGTTAGTTTACCTAAGAGAAGGACTTTGTGATTAAATCAACTTTCTTTTCTTCCTACACAAATCCTGGTGAAAGTACTAATGAAAGTGAAGGAGGAAAAGAAGGAAGGAACTTGAATAATTTATTCAGACTTTGGCAAACCAATCCTTAGCAATCAAATTAGATATTTATAATAGATATGTGTTGGTCTAATCCAATGTAAGCTTTTAAGTAGAACCTATTTTAAATAGGACATTCTGGATAAGAAATATATCATTGAAGAATGTACAATAAACCTAATATGAAACAGTCTTATTATTTTTCAATCAGGATTAATGTGACTGAAACATGCTGTGCTGGAAAGTGTTTTGTTACTGAAGATTATATATTTCTTCCAGAAAGTCCATGTGCTTCAAATAGCCTCCTCTGTGGAACCAAATGACTTAAATGGAAGACAAGGCTTTAATTTCCAAGAACAGGCCACCAAAAATGAGTTACATCAGCTTTCCTTATATCATTGCTTACCCCTTCTTCCTGTCTCAAAGAAAAAACATTCTTGAACTTTCCCTCTCCTGCCTTTTCTAGGACCTTGCCTTATGTTTTTTCCTTCTTTATCCCTCCCTATTGACTTCTTACGCCTATTCTACAAAAGGGCTTAGGTTTCTCTAATCCTAACTAAAATAAAATATCCTTCAACAGTGCTTTCTCCCTCAGGCTCTAAAATATTATCTCTCCTATATTCCACTGGGACACTTGTAAAATATAAATTTACTCCTCAGTTTTCTCATTTCCCATTTAGTCCTCAGTTCAGGTCTGCATCTCTGCCAATCTACTAAACCTTCTCTCATAAAGTCCATTTATGACCTAATAATAGCTAAGTTAATCAGTCCTTACCCTGTTCTCTTATTAGTATCTGCTATATGGGTTATCATCGTTGCTTACTTAGGCCTCTTTTGGTAATCCATTTCCCTGTTTCCCTATGATATTGTTACTCCTCTAACCTCTCCTATCACTTTTCCATGATTCATTAATATTCTTTACAGACTCCTTTTGCTCCATCTAATCTCAGGCTTCTTCCCCTAGTCATCTTCACTCCTCTACTCTTCCCCACTGATGTTCATTTTTGTGTGATCTAATTCTTTCCCATAGCTTCGTGAAGATTCATATATTCATCCATAAATTCTAATCTGAGATTTGTATATAAAACTTTCAGCTTTGTAAAGAACATCTTTATGTGAAGGATCAGTCAGAATGTCAAACAGATAACATCAAAAGCCCAACTTATTATCCTTACCTTTCCTACCCCAGGAAAACAAATTCCAGTTAAAGACACTCACCCAGACATTCAGAATAGAAATTTTGACATTACTGTCAACTTTTTCCTCTTTTGAAAATTTTTTTATTCTTTTTGCTCTGCTTATATTTTCACTGCACTTTTTTTGGTCCAAAGTAGCAATCCCATACATTTTTTTTTTTCTGCTTCTAGTTTCTTATCTACTCCTATCCATAATTCCATACTTTCGCCAGAATATTTCTCAATTACAGATTTGAGCATGCTCTGCCCCACTCAAAAAATGTTTATTGTCCCTTACTGTCTAGAGAATGAAGTCAAAACACCTTGATGTAGTATGAAAGGTCCTTTACAGCCTGACTCCAAACTATTGGATCAGTTTCATTTCATACCCCACTCTTAAAACACATCCCTTGTACTTTAATCAGAATGGATTATTTACCATTCTCTATGGTTTTCTATATGATGTCCTACAGTTTCCCAATTTCTCATATTTGGTTGCCTTACCTTTTTTGGCTGAAATGACCAACTTTCTATTATTTATTTATTTATATCCAATTCACCCTTTAAAATCTAATTTAACTAACATATCTCTGAAAATCTTTCTCTGGGCTCTGAGCTCCTCATGGACAGAAATTTAACTGTTGGTTTATTCTGAATCCCAAGACTTAATGCCATACCTGGCACAATGTAGGTGCTCATGTACCTTTCCATTCATATTTTCAACTTTCTTAGCTTCTCATTTAGCATTTATAGTATTTTTTTGTTACGGTAGTCTATAAACATGCACATTTCTGCATTAAGCTCTTTGAAGAGGGCCCATGCCCTTATCTATTTCCCTGCTTCTTCTAATAACTTGTTAGATGTGTGGTACTCCATAAATGTTGTATTTAAATGTAACACAGATTTTATTCCCCTTATATCTTAAGATATTGAACCAAGTAGAGTATAATCTGTGTACAGTAAGTGAAAAAAAGAGGAAAGTAAGGGCATGAGGTGATGTTCTTATGAGGGTCAGTAGACTAAGCTACATGCATTAGTCCCTGTTCAGTTAGGTAGGAGAGTAGAGTAGTGAGCTAGTATGTGGCCATCAAGTCATTCATGGTCATAGGAAACAATAATATACTTCATCTGTTAGTAAAAAGAGAAAAATAAGAAACAGAGGATCTCTATAGTTATTTTAGTTTTCTTAGATACCTTGACAAGAGCTGTCAGAGAATTGAACAATGCATATAAAATAAAGTATAGCCCCTATCATTAAGTAAGCTGTACATTGAGAAACTCTATTCTACAGAATTTATCGAGAGAGTCACACACACATCAATATCAGCACACCTGTTACACATCATTGATTAGGTTCACACTCGAGGTAAACTGTATTATTGCTATGAAAGACATTCAAAATTAGCTAACAGGGTTCTAACCCTGCCTCTGATTCTAATTTAGTGTATGACTCTGGGAAATCCACTTAATCTCTCTCAGCCACAGTTGCACTTCTCTAAATGAAAAGATAGATAAATGGATAAAAATCTGTGATTCTAAAACTCCCATTTTTATAGAACCATGTGGAACTGAAATCTCTTTATAGATCCCACACATTAAAAAATGGATTTTCTTTTTCTCAGTAGTCTGAACCATTCTGTAAAATCATTCCCCATAGCTTTCACAACCTCTGACACAGCACAACTACCTCTTTATGAGAAAACGATGACTGAGATAGAAACGTCGTGATGAACCTCGACTGCCCGCCACTGCCACCTCCATCACCACTATCACAAATACGTGCACACACACACACAACACACACACAACTCTTTCCACAAGCAGAGGTGCTGAAGCATTTAAAAACAATCTTACAAAGATCATTTAAAAATATTTTTTAAATGCATTTTAAATTGAACTAAATGACTGTCAGTGACTTTTAAATGCAGGCTTTTTATATTGCTTTCATCCTATTATTTTTATAGCAAATTTTAAATGAGGATTTAGGAGGAATCATCAGAAGCAGCAGAGAGAATCAAGGCTGTTTCATGCAGTTTCTACCTCCTGAGTCATTCCACTCTTTAACACACACAATGTCACATGACCAAAAATAATTAAAAATGTGAACACCTTATACAATATCAACTATTTTAAAAGCCACAGTCCTAGCATCACAAAATCACTAAAAACTGAGAAAATCCATTTTCACAGCAATTAATTTGCCTTCATTTACTCCTCACTCCCATACTGGGGGAGGGGACAGCATCTGCACTATCATTCCAAGTCTATTAAACACATCACATACATCTCCATTCATATGGAAGAAATGGCTTATGTATTTTTTTCTAAAAGGAAAAAGAAAGCAGAAACAATCAGCATGATAATCGCTGGTAGGAATTGTTCAAAGGTCTTTGTGCTTAGTATGTTGGCGTGCCTTTGAGGCTGCTAACAGAATGCTCAGCCCCGGGCTTTGGCAGAGCCACTGCCATGTTAATCTGCTTCATTACATTTCTACAATTTGTTCCCTGCATTAAGGAACAGTATTATTCAGACAGAGAAAGATCATCTTTCACTTGGAAAGCTTTACCTTTAAAAAGTAAACAAATAAAGCCACAGATGAACACTAAATGCTGGGAAACCAATAGGATGTTAAAATACAGCATGTCAGAGTCAGGGCCTGTTTTAGCCTAGGAAGATTTAAAAATGAAGCAGAGCTAGAATTAGAGCTTTTGAATCTTTAAATCTGAATCCACGTTGAAAAAGCACACATCTTATTTTAAAAGTCATTATTAAAATAGACAAAAAAAAAAAAAAAATTCATTGGTAGGTCAAAGATAAAATCATGTTGGCTTACCTGAAATAAAGGAAATTGTAAATCATAGCACAGAATCCATATAGGTATCGAATATGATATTGTCCCCAATGCAGTTCTTCAGATTTTTGATTGGAGCAGAAAGTAAAATCTCACATGTGTTCTCTCCTCGCTGAAGAAGAAAAAACAAGAAAAGGACTGCAGTATCTGCTCTGCTTCTGCCTAGCTTTCTGTTCTGACACTCACTCTATGGTACCCACTGTCAGAAAACAGCATGCTAAATTGAAAATAAATAAATAAATAAATATAAGGCAGCATCTTACTTGATTGCGCCATCTCCTGGCAAAAAGTGGAACAAGGTCCTTTGGTAGTGCAGCATTTAGCAAGTATGATTAAATGGTATATAGCCAATAATTACACTGTATTTGAAATCAACTCTTCTAATTGTAAATTAAACTTTAAGAAATATTGTTTTATGAATTTTAAAATTTTGTAATCCTACTTTGGAGTGTAATTAAATTTATTTACATTATGCTTAAACTAATAGAGGCTTTTCATAGCCTCATTAAAAACTTACTGCTTACCTTCCCTCTTGTTTAACTTTACACACACCTGAAAAAGTAATATGTATCTTCTAAAAATAATTTTTGATACCAAGATTATTGTATTTTTTTTGTTGTTACTAGAGAAATTCTGTGTTATGCTGTTGTTGGTGCTGGTAGTGGGGGGGGGTGGGATGCTGAGGTTTAAAATTAGTGCAGGACAATGAAATAACTATATGACAAACCAGAAAATCTTTAGTCAGTCCAAGCTTTTTAAACCATTTCAAAATACAGATATCAAATTGCATGCTATCTGAGATTCAATAATTGAAGTATTATATAGTGAGTACTTATAGCTTATTTCTGGGATACGGTAAAACTAAATTATTATCAGGATGCATTTGATAAGTAACAGCTGTTATAAAGCCAAAAATTTTAATGAACATATATTGTGCTCAACATATGTTTGTTTAATTAAAAATTTTTTGGTTATTTGTGAAGCAATGGTTCACTTTTCAAATTTTGAAATAAAAAGATATGTAGTTTTCTTTCCATTTCTTTACAACACCATAAAGGTAGAGACAGGTATATGAACTAAAATTCTTACTACTAAAACTTCTTGATAACCCAGTCTTTCTTTCACTGTTATTGCCACTACACTGTCCATGGTGCTGAAAATCAATTCTAGAACTCATAGAAAGTCTAGGTCATAAACTGGTCTGAAATGTAATATTTATATAAGTTTTATTTTTAAGGGTGCTTGATCATAGAAAGCAGTGACAGTATCTAAAAGAAAATTATGTGTATAATTTTATCCACAAATTATGTAGTATCCGTGTCTACCCAAAGTCATAATACTGATGAATCTCTTCAATAAAAATATAATTGCAAGTCACACTTTCCTTGGACCCATTATGTAATATTTCACTTCATCATTGCTGAGGTTCTCTTAAACATATTTTTCTAGTATTAGTACCCCCATTGAGTAGATGAGGAAACCAAAGCCCTATCTTAAGTAACTTGTCCAGAGTTAATGAATAAGCAAGTTAGAAGAACAAACCAGGTTCCCTAAATTTTATCTTACTTCTATTTCTACAATATCATTAAGACACATTTTTGGTTTAGAAATATACTAGTAACATTGCACAGAAAAATAATAAAGTTATTTAGGTCAGATTAGTTTGTACACTTGATTACTTCATTCTATCTCATTTTCTACACTAACATAAGATAATATTAAAAATTTTCAGGACATGTAAATTATGATAACTTTTCTCACACTGTTCCATAAAAGCTCTTTTTATGGTCAAGAATATTGAACTCATAAGACTAAAGATGCCACAAACATGAGGTATCATTGAAGCCTCCTTTATATTTAAAGTCACTGGAATTTTACAGTAATTTAGATAACAATCTTAACTCCTCCCTATACCCATGTCTTTTGCAATGTTACCTCAATTAAGAGATGGAGACTATTTTTCCACCTCTAGTTTGAGCTGGCCTTGTGATTTAACAATAGAATGAAATGGAAGCAATATTGTTCAAGTTTGAAACCTAAGCTTCAAAATTTCTTGCATGTTTCCACTTACTGTATTAGTCAGCCAAAGGGGTGCTGATATAAAGTACCAGAAATCTGTTGATTTTTATAAAGGTTATTTATTTGGGGGTAAAATCTTAGTTATAAGGTCTTAAAGAGTCCAATTCAAGATACCATAAAAGGTACTTTCTCAACAAAGTCAGTTGCCATGTGTTGAAGCAAGATCATGGGCAATCTCTGCCTGGTCTCTCCTTCCTTCTTCCTCTTAAGGCTTCATGGGCCCAGCTTTCTCTGATCTCAGCTGTAGGTTGGCATAGGGCTTGTCTCTCAGGGTTTTCTGTAAAAGTCTGGCATAGGGTTCATTTATTTCTAAGCTTCCTCAGCTACTCCTCAGCTGCAAACTATCAGGTGAATGGCTTATCTCTCCCCAGGGCTCCAGGATCCAAGTTGACAAAGTTCTCTCTCTGGTATCTATGGAGCTCTCTCTTCCCTTGTGCCTTCTTGAGTGAGTGTACATTTCTATGGGCCAAAGAGGCAGGGACTCAACCCTGAGTCATGACCTACTGATGTGGTCAAATCAAAGGCCCTAAATTGATTTTATTAAGTAACTATAAAACCTTTGAATTTAATATGAACAAAAGATATCACACTCAGAGGAACAGACCAGTTTATGAATATAATTTTTCTCATTTTTGGGGATTCATAAATAATCTCAAACTGCCACACTTACTCTCTTGGAAATCTCTCTGGTCACCATGATAGCAAGTCTGGGCTTACCTGGAAGAGGACATGAGAACATGGAGCAGAGACAGATCCACCACCTGCTGGGAAATGGCAAGGAGTAAAACTACTTTTAGGCATCTCTTGTCCCAATCTCCTGATGGTGGATCTTCTCCCCATTAGGGAGTTTCTGGTCTGATTTTGATACTTAAGCTTGGCAATTTTAAAGACTTAGAATAAGTTGGGCCAAAAACCAAAGAACAGCTGTGAAACAAACCACTAGGAAGGAGAGAGAAATTGACAATCATAGTAAATTCACCAACATATTCAGATGCCTAGACATCAGCAAAAAATTACAAGCCATATTAAGAAACAGGAAAATATGGCCCAGCCAAAGGAACAAACCAAAAATCCTGATGAAAACACAGGATTTAAGACAACTAATCAATGATAATCACACAAATCTCCTAAATAAATTCAAGGAGTTGAAGGAAAATATGACTAAAGGATATTGAGAAGACAATGGAGGAATATAAAGTGAAATTTGAAAGCATGCAAAGAAAAGTAACAGAGCTTATGGGAATAAAAGACACAATGGATGAGATTTAAAATACATTAGATGTGTATAACAGCAGATTTGAATTGATGGAGGACAGAATTAGTGAAATTGAAGACTGAACATCTGAACTTGAAAATACAGAAAATCAGAAAGAGAAAAGAATGGAAAAAATGGAAAAGTGTCTCAGGAAATTGAATGACAACATGAAATGCACAAACATATGTGTAATCAGTGGCCCAGAAGGAGAAGAGATTGGAAAAGGGGCAGAGGAAATAATGACCAAAAAGGTATAAAGACATAAATATCAATATCCAAGAAGGACAAGCAAGCCAAAGAGAATAAATCTAAATAGGCCTACTCCAAGACACCTACTATTCAGAATGACAAATACCAAAGATAAAGACAAGGGATTCTGAAAGCAGCAAGAGAAAAGCAACATATCACATATAAGAGAACCTCAATAAGACTTAAATGCCAATCTCTCATAAAAACCACGGAAGTGAGAAGAAAGTGGTATGATGTATTTAAGGTACTAAAAGAGAAAAACTGCCAGCCAATGATCCTTTATCTGGCAAAACTGGCCTTCAAAAATGAGGGTGACTTTAAAATCTTCACAGACAAGCAAAAACCGAGATTGTATGCTACCAAGAGACCAGATTTACAAGAGATACTAAAGGGAGTGCTACAGACTGAAAGGAAAAAACAAAAGCAAGAGTCTTGGAGAAGAGTGTAGAAATGAAGATTATTAGTAAGAGCAACTTGAAGAGTAAAAAGACAGACAACAAGACAATGGAAAGCCAAAGGATAAAATGCCTTTACAGTAATAACATTGAATGTTAATGCCTAAAACACTCCAATCAGGACACAGACTGACAGAATGGATAAAAAATATGAGCCATCTATGTGCTGTCTACAAGAGACTCACCTGAGACATAAGCACAAAACTAGGTTAAAAGTGAAAGTTTGGAAAAAGATATTCCACATAAATATTAATCAATTATTAAACGAGATGAAGAAGGTCATTATATATTAATAAAAAGGGCAATTCAACAAGAAAAAATAACTAAAATATTTATGCACCTAACCTGGGTGCCAAGGTACATGAGCACACACTGGCAAAGCTGAAGGGAAATATATATGTCTCTACAATAATAGTTGGGTACTTCAATACATCACTCTCAGTAGTGGATAGAACATTTGGACAGAGGATAAATAAGGAAACATAGAACTTGAATAATATGATAAATGAACTAGACCTAACTGGCACTGATACAGCATTATACCCTAAATCAGCAGGATATACATTGTTTTCAAGTGCTCATGGATCCTTCTCCAGGATAGACTATATGTTGGGTCACAAACCAGGTCTCAATAAATGTAAAAAGATTGAAGTTATACAAAACAGTTTCTCTGACCATAATGGAATGAAGCTGGAAATCAATAATGGATGGAAAAAGGGAAAATTCACAAATATATGGAGGTTAAACAACA
The DNA here is from genome assembly GCA_026826555.1 of Tolypeutes matacus. Classification (NCBI taxonomy): domain Eukaryota; kingdom Metazoa; phylum Chordata; class Mammalia; order Cingulata; family Chlamyphoridae; genus Tolypeutes; species Tolypeutes matacus. The sequence goes on from JAKSZT010053928.1 coordinate 13,783,151, forward strand.
TGCTCTTAAATAATCAATAGGTCAAAGAAAAATTGCAAGAGAAATCAGTAAATGTCTTGAGATGAAAGAAAACAAGAACACAACATATCAAAATTTATGGGACACCACAAAAGCAGTGCTGAGTGGGAAATGTATAGCCTTACATTAAAAAAAGAAGAGCTAAAATCAAAGACCTAACTGTACACCTGGAGAAACTAGAAAAAGAACAGCAAACTAATCCCAAACAAAGCTGGAGGAAAGAACTAATAAAGATCTGAGCTGAAATAAATAAAATTGACTACAACAACAACAAAACTTAGAGAGAATCAACACAGCCAAAAGATGTTTCTTCAAGAAGATCATCAAAATCAACAAACCATTAGCTATACTAAGAAAGAAAAAAAAAGAGAGAAGATGCAAATAAATAAAATCAGAAATGAGAAGGGGGACATTACCACTGACCTTGCAGAAATATGACAGATTATAAGAGGATAATATGAAAAACTATATGCCAAAAAACTAGACAACATAGATGATATGGCAAATTCCTAGGAACACACGTACAACCTACACTGACTCTTGAACAAATAGAAGACCTCAACAAACCAATCACATGTAAAGCGATTGAAACAGTCATCAAAAACCTCCCGAAGATGAAAAGCCCAGGACTATATAGCCATAGAGCACAGGTGATTTTACCAAATATTAGAAGATGAACTAATACCAATCTTGCTCATGTTCTACCAAAAACCTGAAGAGGAAGGAATGTAACCAAACTCATTCTATGAAGCCAACATCACCCTAATACCAAAATCAGATAAATATACTATGAAAAAAGAAAATTACAGACCAATTTCTCTAATGAATATAGATGCAAAAATATTCAACAAAACACTTGCAAACCAAAGCCAAAAGCACTTTAAAAGAATTATACACCATGATCAAGTGAGTTTTTATCCCAGGCATGCAAGGGTGGTTTAACACAAGAAAATCAGGAAGCGGCAGTGGCTCAATCAGTAGGGCTCCCGTTTACCATATGGGAGGCCCTGGGTTCGGTTCCCGGGGCCTCCTGGTGAAGGCAAGCCTGCCCGCACGGCGTGGTTAGCTGACCCAGCGAGCACAAGCAGCAAGGGGGGGATAAATGAATAAATAAATAAAATCTTTAAAAAAAAAAAAAAGAAACACAAGAAAATCAGGTAGTGTAAAAATCACATTAATAAATTCAAGAAGAAAAATCACATGATCATCCTGATGGGCACAGAAAAAGCATTTGACAAAATACAGCATCCTTTCTTGATAAAAATACTGCAAAAGATAGGAATGGAAGGAAGCTTTCTCAAAGTGGTAAAATGCATATATGAAAAGCTGACAGGTAGCATTGTACTCAAAGGTGAAAGACTGAAAGCTTTCCTACTGAGCTCGGGAACAAGACAAGGATGCCAACTGTTATTCAATATTGTGCTATAAGTTCTAGCTAGAATAATTATGCAAGAATAAGAAATAAAATTTACCCAAATAGGAAAGGAAGAAGTAAAACTATCGCTATTTGCTGATGATATGATCCTATATTTAGAAAATCCTGAAAAATCACAAGTCTACCAGAACTAATATGAGTTCAGCAAAGTAGCAGGATACAAGATTAATATGCAAAAATCAGTAGTGTTTCTATACACTACTGATGAGCAATCTGAGGAAGAAGTCAGAAAAATATTCCATTTATAATAGTAACTAAAATAATCAAATATTTAGAAATAAACTTAACCAAAAATATAAAGGACCTGTATTCAGAAAACTACAAAACATTGCTAAAAGAAACCAAAGACCTAAATAAATGGAAGGATATTCTGTGTTCACGTATTGGAAGACTAAACATAATTAAGATCCCAATTCTACTCAAACTGATTTACAGATTCAAAGCAACCTCAATAAAAATCCCAACAGCCTTTTTTGCAGAAATGGAAAAGCCAACTATCAAATTTTATTTGGAAGGGTAAGGGACCCCAAATAACCAAAATGTCTTTAAAAAGATGAATGAAGTTAGAGGCCTCTCAGACTTTCACTTCCTGACTTTAAAGCATATTACTGAGCTGCAGTGGTAAAAACAGCATGGTACTGGCATAAAGATAGACATATTGATCAATGGAATTGAATTGAGAACTCAGAAATGGATCCACACATCTATGGTCAAGTGATTTTTGACAAGGCTATCAAGCCCACCCAGCTGAGTCAGGATAGGCTATTCAACAAATGGTGTTGGGAGAACTGGATAGCCATAACCAAAAGAAAGAAAGAGGAACCCTATCTCATACCTTGTATAAAAAATAACTGAAAATGGATCAAAGACCTAAATATAAAAGCTACAACCATAAAACTCCTAGAAGAAAATGTAGGGAAACACCTTCAAGATCTTATGGTAGGTAGTAGTTTCTTAAACCTTACACGCAAAGTATGAGCTATGTAACAAAAAAATTAATGGGAACTCAAAATTAAACACTTTTGTTCTTCAAAAGACTTTGTCAAGAAAGTAAAAAGGCAGCCTACTCAATGGGAGAAAATATTTGGGAACCACATATCTGACTAGGCTTTGATATCTATGTTGAATAAAGAGATCATACAACACAAAGATAAAAATACAAGCAACCCAATTTAAAAATGGACAAAAGACTTGAATAGACATTTCTCCAAAAAGGAAATACAAATGGCCAAAACATACATGAAAAAATGTTCATCATCACTAGCTATTAGGGAAATGCAGATCAAAACTACAATGAGGTACCATTTCACACCTTATGCAATGGCCATCATCAGAAAAACAACAGCAACAACAACAGAAAATTACAAGTGCTGGAAAGCATGTAGAAAAATAGGAACACTCTTGCATTGTTGGTGGGAATGTAGAATGGGGCAGTCTCTGTGGAATATAGTTTGTAGTATCTCAATAAGCTGAATGTAGAACTGCCATATGATGCAGCAATCCTGTTACTTGGAATATATTCAGAAGAACTGAAAGCAAGAATGTGAACTGACATATAGATTTCACAGCAGCATTATTCACAATTGCTAAAATATGGAACCAGCCCAAGTGTTCATCAACCAATGAATGGCTAAACAAAATGTGGTATATACATACAATAGAATACTATTCAGCTGTAAGAAGAAATGAAATTCAGAATGCATATGACAACATAGATGAACCTTGAGGATATTATGTTGATTGAAATAAGCCAGATACAAAAGGATAAAGATTGTATGGTCTCACTAATATGAATTAAATATGATAAGTAAATGCATGGAGGTATACACTAGAGTATAAGTTACTAGGAAATAGAATGTGGGTTAAGAATGGGAGCTGATGCACAATGTATGTAGAATTTTTAATAAGGCTTATTATAACTGTGGAAATGAATAGAGTTGATGGTAACACATTATAGTGAGTATAACTAATATTGCTGATTTATAAATGTGATTATGGCTGAAAGGGGTAGTCTGTGGATGTATATATCAATTGAAAGGAAGGTAGAGAATAATCTAGGGAATGTGTAACAGTGATTTCAGTGGTGGATGAAGAGTGTGGTTAACAGTATAAATATAAAAATGTCCCTCTTTTGCAAAATGTTAAGAATATGGTGTTACATGGGAAAATTACAGCTAATATGGATAATAGTTAACAGTAATATTGTAATATTTTTGCAGAAATGGCAAAGATGATATTATATTAATTCTAAGAGACATCTATAGGGGGATATACGGGAGTATGGGATTTTTCCTTTTGGAGTAATGAAAACATTCTAAAATTGAGATGATGACAGCACAACTCTGATGAAAGTAAGAGCCACTGATTGTACACTTTGAATAGATTGTACGAAACATGGGGCTGTATAACACAGGAATTCAGAGATGGAAGATGGGCTGTGGTTTACAGGACAAATATGAGAACATTCTCTGATGAAATATAAAAAATATATAATACTAATACAAGGTGTTAATAATTATGTGGGTTGGGGGAAAATACATCAAATATAAGATATGAGTTATAGTTAGTAATATTTTGATGATACTATTTCATAGTTTGTAACAAAGTTTCCAAAACAATGCAAGTGTTGATATTGGGGTAATGTATGGGAGCCCTGTTTGATGACAAGCATGTTAGTTTTGTAAATTCATAACTTCTACTATATACTTATTGTTTATGTATTTTCATGTGTGAATGATGTACTTCAATAAAATTTTATTTAAAAAAACGTTGTCACCTTTGTCTTCTTTCTGTCATGTTCCACATCTAATCAGGTAGGGAATATTGTTAGTTCCTGCTTCAAAATGTATCCACAATATGATTCATGACTTCACTGTCTTTAAGCCATCACACTTTCTTTATTGAATTTTTACGATGTCTTCTAAACTAATTTATCTGCTTCTACCCTTGCCCTTGCTGCAATCTATCCATTTTTTAATATTTTAAATTAGGTAAGTTGTAGGTTTACAGAAAAATCCTGTAAAAATACAGCATTTCCATACCCTGCATTATTAACCTCTTGCATTAGTGTGGTACCTTTGTTATAATTGATGAAAGAATATTATAATTGTACTATTAACTAAAGTATGCATTTTACATTAGGGTGTATTTTTTTCCAATATAACATCCTATCATTAACACCTTGTATTAGTGTGGTACCTTTATTATAATTCATGAAAGAACATTTTTATAATTTTGCTATTAACTATTAACTACAGTACAATAGGGTTCACTGTGTTGTACAGTCCAATGTTTTAACTTTTATTTTTTATTCTAGTAACACATATATGCCCTAGATTTCCCCTTTTAACCCCATTCACATATATAATTCAGTACTGTTAATTACACTCGCAATGTTAAACTACCATCACCACCATCCATTTCCAAAACTTTACAATCAACCCAGATAGAAATTCTGTACACATTAAGTATTTATCTATTCAACCCTAACCTCAACTCAGACCCTGGTAACCTATATCACAGATTCTAACTCTATGAATTTGCTTATTCTAATTATTTCATATCAGTGAGATCATACAATATTTGTCCTATTGTGTCTGGCTTATTTCACTCATCATAATATCTTCAAGGTTCATTATGTTGCCACATAAACCAGAACTTCATTCCTTTGTGATGCTGAATAATATTATGTTGTATGTATATACCACATTTTGTTTATCCATTCCTCAAATTATGGACACTTGGGTTGCTTCCATCTTTTGGCAATTGTGAGTAATGCTGCTATGAATACTGGTGTGCAAATAGCTGTTCAAGTCCCTGTTTCAGTTATTTTGAGTATATATCTAGAAGATGTATGGTGGGTCAAATGGTAATTCTATATTTTCCTTTCTGAGGAAATGCCAAACTCATGGTGCAGTGGCTGCACCATTTTACATTTCTACCAGCAATGAATGAATGTTCTTATTTCTCCACAACCTCTCCAACACTTGCAATTTTCTGGTTTTTTCCCCAAAATTTATTTATATTTTGCATACATAGGAATCAGGATGCTATCAAAAGAGAAGCAGGGAAAAGGGAAAGAAATGAGCCAAGTGTTGTAGAGGAAAATCATGCACAGACCTGCTTCCAGTTTGCTTTTACCACCTACTCCACAGATATCAACACACCAGGGTCAGAATTCACTCTAGGAGGTGGGTACAATCCACTGACAGGACCAAGGAAGCGAACGTGGCTGGGAAATATCACTGGACGTGGAATTTCAATATATAGTATCAGTGTTCACTCTCACAGGTTTCTTTTTTTTTTATTTATTTAACTTTATTTGTACATTTAATAATTGAAAATATAAACAATTAAAAACTAAAAAGTAAACACAGATGAATAAATATACACATTTCTCAATTAAATGTAATGGATACATATAAATTATTATTATTATTTTTTGGATCAAACAGTATGTTACACAATATATTTGGTTCATAGTAATGCTTTCATACAGTATTTGTCCTTTTGTGTCTGGCTTGCTTGACTCAACATAACGTCCCCAGGTTCATCCATGTTGCCATATACTTTACGACTTCATTTCTTCTTACAGCTGCATAATATTCCATCGTGTGAATAGACCACAGTTTATTTATCCATTCATCTGTTGATGGACCTCTGGGTTGTTTCCAACTTTTGGCAATGGTGAATAATGTTGCTATGAACATCAGTGTGCAGATGTCTGTTCGTGTCACTGCTCTCAGTTCTTTTGGGTATATACCCAGTAGTGGTATTGCAGGGTCACGTGGCAAGTCTATATTCAACTTCTTTAGGAACTGCCAAACAGTCCTCCATAGCAGTTGTACCATTCTGCATTCCCACCAATAGTGAAGAAGTGTTCCTATCTCTCCACATCCTCTCCAACACTTGTAGTTCTCCGTCTTTTTAATAGTGGCCATTCTGATAGGTGTAAAATGATATCTCATTGTAGTTTTGATTTGCATTTCCCTAATCATGAG
>JAKSZT010053928.1:13796493-13861479 GCA_026826555.1 Tolypeutes matacus
GTATAGTATAGTATAGTATAGTATAGTATAGTATAGTATAGTATAGTATAGTATAGTATAGTATAGTATAGTATAGTATAGTATAGTTACACCAGCTCTGTTTTGGCTACTATTTGCATGGAATATATTTTTACATCCTTTAAATTTCAATCTGTTTGAGTCTTTGGATCTAAGGTGGGAATTGTAAACAACAGATAGTTGAACCATGCTTTTTTAATCCATTCTGCCAATCTGCATCTTTTGATTTGGAAGTTTAATCCATTAACATTCAATTTTATTACTGTAAAGGCAGTACTTAGTTCAGCCATTTTATGGTTTTTTTTTTTTAAGCAGTTTATTTTTTCTGTCAGTATAACATTTTGAATTATTATTATTTTTACATTAGAAACATTACAGGGTTACAGATAATTCATGGAAAAGTACAATGTTCACATATACTCTGCTATTGTTGATACTTTGTATTTGTGTGGTACTTTTTTTTTTCATGTGCTTTGGTTTTTATATGCCATATCTTTTTTTCTCTCTATTCTTTTATTGCAACCTCTTTTTTCTGTATAGTAGTTCTTTTGTGAAGTATCTGACTGATCCCTTTCTCATAGGGATCAGTATATAATTCTGTATATTTAAAAAACCCTTTCTTTGTGGTTACCCTGGAGTTTATATTACACAACCTACATCTATAACCTACATCTATAACCTAATTTGAAAAGATTACAACTTAGCTTCAATAACATATACTTTCTCTGCCCTCATATCCTTCTATTTCACCTCTTTATGTTGTTTTTGTCACACATTACCTCTTTATATTTAGAATGTCATTATCAGAACATACGCCGTTTTCTTGTTCAATTGTATTCTGACTCTTACAGGAATTAAAGAGTAGAGTTCTACATTGAGGATATAGTATTATTGGGTTTTGCATTTACCCTTTTGGTTACCTTTATTGAAGATCTTCATTTCTTCATACTACTCCAACTCACTCACTCCTGTCTTTTCTTTTCAACATGAAGAACTCCCTTTAGTAATTCTTCTGGGACTGGTGTTTTGTTGATGAACTCTCTCAGTTTCAGTTTATCTGTGAATATTTTAAACTCTCCCTCATTTTTGAAGGACAGTTTTGCCAGACAAACAATTTTTGGCTGGCAGTTTTTCTCTTTTAGTATCTTAAATGTATCATACCACTGTCTTCTCTCCTCCACGGTTTCTGATGAGGATTTGGCACTTAGTCTTATTGGTGATCCCTTGTATGTGATGAATCGCTTTTTTCTTGCTGCTTTCAGAATTCTCTCTTTATCTTTGGCATTTAACATTCTGATTAGTATGTGTCTTGGAGTAGGTCTATTAGGGTTTATTATGTTTGCAGTATGTTGCTCATCTTAGACATGTGTATTTATGTCTTTCATAAAAGTTGGGTAATTTTTAGCCACTACTTCCTCAAATATTCTTCTTGCCCCTTTTCCCTTCTGGTATACCCATAATGTGTATATTTACATGCTTCATGCTGTCACTCAAATCCCTGAGATACTGATCAATTTTTTCCCGATCTGTTTTTCTAACTGTATGATTTTGATTGTCCTGTCTTCTAGTTCACTGATTCTCTTTTCTGTCTGTTCAAATCTGCTGTTGTATGCTTTTATGGTATTTTTAATCTCCATCATGGTTCCCTTCATCCCCATTACTTCTGTTATGTTTCTTTTTAAACTTTCAACTCTTCTTTATGCTCACATATTTCCTCCTAGTATCCTTTAGCTCTATGTACATATTTTCCTTCATTTTCTTGAATTGACTTAGATTTGTTTGAATGTCTTTGATTAGTTGTTCCAAATTCTATGTTGTTCCCTTGCCTGAGCCATATCTTCCTGTTTCTTAGTATGGCTTGTAACTTTTTTTCTGATATCTAGGCATCTGATTATTTTGATGTGTTAACTCTGAAGGTCAGTGTCTCCCTCTTACCTAGGGTTTTATTGTTGATTGGCTTTGTGTATTGGCTCCACTTTGATGTTTGGTCCAATTTATTCTGGACATTCAGAGTAGACCATGTTTAACTGTTCCGATTTTCTCAACTCTTATATTATCTGTTTCTTGCCCTAGACATGTGGTACATTGTAAAGATTACACTTTTGTGCAATTGCTTCACCTCCAGGAGAAAGCTTCCTTTCTTCTGTTCCTTCTCCAGAAATCTTGATCTGTTCTGTTTGTTTTTGTTTGTCCTATGGTTTTCTCCCCAGCTACTATGATTTGTTTAAATTCTCTCCCTCACTCAGTAGCCCCATTTCTTTATACTTTCTTAGTTCTAGAACCTATCCTGACTTACAGCAGCTCAGTTTTCCCCTCATTTTTTCTGTGAGGTGTTTCTGCCTCCAGTTTACTTCCTGTTGGGTGTATCTTTCCCTGGGGATCTATATGGGATCAATCTAGAAATATGGGTCAACCTATAAAACTCCATTTTGCATTTAGGTCTTCCAGCAAACAGAGACTGGATTTAGTGTGCACACCTCTTGCCAACAACTCTGCTGTGGTCTCTCTATCTTTTTCCTTTTCATTGGAGGTTCTTTTGTATGTGGCACTCCTCAGAGGTTTGTGTTCCACCCTGGGTCTCTGCAAACTTGGGTCCCTCGGCCTGGATATGTGTGCAGTTCTAACTTGCTGCTGTGAGTGGCTCTATATTCTGCATCCACTGCAGGATGGACCCAGGCCATGCTGCCTCTGCAACACTTCCAAGCTGTATGGGGAATGATTATGGGAGAGAGGTCCAGACTTGTGCATCCAGGAAGAAAATCTCTTATCTGATCTTAAAGATTACTTTTCTTTTTCTTCAATTCAGCATTTGTGGAGTTCTTTTCCAGTTTCTATCATACTCCTGAGTTCTAATCAAGTGGAATACTTCCTTTTATTTGTTGATTCTGAGGGGAGACTTACATTTCTTATACAATCTAGTTTTAACATAGGAATTGGAATGATCCTATTGGCCATAAATCATATCATGTACTCCTGTTCTTAAAATTTTCGAGTGTCTACCCATCTCCCTCAGAATAAAGCCAAAGCCTGCCCAAATGTTTATAACGTGCTGCATAATCTTGGCCCCTTTACTTCTCTAATTTATTTTCCTGTTACCTTGCCCTCACTCACTCTACTCTAGCATTATGGCTTACTGGCCATTCTGGCATGTTCCCTCAGAAAATTTTCACCTGGTGATCTCTTTGTTTGGAATGCTTTTATATGGGCTTCTCATGGTTCATTTCTTCACTCCTTCTGGCTGTGGCTCAGAGCTGCCCCCTCAGCAAAGCCTGCCCTGACCCTCCATACCACACCCTGCCATCCTTGACAATTTTTTGCTATACCACTCAGAACCACCTGAAATATTATACATTTTGTTTATTGTCTGTCTACTCCAAGGAAAATGTAAGCTCCATGAAGACAGCAATGCTTGTCTGTTTTGACTCAGTGCTATAAATCTAGTTCATAAAACCATAACTGGAAGATAAAAGTTCCCCCCAAAAGAATGAATGTCACAGATACAGAATATGCACATAATTTTCATTAATATGTCATGGGTTTTGTTATTTATTTTTGTGTGTGAATTCCTATGTTCTCATTAATATGTCTACCACAGATTATGAAGTCAATGAGATAAATAATATGTTCTTTAAACTATCATCTCATATCTAAGCAGAAAGCTGGAAATATAGTTAGAATTAAAGAAATATGCTGGGTTAATGATATAAATGTTAAAAACTAGAGCACTGTGCTCTTGGATTGTTTTCAATGGAGTTCTGACAAAATTTTGGCAAAATATCACGGAACAACTCTCTTATTTCATGTTAGCACTTTGTTCCAAGCTGAATAGACTTTGAGATGGACTATAATAATTTTATTTTTGATGAAAAAATGTTTATTCTCACCTGAATATTCTTAACTTTTTAAAATGTTATAGAAATATAAGCAATATGACCCATGTGTATGTATGTGTGTGTATTTTGTTGTTGTTCTGAAAGCAAACTTAGTTAGCCATTCCTCTTTGATTGCAACAGTGAAACAATGATTTTTCAATACTCTTTCTCTTTGACACTGCCATAATAATAGGATTTACACTTTATTTGATAGTTTGATTTTTAAAATGATTTTAATTTTTAATAGTGCAAAGAAACCTTATCTAATGCTCATTAAATGCAGATATTGATCAAGACTTAATTTTGTCATTTTTTACTATCATCTCTCTCACACAATCTTTTATCATCCATCCAATTCAAGGAAGAAAGGAAGACTAAAAGTCTAGTTTATACCTAATATTTGTTTACATTTTTCTGACATCACTTCTTCCCATGTAAAATATCCACACTGAAGAAATGCAGCTGAGCAGACTTTTAAAAAGAACACTTTAATTTATAGTTTTAGTCACCTTGAAATATGCTAACCTCTTTTAAATATTGGTTTTCAATTTCAGAAAAGTTCTTAAAAGTTGAATTCCATATCTAATGCTTTTCTGATAGCATTATCATGAGAGTATTACAAACCTTCAGGCTAAAAAGGTAGATTTTTAATCACTATGTTCAAAGAGCTAATACTGCTGAAAAGGATAGTTCATCACACTAATTCCAATTATTGTGAATCATTGACATTTAATAGGAGGCTATCAAATCATGGAAGAAGCAAAGGAGAGGAAAAAATTAGGCTGGCAAAAGTATAATTTCCATAAACAAAATCTGACAAACAGAATATTTGCCATAATTCTTTGGTGTTACAAATAATTTTCACAATAGTTAACTTTTACAAAGCACTTTTTTATGTGCCAAGCAGTGTGCCAAACACTTTGCATAAATTATCACAACAGGCTGTGAATTAGATTTTATGTTTTTCCTCTTTAAGATGAGGAAAATAAAGCTGAAAATCAGCTAGTAAAGTCATGTCTTGGATGCCAATTCAAACCTCTTTTCTCAATGCTCAGGTAATATTTGAGTTCTACTTGAGGCACACAAGATAGAAGATCTGAGGAAACAATTCCAGTGACCTTGAGAACTATGCACTTTTTTCCCTCAGCTCCACTTATTGACTAATTATGTGAGCAAAAAAGGGCAAGATGGAATTGGAAGAGAATGGCAGCCTTTATGACTGCTTTTTTTTTTTTTACCCTGGCCTTTCAGAGTGAGTGGGAAAGGGGTATTGCAATGGATGGAAGAATGAATACAGGAAGAGAAATAGAAGGTGCTAGAAAAAAATCATCTAGAGATCAATGAGTGGGAAAAGATAGTAGAGTGGAGAAAGAAGAGATGCACAGGACCCTCCAAGTTATACCAGAGGCCCTTCTCTTCCCAGAAGAGCAATTCCATGAGCCCCTAAACAACAAGAGTTCAAATATATGCTAGTAGTCTCAAGGAACCCTGTTACTGACACCAGAGACAAACTTGATGCTGCTCAGGTTAATTGAAGCAGACTTAGGTTCTCTTGACATCACTAATCAGGAGATGCATTTTTGTCCTGGCTCAAATAATTCAACTGGGCATGATGAGGAACCACTCAGACCCATTGACAGTCTCTGATCCCTGTGCTAAAGTATGGTCACTAGGTGTCCACAAAAATAACCCTGATAAGTGGAGGATTGACTTGTGCAGAGTACCCCAGTCAACCTTCAGACTTCATGTAAGTGGAAGCAAACCAAATGTCCACCAACAAATAAATGGATAAACAAAATGAAGTATATACATACAGTGGAATATTATTCAGCCACAGAAAAGAAATAAAGTTTGGAGGCATGCAACAACATGGATAATCCTTGAAGATATCGTGGTAAGTGAAATAAGCTAGACACAAAAAGACAAATATTGTTTGATCTCACTTATATGAAATACCTAGAATAAGCAAATATCATAATGACAGGAGGTAGAATACAGGTTACCAGGGACCGGGGACAGGGTGGGGGTGGGGTATTATCACTTACTGAGTACAGAGTTTCTGTTTGAGATGTTGAAAAAGTTGGGGTAATGGATGTTGGTGTTAGTAGCACAATATTGTGAGTGTAATTAGTGCCACTGAATTGTATGCTTGAAAACAAAAAGTTTTAAAGTTGTTTTTTTTTAACTTCCTCTATCACATCTTAGTTTCCCGGGAAGTAAAGATGTTTTATTAAGCCTGGCAAAGCATTGGATCACAGAAAATAAGGGATGTCAGAAATGGATGAAACACCTACAATGGACACCACAGAATTAACACCTGGGCACCAAATAGTTTGCCTCCATCCTCCTGCAACATTGGAAGATGCATATATACCTAGTGGAGAGCGATCTCAATTATTCTCATCTTGGATCTAGTTAGTGGGTATCTCATTGACCTAAAAATTGACTGGCAATACAGAATCCTCTCAGTGGACTAGCATTGTCTTAGACAGTTAGCTAGACACTGAGGTGCTAGAAATGAGGGTTGAAATCAGTGAAGAAGCTTAAGTGTGCCCTGTGAAGGAGTAGACCATCACAATCAGTATGTTCTTATCATAGATAAGCTCTAGTGTAAGGTCAATGGTGGGGAAAGGATATAGAAGACCCTTGAACAAGCCATTCAGTTCCTCACCAGCTATGCAGGTGTACTGCCACAACTCTTCATGTAACTAGGTAGTCAGTTAGTGACCCAGCTGATTTCCAGCAGATGACCTCAAAGGAAAGCACTCAGGCCTTAAAAGAGACTTTTTTTTTTGATTAGTTGATACCACGTGCTCAGCAGGACCAGCTACCTGATAAAACAAGAATCAGCCAGAATTTTCCCAGGTGAGGAATAGTCTCCCAGCATGTTGAAGTCTTCAGTAGTACCAAGACAATTTGCAGAGTAGAAGTGAACAGGATCTTTGGGTGAGGGAGGCTTCAGATCTAATCAAAGAACATATGAAACTCTCTTGCTTCTTCATATTAGTAATTGTGATAATAAAGATGGGAAAATTAGTGTAGACACTTCATCCCCTAGAAATGACAGGATATGCTTGATTGAACCAGATTATCATATTATATTATTATATCAGAGTTAATATATCATCCAGCACTATTGAAATGACTTGTGGCCATGTACACAGGAGGGTCCCACTATGATTCCATAGGTAGTTTGAAATTCTCTTTCTGAACTTAACCTTTTTATCAGTTGGAGAATATGGCAGTCCTGGAGAAAAGTTCCTGTATATTTCAAGCCTTTTTTTTTTTTTTTAAGGTCCTGGGCACCAGAGATTAAACCTAGGACCTTCTATATGGGAAGCTGACATTCAACCACTGAGCCACATTGGCTCCCCTGAGTTGGCTCCCTCATTTGTTGTGCTTGTTGTTTGTTTGTTTGTTTTTTAGAAGGCATCAAGAACAAACCTGGGACCTTCCACGTGGGAAGCGGGTGCTCAACCACTTGAGCCACATCCGCTCTCCTATTTTAAGAATTTTAATCCATCTCCTTCTTGGATAAAAGGAGAATAGGGGCTGAGCTAGGAGAAGAAGCTTCCACTTTTGAGTATGGAACAAGAGGAGTTTGGCAAAATTGTCATAAATACCACGCTAATCCATGTTTATAGCTCACAGAAGCCACACTATTATGCACAAATAGAATAGATGAGGAGAGTAAGTCAAGAATAAAAGATCCATGGTGAGCCCATACATGAGGAAGATAAAACGGTCATAGGATATCAAATATTCGTTATTGACTTTATATGTTCCCCAGGATTGCTGAGCCAGAGCAAAGAAGTAGACTGAAAGGGGAGTGAATACTTGCAGATGAGAGAGTTGAGTTATGACAGATTATGTCTGAAAAATTAGAAGACAATAGCTGCTATGGTGCAGTAGACAGGTGTGGCAGTTTGAGATTATTTATGAATTTAAAAAAGAGAGATTATGTTTGTAAACTGGCCTGTTTCTCTGAGCATGATACCCTTTGATTGTATTAGATTCAGCTGAGAAGACTGATTAAATTATGTTAAGATTAGGGCTTTGATTCAACTACCTCATTAGGGCTCAGTTTGTGTCCCTGCCCCCTTGGTGGGCTGAATAAATGGGCTCTCAATCAAGAACACAGAAGCAGATATGTGAGAAAAGAGGAAGGGAGCTCCATAGATACAGAAGAGGATCCTGCAGCTCCAGGAAGAGAACAGAGCAGCTAAGCCCAGAAAAAAACGTGCCCCAGAAGAGAGATGCTTACAGCTGAGATGGGAAGCCTTAAAAGGGAATAGGAAGGCTGAACCCTTGCAGACATTGCCCGTCATCTTGCTTCAACACATGGCAACAGAGTTTGGTAAGGAAGTAACCTTGAGTTGGACTCTTTAGGGCCTTGTAACTGTAGGCTGTTACCCCAAGTAAATGCCCTTTATAGAAGCCAACAGATTTCTAGCACTTTGCACCAGTACCCCTTTGGCTGACTAATACTACAGGTGAATAATGCAGAAAGGCTGTCAGTAGATTCACCTGGGACTCAGGTGAAGAAACATGAGACACTCAAGTCTCTAAGTTCTACCTGCTTTTACCATTATCTTTTTGCTCAATATATGAGAGAACTTAATGGCATCTATAAGACAATGGAAAAAGCAGCTGTGGCAGACAGAGGTTCAAGCAGAGTTTGAACACCTGTCAGGGTGCTGTCAAATGGACTCTTGTACCGAGAATGATGTAGTGAAGAGCTGGCTCCTGTAGTCCATGGAGGCTCTTAAAAAATAAGTTGCTGTGACCAGATAGAGAATACAAACACTTATTTTACAGATCAGGAAACTGATCATCAAAGAAGTGTAGGTGACTTAAAGATATCATTTCAAGAAAAAGAACCTAGAAGCCCAACCACTTAATTCATCAACATACTTTCCACTAAACCAAGTAATTCTTCACTGTGGAAAAAACCTGTGGAATTCTTCATGGGGCTGATATTAAAAGTGATCTGGTTACTTGGCCTGTTCCATGTGGAAACATGCCACGCATTCCCAAGGGAGAGGGCAACTAGGAAGAGTTGAATTAAGAAAGTTATTCTGGAATTGCATGGTGCATGAATATATCTCAATAAAACTGCTTTAAAAAAAAAAAAAGAAAGAAAAAAGAAAAAGAAAGTGATTCTGACATTTTTCAAACTCCAGGGTAGCAGAGATGATTATTTGTGTTACCATCAATTTCATGTTCCAATTTAGCACACAACTAAGCTACATTGCTCAGTTCTCTAGCAGTTGATAGGACCATGTGTTTGAATTACATACAAAGCAGTATAAGCAGGAATGTTGTTCACCACTTATAGTGCTGGCCCCCATATTTCTTCAACACTTTCTCTCTTATCCCGTTTCTCCTTGCCATGTCCAGATGATCCAGTGAAGGATTCTGAAGGGCCATTAGATAGACAGAATCTAGGTGCCAAGTCATTACTTGAAAGGTATAGCACCCTTTAGCTAGAGATTGGTGAGAAAAATCAAGGAGCAAGTCATGCTTCAAATGCATGCACTGTTGACCAAGAAATCATAATAAAAGTATTCTTTGGCATGTCTTAGTATTGCCTAAAGTATGTTTCCCAGAAATTTAGTTTTTCAAAATGTTAATAGATTTTCTACAAAAAGGGTGAGGATAGTTTCTGAGGCCAATATAGTTTAGGAAATGTTGAGTATAATAAGGTATAGGATGAGACAGTATCCTTACAAAGATAACTGAAAATACACTGGTTCAAACAGGACACAAAATTATCTAGGGTGCAAAGGCAAGCTCTGCTCCCTGAGATCATCAGGGATCCATTCTGTTGTCCTGCTCCCTCCCAGAGTATTGGACATCCTCACTTGAGGTTGACTGACATTCATGTCCACATTCTGACCCATGAGAAGAGAGGAAGTGGAAGGTAAGCAATTTCTTTTCAACCAAGTAATGCAGCAGTTATACAAATCCCCAAAGTTACAATCCATTGATGATAACTCAACTGCATTGACACACCTTATTTCAAGGCAAGATGTTTGGTGGCCATGTGCCTTGGTTAAACTCTCTTAACTATGGAAGGAGGTGAGAACATATTTTGGGGAGAAATTAGCAGTCTACCACTTTGGATTAAAAAAATGTTAAACAGATTTATTTCTGTACCAAAGGATTTCTCAAGATCTTTAAAACATTAATTTGTGTTAGGATTCTTTAACATAGAGCTATGAAGAGAAGCATTTACTATAAATATTGGAGTATGGAACCCTTTTTTTCCATGCAGCATCTCTAGGGCTAATGTTCTATAGGACATACCTTCAGAAACAATCGCCTATTGAGCTCCTGTAGGTATAAAAGCAGGTACCCAGCTACATCATCTGCCCTTGAAAGAATAAAACAATTTCTGGAGGAGACCATTAATCCCCACAGCCCCCCATTCTACTTGGACTATAACTAAGGATGTGGAGCCTAATATCACAGTTTCTGTCCACAGGTTTTAAAGGGGAAACATGGCATAAATCAACATAATTGCTTAGATCATACATCACTGCTCCCAAATTTGTGTGTTTGTATTTAGAAATATGTATAAAAAACTTTCTTCAATTGAACTTTGTAAAGAAGAGAAATGCTTTACCTGCACATTAGAAAAAAATATGCAGTCACATACTGACTACAGTCAGTATTTTTAACATTTGTTAGTTAGGAGTCATCAAACCTTTTAAGTTTAGAACAGAGTACTGGTACAGAAGGCTTAAAATATAAGAGTGGGAGTTTTGCTGTTGTGACAAATTTAATGATAATTATGGATACAGTAACAAAGCTCAGGTTTTCTGCCATGTGCCATTAACTGCAGGTCTCTCCCCTGGTTCTCCATCTAGCTTCCTGATTGTTCTTCTTCTAACTTCTTCCTTCTACTCTCAACTCTGTTTGATCAGACACTTTCAATTGTAAAGAGAATCACATTTAATTTGTTAATAATGATAATGGGCTAATAGTTGCAAATGACTTACTTTTTTCTACAATTTAAAGCACACTTGAGATTATCCATATAATAGCACAAAACCCATTCACTTTCATTTCATTTCTCTTGAGAATTAGTTTTACAGTTAGCATGTGGGTAATAGCACTTCACCTTAGGTAGAACCCTGGAATTGGATCTCAAGTATGAACAGCATGCGTTTTGAAGTACATAAAATTTAAAAAATGCGTGCCTCTATCCTAATCATGAGCCACTGTGTTTTCTGAATAATTTTTACTGAGAAGCGAACCAATCATAGCTCTCCATTATTGGAAAACATTCAATGCCTCACTATTCTCCAGGAATAAATTCCATATCCTTTAGGTTGGCAAGAAAGATTGTGATGTGCTTCCTGCCTGTCTGACCTTTCCAAGTTTACTTCCACCCGCTCACTACCACAGACCTTTAGCTTCTTTAATATTGGCTGTTCCCAGTCACAAATTACATTGTTATTTCCACTGGGAATCTTTTTCCTTTTCCATGATCATCTGTCTGGCAATCTACAAATCTTGTAAATCCTAGGTCCTGTGAAGACTTCCCCATCATCTAAGGCAGATTCTTCACTCCCTTCTTTTAGATACAGTAGTGATTATACGGTTTTTAGCTCCCTTATCACCCAAACTCACAAGGTCGTAATATTGATCAATCAATTGATTGATGTAAGATGTCGTCATGCTGTAGTGTCATTATGTATTCAAGCTTGCCATTGTGGCCACTCCTTCTTTTAGTCTGTCTCTGAAAATGCAAAGAGCAGACTGCTAATCAGAAGCATCCCAGATGGAATGAAATTGACAGTGTGGGTGCTGAACAAAGTGTTATTAACACTGTGGGCAGAAGCAAAGTATCAGAGAAATGCCTTCTTCCTAGAAATAGCTCCAGGGCTCTCCTCCACCTAGTTTGCACCTCTAGGTGTTAGTCATGTGAACTCAGAGACAAGGGCAAAACATTTAAACATCTTCTGTCTCTTTAAGTAAAGACAATCCCAAATGTCTGACATATCCAGATAATCATGTAGATCCAGTTCAATTGATAAACAGGCACCGAGCTAGAGATAGGGACACAGGATAAACAAGACTCTTCATGTAGCTCACCTTCTAATGGAGAAGGAAAACTAAACCAAGACTGCCATTGAATGGGGTACGTTTCATAATATAGGCAAGTATAGCAGAGGATAGAGCTAACACTATTTCTTTGGTGAGGAGAGGGAGGAGATCAAGAGTTTTCTCAGGCAAACAAACAACAGAAGTATAGTTATCAGGAAACTTTCCATCACAACCCTATTTTGTTTTTTGTCTACCTTTCAAAGCATATGTTCTGTTAATTTATCACTTGGTTAAATTTCTTCTAAATTTGGAAAAATGTTATAACCTACATTTCAAATTACCAGATAAAGCATCCCTTTCCCTCTCTTGATTTTCACCCAACCTGAAATTATATATTTTTAAGATTTATTTATTTATTTATTTATTTATTTGCTTTTATCCATTTTTACCCCCCTCCCCTCGTTTTTGCTGTTTTTGTGTCCATTCACTGGGCAATTCTCTGTGTCTGTTTCTTGCCCTCTCTTCTCATCCTTCTCCTCCTGCCTTCACTGGGATTCCATCCTGGAAACCTCCAATGTGGGAGAGAGGTATCCTACCACCTGTGCAACCTTAGTTCCTGTTTTTTCGGCATGTCTTGTCTTGGCTCTCCCTTGTGTCACTCTCCTGTTATGTCATCATCTTGCTGCATGGCTTGGGAGCGGGCCTGGGGACTCACCCACTCGCAGGGCCTGATGGCACACCCACACACAGGGCCAGGTGGTAATCTGCTCGCGGGCCCTGGCAGTGCACCCGTGCATGGGGCCTGGCGGCGCAACGACGCGTGGGACCTGGGGGGCTCACCTGCTTGCAGGGCCTGGTGGTGTACCTGCACATGGGGCTTGATAGTGCACCCGCACACGGGGCCTGGCAGTGCACCTGCTTACAGGACCTGATGGCATACTTGCTCGTGGGGCCTGGCGACCTACATGTATACCATATTTTTCTTTATTTTTACTGGGAGGTCCCGGGAATCGAACCCAGGTCCCTCTATATGGAAGAGAGACACACAACCATTTGATCCACATCTGCCTCCCCAGCCTGAATTTTATATAAACTTGATGTTTATTTAAATATAACTTAATGCTATGTTTAAACTTATGACCCTGCATATTGCTTTTCTTACTAGTCAAATATTTTCTATTTCATGACACTCAGTTTCATAATCAATTATGTATAAGTTAAAAGTTATTTTAAGTTAATTTCAATATTTTAAGTCTCTTCCCACACCCTATTAATTTCCTTTGTGCTTTTTGTGAAACTATTAACCCTTTATAGTCTTTTGAACAAGTAAGAGACCATTTTAGGAAGGCAGAGGATCTTATTGGGTTTCCCTTACACATATAATATGTTCTGCTCTAGACGGACAATGCAAATCAAAGCCAGAACCAAGTCAGCATCTGACCCTGAACAAAAGGCCATTTCATTAGCAATTTTGGCCAGAATCTTAAGCCTCTTATATATTTCAAAGAATCTTGAAGTGTCCTTCTTTAGAACAGATTTATAAAAAAAAAAAAAAAGTCTCATCTCCTCCCTGTCAGGTCTTACAAGGGCAAAGGGAAAGGGAGTTGGGAGGGAGGGCTTTCCTTCAGTGAATTCAGCCAGCACAGCCCACTTTGAATCTTGGCTCTGGCCAGACCAAAAAAAAAAAAAAACAAAAAAAAAACACAGGAAAACAGATTGAAACAAGCATCTCTGTGGAATGGTGCACTGAGCCCTCCATCTGCTGGCCAGTCTGGAAATTGCATGGAAAAACTGCTTTTGGTTCTCTCTTTAACTCCTGAGAGAAAATGGGCACCCCATTAGTGAGTCCCTGGCATGACTTTTTTTTTTTTTTTTACTGGGAGGTCCTGGGGATTGAACCCAGTTCCCTCTATATGGGAGACAGATGCCCAAACATTTGAGCCACAGACGCCTAACAATTTGAGCCACATCTGCCCCCTCTGGCATGATTTTGATAACTTAAGTTGGGCAGTTTTAAAGACTTAAAATAAGTTGAACCAAATATCAAAGAAGAGCTGTGAAAAAAAAAAATACAACAGGCAAGAGGGAAATTGGCCATCAGAATAAATTCACCGACATGTTCAGATGCTTAGACAGCAGCAGAAAATTACAAGCCATACTAGGAAATAGGAAGATACTAGCCAAATGAACAAACCAAATATCCTCAAGGGATACAGGATTTATAATCAATGATAAACACACAGCTCTCTTAAATCAGTTTAAGGAATTGAAAGAAATATGACTAAAGAGATAAAGAATATAAAGAAGAGACTGGGTGAGCATAAAGTACAACTTAAAAGCCTGCAAAGAAAAGTAACTGACTTTATGGGAATGAAAGACACAATGGATGAGATTAAAAATACATTAGAGGCACATAAGAGCAGATTTTGAATTGCTCAAAGACAGAATTAGTGATTTCAAGACAGAATATTTGAAATGGAACAAACCAGATAACAGAAAGAGAAAAGAATGGAAAAAATGAAACAGAGTCTCAGGGAATTGAATGACAATGTGAAATGCACAAACACACATATTATTGGTGGCCCAGAAGGAGAAGTGAATGGAAAAGGGGCAGAAAGAATATTTGAGGAAACAAAGACCAAAAACTTTCCAACCCTTATTAAAGACAAATATATCAAGATCCAAGAAGGACAACGTACCACAAACAGAATAAATCTGAATAGACCTACCCTAAGACACCTACTATTCAGAATGACAGATATCAGAGATAAAGAGGGGATTCTGAAAGCAGCAAGAGAAAAGCAAAGCATCACATAAAAAGGACCCACGATAAGATTAAGTGCCAACCTCTCATCAGAAACCATGGAGGAGAGAAGAAAGTGCTATGATGTATTTAAGGTACTGAAAGAGAAAAAAACTGCCAGCCAAGAATTGTCTCCAGCAAAACTGTCCTTCAAAAATGAGGGTGAGTTCAATGTCTTCACAGACAAACAAAAACTGATAAAATATGTGATGAAAAGACCTGAATTATAAGAGATACTAAACAGAGTGCTTCAGTCTGAAAGGAAAAAATGATGCTTAGATACTTGGAGAAGAGTGTAGAAATGAAGATTATTAGCACAGGTAAATTAAAGGTTAAAAAGACAGACAATAGTATGATATGACAACAGAAAGCCAAAGGACAAAATAAATGAAATAAATAATGACATTACAGAAATAAACATTGAATGTTAATGGCTTGAACTCCTCAATCAAAAGACATAGACTGAAAGAATGGATAAAAAAATAAAATAAAAAGAGCAATCTATTTGTTGTCTACATAAGACTCACTTCAGACATAAGGACACAACCAGGTTAAAAGTGTAAGGTTGGAAAAAGAGATTCCATGCAAATAGTAACCAGAAAAGAGCTGGAGTAGTGACAGTAATATCAAACAAAATAGATTTTAAATGTAAAACTGTTATAAGGGATGAATAAAGTCATGATATATTAATAAAAGGGGCAATTCAACAAGAAGAAATAATGACACTAAATATTTATGCACCTAACCTGAGTGCTTCAAAATACATGAGGCACATACTGGCAAAACTAAAGAGATAAATAGATGCCTCTACAATAATAGATGGAGACTTCAATACACACTCTCAGTATTGGATAGAACATCTGGACAGAAGATAAATAGAGAGCTTGAATAATATGATAAATGAACTAGACCTAACAGACATCTATAGAGCATTACACCCCCAAACAGCAGAATATACTTTCTTTTCAAGTGCTCACAGATCCTTCTCCATGATAGACCATATGTTGGGTCACAGACAAGTCTTAATTTTGAAAGATTGAAATTATACAAAACTTTCTCTGATAATATGGAATGAAGCTGGAAATTAATAATGGATGAAAAATGGAAAATTCATAAATATATGGAGATTAAACAGCACACTCTTAAATAATCAGTGGAACAAAGAAGAAATTGCAAGAGAATTCAGCAAATATCTTGAGACAAATGAGAATGAGAACACAACATGTCAAAACCTATGGGACACCACAAAGGCAGTGCTGAGAGGGAAATTTATAGCCCTCAATGCTTACATTAAAAAAGAAGAAAGAGCTAAAATTGAAGATCTAACTGCACACCTGGAGGAACTAGAAAAGAAACAGCAAACTAATCCCAAACCAAGTGAAAGGAAAGAAACAGTAAAGATCAGAGTAGAAATAAATAAAACCGAGAATAACAACAACAACAAAAAAACAATAGAATCAACAAAACCAAAAGTTGGTTCTTTGAGAATGTCAACAAAATTCACAAATCCTTAGCTAGACTGACAAAGAAAAGAAGAGAGAAGTCAAGAATAAATAAAATCAGAAATGAGAGAGAGGACATTACCACTGACCCCACAGCAATAAAAGAGATCATAAGAGGGTGCTATGAACAACTGTATGCCAAAACACCAGACAATGTAGACAAGATGGACAAATTCCCAGAAACACACGAACAAACTACACTGACCCTGGAAGAAATAGAAGATCTCAACAAACCAATCACAAGTGAAGAGATTGAAACAGTCATCAAAAACCTCCTAAAGATGAAAAGCCTGGGACCAGATGGCTTTACAGGTGAATTCTACCAATCATTCAAAGACAATCTAATACCAATCTTGCTCAAGCTCTTCCAAGAAACTGAACAGGAAAGAACACTACCAAATTCATTCTATGAAGTCAACATCACCCTAATACCAAAAACAGATAAAGATATAATGAAAAAAGAAAACTACAGACCAATTTCTCTAATGAATCGATGCAAAATCCTCAACAAAATACTTGCAAACTGTATCCAAATGCACTTTAAAAGAATTATACACCACGATCAAGTAGGTTTTATCCCAGGTACACAAGGGTGGTTCAACACAAGAAAATCAATTAGTGTAAAAACCACATTAATAAATTCAAGAAGAAAAATCACATAATTATCCTGATTGACACCGAAAAGGCATTTGACAAAATACAGCATCCTTTCTTGATAAAAACACTGCAAAAGATAGGAATAGAAGGAAGCTTTCTCAATATGGTAAAGTGCATATATGAAAAACCTACAGCTAGCATTGTACTCAATTGTGAAAGACTGAAAGCTTTCCTGCTGAGATCAAGAGCAAGACAAGGATTCCCAGTGTCATCATTGTTATTCAATATTGTGCTAGAAGCTTTAGCTAGAGCAATTAGGCTAGATAAAAAAATAAAAGTCACCAGATAGGAAAGGAAGAAGTAAAACTTTCACTACTCACTGATGATATAATCCTATATCTAGAAAACCTTGAAAAATTCACAACAAAACTACTAGAATTAATTGACAAATTCAACAAAGTGGTAGGATACAAGATTAATACACAAAAATCAATAGCGTTTCTATACACTAATGATATGCAATCTGAGGAGGAAATCAGGAAAAAAAATCCATTTATAATAGTGACAAAAACAATCAAATATTTAGGAATAAACTTAACCAAGGTCATAAAGGACTTATAGTCAGAAAACTACAAAACATTGCTAAAAGAAACCAAAGAAGACCTAAATAAATGGAAGGACATTCTGTCTTTATGGATTGGAAGACTAAACATTGTTAAGATGTCAGTTCTACCCAAACTGATTTACAGATTCAATACAATACCAATAAAAATCCCAAGAGCCTTTTTTCCGGAAATTGAAAAGCCAATAACAAAATTTATTTGGAAGGGTAAGGGGCCCCAAATAGTCAACTATCTTAAGAAAGAAGAACTAAGTTCTCCAACTTAGTTCCTGACTTTAAAGCATATTACTTAGCTACAGTGGTAAAAACAGCATGGCACTGGCATAAAGACAGACAGATTGACCAATGGAACTGAATCAAAAACTCAGAAATAGACCCTCACGTCTATAATCAAGTGATTTTTGACAAGGCTGTTAAGCCCAATCAGCAAGACCAGAACAGTTTGTTCAACAAATGGTGCTGAGAAAACTGGATAGCCATACCTAAAAGAAAGAAAGAAGACCTCTATCTCATACCTTATACAAAAATTAACTCAAAATGGATCAAAGACCTAAATATAAAAGCAACAACAAAACTCCTGGAAGAAAATCTTGATAGATGGTAGTTTCTTAAACCTTTCACCCAAAGCACAAACAACAAAAGAAAAAATAGATAAGTGAGACCTCCTCAAAATTAAACACTTTTGTACCTCAAAGGACTTTGTCAAAAGGGTGAAAAGGCAGCCAACTCAATGGAAGAAAATATTGGGCAATCACATATTTGATAAGGGTTTAATATCCATGATAATATAAAGAGATCATACAACTCAACAATGAAAAGACAAACTATCTGATTAAAAAATGGGCAAAGACTTGAAAAGACAATTGTCCAAAGAAGAATTACAAATGGTAAAGAAACACATGAAAAAATGTTCAACATCACTAGTGATTAGGGAAATGCAAATCAAAACTACAATGAGATGTCATTTCATACTTATTAGACTGGCCACTATTAAAAAGTCAGAAAACTGTAAATGTTGGAGAGGATGTGGAGAGATAGGAATGTTTATTCACTGTTGGTGGGAATGTAGAATGGTACAGCCACTGTGGAGGACTGTTTGGCAGTTCCTAATGAAGTTGAATATAGACTTGCCATATGGCCCAGCAGTACCATTGCTGGTGTATACCCAGAAGAACTGAGAGCAGTGACACGAATAGACATATGCACACCAATGTTCACAGCAGTGTTATTCACGATAGCTAAAAGTTGGAAACAACCTAGGTATCCATCAACTGATGAATGGATGAACAAATTGTGGGGTATACACATGATGGAATATTATGCAGTGGTAAGAAGAAATGAAGTCGTGAAGTATATGACAACATGGATGAACTTGGAGTACCTTATGTTGAGTGAAGGAAGCCAGACACAAAAAGACAAATACTCATGATTGCACTATTATGAACCAAATATATCATGTAAGCTCATGGAATTAATAACTAAATATTGGACACCAGAAAACAGACTGAGAGTAGAGAATGGAAAGCTGATGGTTAATCTGTGCAGAATTGGTTAAAAGATTGTTTGTAAATCTTTGGAAATGAATGGAAATGGTGAGAGCACATCATGCTGTTTGTGATTAACAAAGCTATTTTATGTGTATGACAGTGGTTGAAAGGGAAAGCCTAAGGGCATTTATGTTACTAGAAGGAAAGCTAAAAAATGTAATATGGGATTGTATAGCATAGTGAAACCTCATGTAAAATATGAATATAGGTGATATTGCATAAATAAGACTGCTTTTACAAAATATAAATACAAATAAACTAGAGAGAAGGAAACAGAATAGCAGCTATGTACAGCAGGGGAGGCATAGAGCAATTGAGAGATAATGAGTTTTGTTTGTGGGTTGGTTTTTGTTTTTTATTATTATTATTATTATTATTACTGGAATAATGAAAATGATCTAAAAATGACTGGAGTAATGAATGTACAACTATGTGATTACACTGAATACCATTGTTTGTACACTTTGGATAGATTTATGCTTCTTTATTAATATGTATCAATAAAGTTGATTTATTAAAAAAAAAAAGTCTCTCCAAAGTAAGTGCAACCCCATACTATATGCAACAGATAGAACCTTGGAAATAAACCCAGTGCTTATAAAAGTTTTTAGAGGAATGTTGGTTAAATAAAACCCAAGTGGGAACTAAAACCCCTCCAAAAATCTGCAGAAAGATGTAAGGTGACCTTGAATATTGTTGCTTTCATTTGGGTAACTGTCTTTTGGGAGTGCATATGAGCTTGTCTGATGATAAATTTCATGAGTAATTTCAATATAAAATTCTGCTTTGCTTGATTCTGATCAACAAAAAGCCTTTTCTCTGGCTATGTATTGGCCTAGTGTCAACTAGTAGGAAGCATGAGAAAATATAGTAAGCACTGCTTTTAAAGAGGAAAGAAATGAGGCTAAAAAAAGAATGAGAGCCAACATTCATAGTGTTTCTACTAGGGTGAGAGCTAATTTAATGCTTCCCTTTCACATCTTTTAAAAGTAAATAGCTTTCATTCATGCCTTAATTAATCAGAATAATGTAAGCACCAGTTGGATGGAATAAATGTTTGTCTTTTTCATTTTTGTATGCTATGATTTACTTATTGGTAACTCAGCTCCGTTTCAAATAGCTTAGAGGAGTAATTCTGCTTATTCAAGCATGCTGGCAAAGCTGGTACTAACAAGGAATATTTTTGTGTCTCAGAGTATGGTTTGATGGTATCTTCAGAAAAAATATCCCTTTTATTAAATCATGCAAGAACATTTGTCCCAAAGAGATGGAGCAAAAAGGCAATCTCTTATGAATCACAGACTAAGTGTTCTAAGTGACTATTTTCTGATGATGTACTATTCTTTATGGTAGAACATCTCTACCCTCTCTGTACTTCCACCTAGGGATCAGCTCAAGAATCCCTCTTCCTGAAACTGTCCTTGACTACCCTAATTCACATTAATTTCCTTGGCATTAATTTTGACCCTTAAATAATGGAATAAATATGTCAGTACTTTGATACGTGCATAGACTAGGAAAGAGTGTGGGCTTTGGAGCAAGATAATCGTTGGGTGAAATCTCAGTTCAAACATTCATTATTGCTGTGACCTTGGTCACTGAACCTTCCTAATATCAGTTAACTCCTCTATGGTAATCATCTATAACTACTTTGTAAGACTGTGAAGATGAAGTTTTTAAAAAAAGTAGAGTGTCTAGCACAGAGTAAGCCTTCTGAGTAGAGCAACAAAAAATGTTATTATGCCACCTGTACAACTGATATCTTAGACAATTATTTAAAAAGTTTACCCATGTTAATTATTTTTTTCTGGCCAGAGAAAGAAATACATTTTCAGGTATAACTGGGATTTCAAATCTACTAATTTCTATAAATCTTCCAGCGAGACTATATCCTAAACATTTCCAAAGAGACCTTTCTGAAATATTAGCATATTCATTCACTTGTCTTTTATAAAAAAAAACTATTTAATGCTTGAACACCAAAATAAAAGTACAAGAAAATCAAAGTTTTCCATACCCTCACTAATCTTTGCTTCACTCAACTTCATTTTCATATCCCACCTTCTCCGTTTCCCTTCAGTGACCTCTTCACCATATACTCAAATCCTCAATAACAAAGCAAAAAGGTAATTTCTAAGAAACCGGTCTCACAGTTTGAGGAAGTGGGGAATGCCTCTTCATATTGTTTGTCTTTCAAATTTTTTACACCATATGGAGTAGATATTGTTCCTTGAAAAGGGAGTTTTAGGCATCACACAGTAAAGATGTGAATGTGTATGGATGAGAATAAATATACAGTCACATACACATACATATACATATATACATCATACATTATATGCATATATATCCTTTAATCTCAACAAGAACTAATAAGGTCTTAAACTAAGGCAGAAACAACAGGAATGGAAACAACGGAATAGATAAGAGAGGTAATAAGGATATATAATGCATGGATTTAAAACTGAATTAAGACAAGGAGAACAAAAAAACTCAATGGGGAAAGAATAGTCTTTTCAAAAGATGATGATAGGATAACTGGATGGCGCATGCAAAAGAATCAAGTTGGACCCCTTCATCATACCATACACAAAAATTAACTCAAAACGAATTAACTAGATTTAAGAGTTAAGGCTACAAAGCTCTTAGAAGAAAACACAGAAATAAATCTTCATTATCTTGGGTTAGGCAATGGTTTAACACTAAAAGCACAAGTGACAAAGGAAAAAAAAGATAAATTCAGACTTCACCAAAATTTAAAAAACTTTTTGCACCTCAAAAATATCCTCAAGACAACAACAAAAAAACAAAAACAAAAAACAAAAGAAAAACATCCTCAAGAAAGTAAAAAGACAACAGAATTGGAGAAAATATTTGCAAATCATATATCTGACAAGAGATTTGTATTTGAAATATATAAAGAACTCTTAAAAGTCAACAATAAAAAATCAAATGACCCATTTTTTTAAATGGGCGAAACATTTTAGACAACATTCTCTTTGACTCTTCTATACATCACTTTGGTATTAATGCAAAACAAATTTAGCTTAGCTAATAAAATAGAAAGCCTCTAGAGAATATATCAGATAAAATGATACATGGGAAAACACACTGAAAATTGCAAATTCTACATATGAGTTTTTATTGTTGTTTTTAATCAGTGGCATAGTAAGGCATAACAATACATTGCCTAACAGTGAGTTTGCCTATAATAGAGTTTCTGCTAAGGAAGCTACCAGAAGTTAGCTAGGGAAAGGGGCAGTCCACTTATTTGGGTATTCAGTGGCCACATACATATTCCTACAAGATATAATCCTTCAAGGAACCATCAAATATGATTTCAGTGGTCTTTAGATGTCACTATAAGACCCATTCCCTTTACCTCACCATCCAGTTCTGGGATTGTCCAGTGAGAGAAAATCTATAATGGAGATTTGTTGGCTTGCAACCCTGCACAAAGCCATCTACCCATTCTTGCAACCCAAGTTATGTCTAAGAGCTTTCTCACCCGAAATATCAGTTCATGTGCTCTGAGCAATACTGGCACCACCTTTGGTTTCTGGTATGTAACTTAGGCTTGGTCAGTCAAGACCCTGTATTCCTCTAGTCATCATGTCAGGTTCAAATTTGTACAGGTGTCCCAATAAGAACTAATGGATTTTAATATCAGAGCTTTGAAATTGTTAGAAGAGAGGCATACTTTCTTTTCTCCTGGACTAGAGTTATGAGGATGTAAACATAGAGCTCCTGAAGGCCATCTTGACATAGTGAGAGCCTATCTATGAATAAAGTCAAACCAAGAAAAGCAGAAAGCTGGAGAGAGATTGGGTCCAGATGAATTCGTTTGAACCCCTGAGCCCAGTATCACCTAAAGCCATACCACCTTTTGCACATTCCAGTTCAGTGAGCCAATAAACTCTCTTTTGCTTACGCCAATTTGTAGTGAATATTCTGTCACTGAAGTCAAATAATCCTGACTGAGTTTTACATCACTGCTTCTAAAATGTCTGGTACTTGGCAGGCAAAATAGCACTGAGCAGTCTTTTTTCATAGCCAGCTAAGGCCCTGTCACAAGAATAAATAAATCATAAATTGAGGCTGGCTTAACCAACATCTTTTCTTTCCAAAAGATGTTGATTATTAATGTGATTGATCTAACTCGATGTAAAATGTGCAAATAGAATAGCAATATATTAAAGGAAACTTTATTTACAAGTGCTCAGGGAAAACATTATCAGATAGCGATAGCTCTCAGAAAGCCATTTTAGTTCTAGCACTTGAAATTCTTGTATTCAATTACAAATTTGGTTTATTAAATGGATATCTCATTTGATTTGCCTTCACCACATACTGGGCTTTGCTGCTAATGCTTAGGACACACCCTGTGAATTAGGCCCTTAGGCAAATACCTTCAATGTTTCCTGTACTTGGCTGCCTTATTTAAAGTAGCAGGTAGAAGGTCCAACAGACTCATTGCCTAAATGAATTGCCTCAACTTGTGAAAGAGACAGGGTGGACAACCTTGTCTTGACACCTTATTTATGCCCCACAGTTTTATGGGCTATATAAAATGGAGTCTTTCAAAGCTTTCTTTTATAGCAGCTAGCTTGCTGTTGTGCAGTGTCATGTAGAATTGTAGGACTAAAATTTCTAGAAGTTATTTATAATTGTGCTCTAGATAGAACTACATATATATTAAATATAGTCTATAATCTCTATAGCAACAACCCATCAGAATCAGCATCAGAATAGACTTTCTTTTTTGTCATTGAACTTCCTAAGGGTGATCAAGAATTTCATTGATTGTGTGGTTTTAGTTATGTCAGACTCCGGGTGGAGGGGGTAGGGGATGGTATTTAGGAGGTAAGGACTCTGATTTATAATTACAGCTATTTCTTGCTTTCAAGTTATCCACTTGTTGTGTAAAGCTCCTTACAACTCAATTACAAATAATTAGCAAATAATTTAAGAAATAAAAGCTTCTTCCCTAGTCTTCTTTTGTTCTTAAAATAATTACTAAAAGAGAGTCCTAAGTTTGGAGATACCTAGAACAAATTTGTAATTAGTGAAGAAAAAATTGTTAATGCCACTCAATTAAAAAAAAAAAAAAAAAAAGCAGTGAACTGCACTATTGACAGCCATCATCATTTATATCATGCTGCTTGTCAGTGATGATATAAACAATGCTAGTCCAATTAATTTAAAAGGGCACTATTCAAGACAGAGGGGCACAGCAAGGACAAAATCATTAGAGTGTTGTATCAATTTTGCCAGTAGAAAATCTACTTGATCACAAGGGTGTTAGTAAGTAAATCAATCAGTGAGGTTTCCATCCAGTTGCAACAGCATACTGGAAAGGATTTAGACAGGTGAAATGAGTATGGGTTAAACAGGGTAGGTGAATCAGAATGTTTAAATGGGAAATTTCAACCAAGGAACCAAGAGTTAATATATGCAATGCTGCATAGCAAAGAAGGTTCCAACCAAAATCAGAATTTATAAAAGTTATCTGAATGAAGTGTCATGACTCTCATAACCCCTCATTTTACTCAAGGGGACAAAATTTAGTTTGTGGAGTTTAAAGAGGCTTTGGTGAAGATGATTTTTCTTTTTTTTGAGGCTATTACTGAGTAGTCCTCAACACACCCTCCACAAAGAAAGAAGGCCCTTACCTCAAGTGTAGTGATGAGGGAAGGTGGGAGAGGGGGATTTCAAACGAATCACTGAAGTTTGATACAAGTACCCCAATAAGTAAGGGGGCACAGGGCACTGGAAAATCTAAAAAGCTGAAATGGGGTGACTTTGGTGGCAGAGCAAAAGAAGAATGGTTTCTGCACTGTATTTGGAGTCCACCCCCAGGCAAAACTTTAAGAGTTTCCATGTGAAATTTAAAATTTAAAAATTTAAGAGTTTCCAGAACCAGTCTGGAGCTATTTTTAAATGTCCTAATTGTCCAGCTGAAAAGGCTATGAGACTCAAAAAAAAAAAAAAAAGTTTCTGCATAGTATGGTTCACCAGAAAACCAGGAGTCAAGGGAATAGCACTTCCCTGGGGAGAAAAAAAACTGCAGTGCCCTTGTCAAGGGAAGGGTAATCAAATATTCTTAAATATTGTCTCTAAAGAATCTCTAATAGTCACCTCTAAACATTTGTCAATTCCCTAGATGACAAATCCTTCTATAACCTTACCAATCAGTTAAGAACTTTCCTTCTTTTCCTTTCCAACTCCACCTCTCCCCTGATCTTTAATTCTACAAGGGTCAGAAACCAAGGGTGGCATGCATGAGGGGGGAGAAGAGGTGAAATTTTAAGGAGGGAAAAGAGAGGATGCATCCCTATTTTCAACAGACGCAGGGAAATTTTTAAGTTTAAATCAAGTTCAAAGTTCTGTTTTCTAAATGGGTCTAGATACATATAGTTAGTGAATTGAGAATGTGGTGGGGTTTTGTTTTGTTTTGTTTTGTTTTGTTTTGTTTTTAACAAAACGAGCCTATAAGACTTTGTATTACTTAAGAGTGGCTAGAAAAGTTATTGGGACTGCCCAAGGTTTAAGCCATGAACAAGGGAAGAAATTTTCCCACACTATACACTTTAAAAATACGGGAAATAAAAATAGAATTGCCTTTAAGATCATACCCAGTGAGCCCTGCCTGTTCAATGAATTATTTGACTTTGTATATTCTGTAAACAAATTAATGGTCTAGTATTTACATTGTCACTGTTTGTACAGGAATATTCATTTCTAAGGCTCTTGAATGGGAGTTGTCTGTAATTTGTTCAGGCATTTTAGTAGCCACCTAACCACCAATCAGAATGATTATTTTATTTTGAGAGCTTCCAAACAATGGAATAATTGTGGTCAATTTCTAGATGATTAATGACTAAGCAGTAAAGAGCTATCAGAAGAGTCTAGAAGAGGAATATGGAAAATCTAAATCTCAATGTTCTTGAATATTTAAGATCACATTAAATGCTAAAATTACATTTTCTATGTGGACATAAAATGTAGAAACAATACAGTGAAAAGAAGAAATTATTACTCAAAGATAAATAAAACTAGGTATTTCAAAAACAAAATTTGTGAAGAATTGCCATGAAAAAGGACATTTTAAAAATGGTTTATAGCTTACAAACCATATTGTCATTTATTAATATTAATAACAGTATTGTGAGATAGGTATGACCAGAAAAAAATACTACATTTTACCGATGATAACAATGAGACTAAGAACATTCAAGGATTTGCTAGTATCACACAGCTTTTTAGTAGCATATCTGGGACGGGAACCTAGGTCTGAAACAGATGTTTCTATGGTCTGAAACAGATGTTGATTTCAAATACAATCTGAAAATTTCCCTTAATTATTAAAACAACAGATTTTGAGAGAGTAGCTTAGGAAGTTTGAGCAAACTGATGTTCTCTAGAGAAATAGAACCTACAGGCGATATCTATAAATATGAGATTTTATAAAACTTGTCTCACATGATTGTGGGAATGCACAAGTCCCAATTCCATAGGGTAGGCTGCAAACTGGGAAGTCCAATGAAGGTTTTCCATTTATTCCCCAGGAGAAGCTGGCTGGCTGAAGTAGAGATGGAAATTCTCTCTTCTGACTGCTGAAATCATCACTTCTCCTTTTAAGGCCTTCACATGATTGGATGAGTTGTCTCTCATTGTTGAAGGCAATCTCCTCCGTTGATTGTAGATGTAATCAGTCATAGATACAATCAAATTTACTGATGATTTAAGTCAATGAAATGTCCTCACAGGAACAATCAGACCAGTGCTTGCTTGACCAAACAACCAGGCATTGTAACCTGGCCAAGTTGACACATGAACCTAACTCATCACAATATTAATTTTTAAAATATGAGAAAAATGTTTCACACTTAAAAATGTGTGTGTGTCTACAATTATATCAAAATAAAAGTTTACTGAAAAAGAAACACATATGGGCCCAGCATCCATTTTCCCTTTTAATAGAGCTCCCCTATTTTCCACAGGTAACCACCTCTCACCTGCTCTCAGTTCACCTGATCTGGTGATCTGACTCTGTCCCCTGCTCTAAAGCTGGGCAAGTGACACAGTCTTGACCATTTGGAGCATTAAATCCTCCTGGCCTCTGTGATTAGTGGGTGCCTGACCCAACAGAGGCTATCAGAGCTGAGCTTGGGATTTTTGCTGGAACACTTGGTAATGAAATGTACTTATTATTTTTGAATCTGGTTGAATGTAAGCCAGGACCTGCAGTGGTACACCATTTGCAGGTAGCTTGTCTCAAAAGGAATGCAACATAGAAGAAAACTGAGCCAAAAGATGGAGAGGGACTGATTTCAGATGTCATATTGAGGACTTGGACCCAGATGTGCCAGATGTGCCTTCACTTTTCAGGTCTGTGAGTTTATGATTGCCCCTTTTGTCTTGAGTCCCGTTGAACAGAGGTTCCATCACTTACAATACACAGAGCTCTAACATGCAAATGCTGTCAATAATATAGCTATATAATTTCCTTTTAAGTAGTTCTCTCGAAGCACCCATTACTACACTTCACAGAAACACCCTGTGAAAAGTCACTGGCATCAGAACATTTCCACTTTGTAAAGCCTGCTATAACATTTTTTAAGCATTTGAAAGAAGGAATGCCTTTTATCTGAAGAGCAGTATCATTCAGGTGTCCCAAATGTTACCTCTGCATCATTCTGTGTGTACCTCCATCTTTCGATGTGCATCTGTGCTGAAATTGCTGTGCGCCTGTCTCTTTCCCTAGGTTGTAAGCTCCTTGAGGCCAGGGACTGTGCTTTATTCTTATTCAGGTTCCATCCAGCAGAGTGAGTTGCACTCCTTAAGTTTTCAATAAATATTTTTTGAGTAAATGAATAATTCAAGCTGTGATACTTTTAAAAACCCAAAATTACTGTTACAAATTATTTCCCCAACTTCTAAGGTGAGGTTCCCTACTGTGATGTTCACTTTAACAGTCATATTATATGATTTTTCACATAAAGTACATGGAGCATGTCTTCTTGATCTTTCATAATCATCAAATAGCACAAATGAATGACAATTTTTTTCTTTAATGCTTCTGCTCCTAAAAGATAGAGCTAATCAGACCACACACTTTTATTTATGTTTATAAATCTACCCAGATCAAATGACCTGCAGCCTTATTTTAACAATGACTGCTACTTCCTCTGCTGTGCTCTCAAAACTGAATAAATAAATAAATAAGGGGCTAGATGGGGTAAATTAGTAGAATCCACCTGAAGGCTGGGAAACTGACACTCATAAAACAGTG
This sequence comes from Tolypeutes matacus, assembly GCA_026826555.1. Taxonomy (NCBI): domain Eukaryota; kingdom Metazoa; phylum Chordata; class Mammalia; order Cingulata; family Chlamyphoridae; genus Tolypeutes; species Tolypeutes matacus. Next base: position 13,824,805 of record JAKSZT010053928.1, read on the forward strand.
AGAATAAATCAACAACTACTGTTTATCCAAGTGCTTGCCATTGTCCAGCCTATGCATAGCACCTGCCTTGATGTTAACCAGCATTTAACTACTGTGTAAGCAGCCTTCCAGGCCCTACTTAATGCCAGGAATTATTTTAGAATCTAAAGTCTGTGTTTGCATTATCTGCCCTTCTATTTGGCTCCCTCTGGAGCCTCCCATGGCTTCTGCCTGCCCACCCACTCAGCCAGGCTGCCTGGCACGGGAGCACACTGCTGAGTGTAGTCCATTTATTTCTAGCATGACAGCCCACCCTCATCCCACCTGCTCCACTCCAGACTGAACAATCGCGTCCAGGTGTGCAGCGACCAATAGCAACAGGGTCACCTGTCTAACGGGGTGGCAGAGAGAACATTTTTTTCTAGGAGACACATTGCCAATTTGGGGCAAATTATGTCTCTAGCTGAAAGAACACTTTACAGGGGGAAATAAAGGTACTAGTTTTTTTGTTTTGTTTTGTTTTGTTTTTACTAGATGGAAATTAAAAAAAAGAAATGACAGAAACCTTGAGTTGCAGTGACAACTTATTGCAAGGAAAATTAACACGCAGCTGACCTCCAAAAAAAGATTTTAAAAGATACTAAACGAGATTTTTTTAAAAGCCAAAAAAGATACTAAACGTTAGTTCTCAGTAGGCAGATAAGAATTGTTTGGAATGTCCACATGATTGAAGAGATCTGTAGTAAATTATTGTTTTTCTCCATAGATCCACATGTTGTATACTTAAGGTTCCCTTTTAGTCTTTCTCTTCTCCAGGCTAAAAACACTTTAACACAATTAAATTTCCCCTACAAGATGCATACTTCCTGAACATTGTACATTGCTACCCTTTTCATTTGGGTAGACTTTGAGAAACATTATCCATAAACTCTGTATCCTACTTTTAAAATTAATTGTCTCTACTCTTTTAGCAATTAAACACTTCTGATATGAGTATCTTCCTGACCATCTGTGGTTTCTAATTGTATCACCTTTTCCCCAGTTGCTAAATTAGGTCTCAGATTAGAAATGCTGAAGCATTTCAGTGTAGATTACCTCTTTTGTTATCAAGGAAATAATCATTTCTCTCAAAGATACTGTTAACTTTTATTTATTTTTTACATTTCCCAAGTCAGCATGTTCTTTTTTTTTTTTTTTTAAAGATACTTAGATTACATAAATGTTACACAAAAAATATAGGGATTCCCATATGCCCCCCTCCCACACCTCCCAAACCCTTCCACATAAACATCCTTCATTAGTGTGGCACATTCACTGGAATTGATAAACACATCCTGGGGCTTTGCCATTAAGCATGGACCATAGCTCACATTGTAGACCACACTCTCTCCCACACAGTTCTGCATGTTATATGATGGTATAAAAATGGCCTATATCTGTCGCTGCAATGTCACTCAGGACAATTCCCAAGTCCCAGAAAAGCTCTTGTATTATAACTGCTTTTCCCTCTCCCTGCCCCCAGAGCCTCCAGTGGCCACTGGCTCCACATCAATGTTGTAATTCTTCCATTGCTTGAATCACAATATGTCTATAGTAGAATACCAGTAAGTCCACTCTAGTCCATAGCTCTTCCCCCCATCCTGAGGAGTCTGGGATGATGATGTCCACTCCACTTCCAATTGAGAGGAGGCTTATATCCCATGGGGAAGATGGATGGGACTATCCTGCCGACAGCTGCAGACTCTCTCCATTCCCTGGGACGGCCGTTGTCCATCATCATCTCTTAACTTTTATTTTGAAATATTGTCAAACTTAAAGGACAATTACAAAAATAACACAAACCCCATACATAGAACTCCAGCATAGCGCCAGCCCTGCCGCAAACCAGATCCACGAATTTCAACATTTTGCCACATTTGCCATATCAACTTATCTATCCATTAATTTATCAGTCCATCGATCTATCTAATCATATATCTGTCTGTCCATCAAGCCATTTTCTGAATACCTGAGTGTAAGGTGTCTCTCAGAGATATTTGAGTGGAATTTATGGTTTTCTCCATTTACTTCTGTGATTATTTGCCACATAGACTACTGCAGACAAGATACCACATTAGAAAATTCAGGGACTACAAGGATAGGTAAGATATTTATGCTTTCATAAATTTTACAATCTACTAGGTTGCCTTAGCTTGTGAGGGCTGCTGTAACACATACCACAGACTAGTTGGCTTAAACAACAGGAATTTATTTTCTCACAGTTTTGGAGGCTAGATGTCCAAATGAAGATGTCAGCAGGATTACGCTTCTCTGAAGTCTGTGGTGGTAGCTTGCTGGCAATCCATACCTCAACATCTGCCTCCATCTGTCCCTTCCTATCTCCTGCTCCTGTGTCCACATTTTTTCTGCTTTTAAGGACTCTAGTCAAATTGGAGTAAGGCCCACTCTGATTAATTTTGGCCTCATCTTACCAATAACAACTTCAGTGATCCTATTTACAAATAGGTTCACACCCACAGGATCAGGGATTAGGACTTGAATAGGTCTTTGTGGGGCATACGACTCAATCCATTAAGATGGGTAATCTGAGATATTTAACAATTTTTACACGTCTACATGTAATAAATGCTAAAACAGAGTAAGAAAAGAATGTGATTGCATCTAGAGCAAGGGTTCTTAACAAGGAATACATAATCTTAAATTGAATTAAAAAAAAAAACCTTCTTGTGGGGACATGTTGGTGCAGGTGTGATACATTTATTAAATAATACATAGTATAGTGTGGACTTAGTAAGGGGTCCGTGGTTTTCATCTGACTGGCAAAGGGGTTCGTGGATCAAAAAGGCTTAAGAACCCCTGGTCTGGAGTATGGGAAAATGGCTGTTAGGAATATAGAAAATAAGTGGCATATGCAATGGATTATTTAATTTACTATTTTTATTACTCATTATATCATGAAATATTTAAAACCTACTCAAAAGCAGATAGAATAGTTTCATAAACTTATCATCAGATGTAATAATTATCAAGATTTTATTGATTTGCCTATCCTTCTTTGTCCTTTCTGAATTATTTTAAAACAAATCCTAGATTTCATGACATTGCAGCCTTGTGCTCATCCTCTCATATAACCCAATACCGTTATTATTACTAGCAAAATGAGATAATTTCTTATTTTTATTCAATTCCCAGACATTATCAAATTTCCCTTCTGGTCTCAAAAAATATATTTTTGCAGACGGTTGGTTAGAATCAGGTAGTAGATATTTTGTGGAAAGCCAAGAATACTAAAAAAGGAGTTTTGAGATTAAACTAAAGCAGGAGTCTGGGCATCTTAAGAAGTTTTGCTTAGGAGACTTACATGTTGAAATGGTGCTGTAGGAAGCATGCTTGGCAGCAACAGGGATCATTTGAACCATCAGTTGGAAAACTATTGCAATATCCCCAGTGAAAGTTTGTGCGGAGCTCCATTTGAGTGATGGCAGTGTGATACTTGATTAGAGAATCAGCACCATTGTCAATTGATCAGATAGGCGGTATGAGAAAGACGGCTCGCAGCTTTCCATTGTTGTATAACTGCAGCACCATAGTTACAATAAGATTATATGACCATAAACAATATGATGGCTAGTATTTATTGGGCACAGTGATTAGCATTGTATTAAGTGCTGTACATGAATTTTTCTGATTTAATCTTTACAACTCTATGAGATAAGTTTTTATCTTGCCTTCATTTTAAAGATGTAGAAACTGAGACTCCAAGAGATTAAGTAATATGATCAAAGTCATGAAGTAAGTGACTTTGAGATAGGAATACCAGGGTCACTGAGTCTTCATTCTTACTGAAACAGGTTTGGTAGAAGAGCTGGCTTGGGAAGATAAATAGTAAGTTGATCTGTGTATTAGATTCCTAGGGCTGCTGTAACAAAGTACCACAAACTGGATTTTATTGTACAATAGAAATGCATTGTCTCTCAGTTCTGGAGGTTAGAAGCCTGAAATCAAGGTGACAGCAGGACCATGCTCCCTCTGACACTTGTAGGAGAGAGACCTTCCTTGCCTCTTCTAGCTTCTGTTGTTTGCCCACAATCACATTTCTTGGCTTGTAGATGCAGCACTCCAATCTCTGCCTCCATCTTCATAAGGCCATCTTCTCTCTGTGTCTGTGGCATTCTCTCTGTGTGTCTCTTCTTCTCTTCTTATAAGGACACCAGCGTTATTTGATTGAAGGCCCATATCACTCCAATATGACCTCATCTTAACTAATTACATCTGCAACAACCTTGCTAACAAATAAGTCATCTTGTGAGGTACTGGGGTTAAGATATCAACATATCTTTCTGAGGGACACAATTCAACCCATAACAGCCTGTTTCACAGCATCAGCATTTAGTGAATGCAAGATTTATATTAAGCATTGGGAACATAAAAAAGGCACAAGACAAGGTCCCACTTGATGAAAAAACTTCCACTCTATTTTTAAAGATAAGACTCAAAACACAAAAGGGCAGATAAAAAACCAACAAAGGTGGTTAGTGCTGATTTCATGGTGAATAAGTTCCAGTTGGCTCTCAGATAAGTTTTTGATCAGAAACGATTGCTCTTGTAAATTAATGGAGGGCATCAAACTTGAACTGGATCTTCCTTGCTTCCTTCCTTCCTTCATCTCATCTTTGCACAAACCTGAGCCCCATCCCATAATGATTTATTTTTCTACATGAAAGGTCACTATTTTTGCCCAAGCCAAAAACCTAAGGGTCCTCTTTTATTCTTCCTTCTCTCTCACTCTCATATTCAGTCTCAACATGATGCTGTTTTTCTTTAACCACCTCAATATTGTGACATAATCTGAATTTTCACATTCTTTTAATATAAAAACAACTATTTTTTTTTCTCTTTTTGTGTATTTGCAGAATGGAAGACACATTTTTGCTCCTAACTCTTGGGAGGATTTGAAGGTTAACCTATCCCTGCCCAAGAGGAAAGGGGTCTAGTTTTCTTAGTTGTCATTAACTCAAATTATGAGTTTAATGAGCTCTCAAAGTCTATTTTGAAAAGATGGGTTTTGGGGGAAGAAAGCCTTGGAGAAGCTGTAGAAGACAAACCCGGCTACCAGAATTCAGAAACTATTTCCAGGAATGGAGAAAAAAAAAAAAATAGGTCTGTGAGATCTTGAGTAGCAGAGCTCCTGTTTTAGGAAGAACACTGCAGAGATTGTATCTAAACAAGGATGGCTTCATGGATTGCATAAGTAGATAAGACCCTAGCCACCAGATCCCAACTTCGTGTACCAAATTTTTTCATTGGCTGAAGGATCAGGGAGGTGAAAGGACAAAGTACACAAACCAATGGAAAACTGAGCAGTAAACTGTTGGATAGAAGCCTGATAACATAGGTTATGACATGACATCTGGAAACTTCTAGTGTTGGGAAAGAGGAGGAGTCAGAACAGTGAGCCCTGAACATAGCTGAGGTTGAATTTCCTGACATTTCAGTGGGATGGGGTATCAGAATCTAAGTAAAATATTTTTATAGAAAATAAGGAAATTTGGTATTTCTTGCATACCTAGGTTGTGAACTCTGAATTAGACTTGCTACGTGTGGTAAAGGTTAATACCATGGAAGGCTGGCTCTCCACATTTCTGGGCTGCATCCGCTAGCCACTCAGCTGCCACTCAGCAAAGCAGATCCTTACCTTTAATTGTGGGTTTCTTCCCAAGTCCAAAGGACAGCAACCTGGTATAGGTGGGCATCAATCAAGAATAAAAAAGAGATGGACAAGGGACTCTGAGAAAGAGTAGAGTGCTTGTATCCAATACACCCCAAAAGTTGTCCCAACTCTTGAAGCTGGCAAACTGGGTAGGAAATTGTGGATTTCAAAAGTCTAGCATGAAGAAATAAGGAGGATGGGGTTTGAAGGAAGACAGAGAAACTTAGAGAAGCAACAGAAGGGGAGAGGTTTCTGCAGGGATCCCTTGAGCTAGAGTATGGATTAAGAGCAGAGGGTATTGAGAAACAGATCCAAGTCCCCTCTCCCAGTAGCAGCCTGTGCAAGAACTTAGACCCTGAAAAAGAATGTCTGAATTTTACACCTAAAAGAGGTGGGAGCCCAGGCACCAAGATTCAGTCTCATAAAAGAGCCTAGATCTCAAACATGGCAAGAATACAGCATAGATTTACTGAGTCTGCAGGAACCATGCAGAACAAAAATTTTAAAAGATTTTGACAAAATTTGTCAAAGATTAGAATCATTGCTAAACTGTTGTCATCTTAATAAGACTTTCTATATGATCCCAATTAAAAAGTATAACCCACCAGCCAATGCAACATTCCATTCCCTTCTACCACATTTTAATTTTTGTTTCTTTACCAACCCTCATTGCCTTCTAATAGATAATTTAGATAGATAATAGATAATTTACTGTGATTATTGTTTATTGTCTACATCTTCTTCACTCCCAAAACATAAGCTTCATGAAGACAGGGATCTTATTTTATTTACTGACGTATTCCAAGCACCTAGACCAGTTCCTGGTCTAGATACTCAATAATATTTGTTGAATAAATGAAGCTTTGAAACCTATACCAATGTGTGACCAAAGGTTAAACACATCACCACTGCCATGCCTGCATACAAGACTCTGGAACATTGATGTGGTGGGTGGAAGTGCCCTAGTAATAACTGAAGTTGAAATTACTGTTGGTCTGTTATTTTTCACATACCTGGATATATACTGAAATTAACAAAGGCACCATAAACCTTATAGTAGCTTCCAAATCCACATACTTTTATCCTCCACTTCCATTAATGTATGTGTATCATTTTACTCCCAAGTTTTTAACCCTAACATACTATCTTTTATCCCAACTTTCCTCTTGGCCCTCCTTCTGGCAGAGTCTCCATATCGCAGTGAGAGTAACATTCCAAAATAAAATGTCATGCTACTCCTCTGTATCAAGACTCTTAGTAATGCAGTCCTTGCTTCTTTTCCAGTTTTTCCTCATTAGCATCGCCTAATCCCTGTTTCCCCATCTTCATACTCCTCTCAATAACCCTTTTCTCTACCCATAGCACATTGGAAAGCTGTGTTAGTCAATTTACTTTTGTAAACATATTAGTGATTTTCTGAAATATAAATAAATAATTTCACTAATGATTAATCTGATTTAAAATAATTCCTTTAATTTCTTTTCTCCACTAAATAAAGTGAACTCACAAACCGCAAGGGAATTCTAGTTAAATTCATCTTTTGAAATCAATAAACTAAAAAAACTTAGATAAAATGAGATTTTTCAAAGAATTTCACGCTCAATTCTTAGAGGGTATATGGTATAAGGATGGTTTCCTATCTTATTGTTTTAGCATAAAATTAGTAAACATATAGTGCAAGTTCAAGTGAATATTTTAAAAATGAGTGCACAATAAATTAGTTTAGTTCTTCTCACATTGACTTACTCATGTCTTCCTTTGCTAGCTTGTTTTCAGGACAGTCAGTTAATTGCATGCACCAAATTTTAGAAGACAGAATGAGAGTTTGTGTGAGTGAATTGCCAAAGCACTTGGTAATAGTTAGCAATAGACCAAGGGCTCCCAGATAAAACAACAATGTAGTTTTCTCATTGGCTTAGATGATCTGACAGTCTGACAGTGTCACACTAACCAAGTTTTGTGTAGGAAAAAGCAGGCCTGTTGCTTAGTCACAAAGCCCTAGAGTGGAGAGTGTGTGTTCATATGGGTAAACATTATCCAGCAATCTTTCCTGAAAGAAGCAGAGAAGTGTGTCTCTCAGTACCTGTCCTTCACCTGCCTTTTCCTAAGAAACCCCATGGTAAATAATAGGTGGTTTTCATTTCCATTTTTTCTTTCCAACGATGTGTATATTTGTATGAAAGGTAATGTTGAAAGGTTATAGTTAAGTTGGTACTTTACACTTAGGTGTAGGTTGCTACACATTGTTATAATTGGTGAGGTGGAGTAAATTTGCCTATCTTACAGAGTCGAATTTGTTCCAACTCTGATATTAGGTGACAAGGCTTTTCTTGTTAGTGGCTTTCTAAGTTGGAGAGGTAAATAATACATTGATAGATACATGGGGACACTATATTCACAAAAATTATTTATTGAATACTTACTATGTGCCAGGCATGTGTTATGATGAAGAAAAAGAAATAAAAATGTATAGGACCTGTTCTGAAGGAACTCATAGTCTCGTGTAGGGGAGTGTTGAAGAGCAAGTTTGAAAACCAGTAAGCCAACATTTACAATTTAGAGTGAAAAATGCTACCAAATAATGTTTGAAGAATGCAGATGAAGGTAACTAGGTTCATTTATGGGGCTAGCAGGACAGAATATCAATTTTATTACCCTGAGTCTTTTTGGAATGAGAAGGGCAATAAAGAACAGTAATTTCAAACCTAGGGAACATAAACTAAAAAGGCATAGTAATAACTAGACACCTTTGAAAAATTGCAATTACTTAGTTGTACAGTTACAGAATAGTGGGGAATCTATATTGGAAGCCACTTGGAAATTAAGTCATTTACTATATCTGTTTTTTTATAATAAAGCTAAAAATTATTTTAATACAACTGAATGGAAAAGCATATCTAATAAATACTATTTTAATAGTTATTATATCTAGAATATTTGGAGTTTTTGATAAAATCTAGTGAGTAGATTTTAAACAGGCCATTATCTTGCTTTTTGGACTGATTTTTAATACCATGTAATTTTTGCATGCTGTACCAATGTTTCTCACCTGTAAAATGTGAAAAATATCTACACATCTCAACTTTTAAAGATATTACAAAAGAAAAGGATGTAATAGAAATGAAAGTATTTCATTATCTTTCATCAAAAGAACACCATTTAATCCTTTTTATTTTTTAACTTATGGCACTGGGCAAAAGAGAGGTAGTCCCCAAATTCACTATCAGGAAATTCCAACCGTACATGAAATAGAGAGATGTAAAGGTACAGAGAGCATATTGTAAATTAATTTATCCTTATTTGACATAAATGCAAAGTACCGTGGTGGGTAACTTTATCAAGATGACTAAGGACAAAGCATGGAAGCTGGGTATCAGCCTGAATGAGCCTTCTGGAAAAAGAGGGATTTCAGGATGTCATCAAATAACAGAATGGATCCACTCTAGACTCAACTTAAAAACTGAGGAAACAACTGAGAGATAAATAAGTACAAATGGCATGGGAATAAATATTTAACATATTTTTAATATCCTAGATTTATTTTTAATGGAATTAAAATTTCATTAAATATATATTAAACAAATATATAATTGTACAAGGTTCAATCAGAAGTTTACAAATTCTGAAAATTCTCAGACATTTCCTCCTTCACTCCTTTTCCTCTCCCCAAAGGTGATAACTATCAATACCATTGATGTGTCTTTTTTTTTTAATTTGAAATATAACACACTTACAAGAAAGTGACCAAAACATAAATGTTTGTTTTGATGAGTTCTCATAAAGTGAATTCCAGTGTAACCATTAGCATGGTCAAGAAATAGGGCCATACCAGCCCTAGGAAGTTCTCCATTCAACTTATGCTTCTCTGAGCCTCTACCTCATCTCAAAGCAAACCACCATCTGACTTCTAATTCTAGAGTTCACTTTATCTGATTCTGAACTTAATAATTAGAATCATGTTTTGTTTATGTGTGTCAGCCTTTCTTCTGCTCAGTCTTATATTTGTGAAATTCATCATGTTTTAGTGGGTAGCTGAAATTTCCTCATTTTTCTCTCTATAATATTACAGGTCAAGAATTTGCACAATTCCTTTATCCATTGTTCTGTTGATGGACATTTGGGTTCTTTCTCATTTCGGCTGTTTTAAATAATGCTGCTGTGGACATTCTAGTACAGATGCACACATTTCTATTTAAGACTAGAACTCATTGGCTCATAGGGTATGTCTCAAAAGACAATGCCAAACTGTTTTTCAATGTGGCTGTGCTAATTTACATTCCTGTAAGCATTGTATAAGAGTTTCTGTAACTCCAAATTTTCACCAACACTTAGTATTATCAGCTTTTTAAATTTTAGCTATTCTGGGGGAAGAGGGTGTAGAGTGTTACCTCATTAATCCAACAGGACAAGGGTGTTCCTCTGAACACTGTTGAGGAAATAATGGTTTAGGGAACAGGAAAATGGAACCAGGGTCTGCAAATTTTATCATAGAGTCTACAGATGTTATGAAAAAGCATTATTTGGGTGTGAAGCTTATAAAATTGAATAAAGCCAATCATAGTTATAGCTCCTACTCACAAAGTTTCTGAAGACCTTGGAGATCCAGAGGATGAAATGATGAAAAGACCAACCCAAAAGTGGAAGCTATCAGTCCCTGCTCTATTCTGAACTTCCATGACTCATGTAAGAAATGTTTACAAAAGATGGTCAGATATCTTTAAGGCTCTGGTATCTTATGTTTGTAGTCAATGGCAATTTTACCTAAACCTTCTCAGGATCCAATTACTGGTGACATAAAAATCAACTGTCATTCTGTCTATGGAAGAAAAGTACAAAGGGCCTAATGAAGTTAGAATCATTGCAAATGACTCAGCCCTTCTAGTTGCTTTTCCATTTTTCTTCTTCTTCTTTACAGTGATAAATTCTGCCTACATGAAAAGTTTCTTTTGCAACAAAAAAGTAAAGTTTTCCTTCCTGACCTTTATTTATCTTTTTTGCTTGGGGAATAAAAAGTCATTTATACTCCTGAAAGCAATGCAATATTGGTTATAACTTCTAGATTTTTGAAGACTGAACTTAAAATCTCTTATTATGAGGAATATTACTTCAATAATTATGTGTTCTTTTATCCAAACCAGTTCTCATTAAAATGTGGCTTAGAGTCACTTAAAGGATCAGGTCCTCCAGAAGATACTACCTGGAAAACTCTGGGTAACATGAATATTACAAAGTGGGTATTAGAATAAATATACTACTGATTATGATTACTAGTGAAGAAATGAGTATGAAGTGCTAGGGACTGCCCGGAGTTAAGCGGTGGTGACTTAAGAAGAAAAAGTTAAAAGTCCCCAGAAAATGGAAATCTCTGAGTAGCAAATATCTAAATTAGTGGAAGCTTATGTGCCTTTATGCTCTTCCACCTGGTGCATATTTGCATATAGCAGTTATCTTACTCCATTATAATTGCTTGCTTGGTGGGATGACACGTGAAATATCAACTGGTGTGCTTTTACTTTCCTCCATATTTCAATGTTTCTTCATTTGTAAAATGGGTAAAATAACACCTCATATGGCTGAGATAAGGGTTAAAAGAGCATATATAAAGCATTTAGATTAGTGTCTGGCACATAGTACTAAATAAAATTTCTTATTATTGAATCTCTTCACTATTACCTGAGGCTCTTCATCCAACCCCTCTCTTAAATCTGGCCATATAACAAGGCTATCATTGCCCAAGTGGAATAAATTTAAAATGTTTCAGTCTAGTTATAGGACAAAATAAATGGAAAGGGAAACTTAGGGATCTATTTTCCTACTGCCACAGGAAGAAGACCTCCAAACAAAACTCTTTTGGGGTAGGCAAGTGAGTCTGTGAGGAAGCAAGAGAGGCTGACTCAGCTGCAGTCTCTGATAGGTGTCTCCTAGATAGTTTGTTTGGCAAGGAATAGTTCAAGAAGGTGGAAAGATGAGTGGTCAGTATATCCCAGTATAGCAGACGTGCCTCATTCTTTGACCGAAGCTCACAGAGCATCTTATACCCCATGGGATGAAAAAGTAGAACAGAGATGACTGTGTAGGGTATGTGGAGGCCCACATAAAACAGGGGTGACATTGGGGACCATACTCTGCATTTTCCACCTGTGTAGTAATTCCTGAACTTAGATCAGTCTCCATAAGAAGGGAATGAGGAGGAGGAAATTCATGCATTGGTTTAGTATAAACCAGAAATTATTAGGAAAAGCCTGAAGTGACTAACTTTACCTGGAACTGACTAGATTAGGCAAAATGGGGGCTGTAATTAAAAGCTACATAAATAACATTTCTTGAGCCCATGTATTGAAAATACGGTATAGCAGTTTGATACAGTTATGAATTCCAAAAATAGATATTGGATTATGCTTGTAAACTGGTCTGTTCCTCTGGGCGTGATTAAGTTATGATTAGGGCTTTGATTAGGCCACGTCAGAAGGTGGGCGGGGACTTAGAGATAAAACTACATGGCAGAGCAGAGGAGTTAGTTGGAGTTTTGATGTTGGAGTTTTAATGCTGGAAGCCTGGGGAAGCAAGCACACAGAGGAGCATAGTTGTGAGGAAGGAGAGAAAGCCCCATGAAGAGACGAGCCATTAGCCTGATAATCTACAGCTGGCTTTGTGGAGAGAAGCAAGCCTAAGCCTGGAGAGAGGCAAGCCCCAGGAAGAGAGGAACCCAGGAAGCCTGAACCCTGGCAACCATCAGCAGTCATCTTTGGTGAGGTGAAAACATGGCCATAGACTTTGGTGAGGGAAGTAACTTATGCTTTATGGCCTGGTAACTGTAAGCTTCTATCCCAAATAAATATCCTTTATAAATGCCAACAGATTTCTGGTAATTTGCACCAGCACCCCTTTGGCTGACTAGTACATACAGTATTTGCTCTTTCGACCTTGCTCTTCTTTATACTATAAGTTCTTTGATGAAAGAAACTGTGTTCTTATCTTTGTCTTTTCAAGGCTAATACAGTGCCTAGCATCTATGAAGTTGCTCGACCAATAGGAAAATAATACATTAATTAATTATAAACTCTAATAAAGTTAGTTTGTTTTAAAGTAGATGGGAAAAACCAAATGAAATGAATAGCATTTTGATTAGCCCTTGAGAAATCTTTTTAATAAACCAAGTCATTTTTATATTGCTTATCTATTGTGTGCTTCTAATGTCCCTATTAAATGATATGTTTTTAAGTATTTTTAAAACTTATAGATATAATAATATTAATAATATATAACCACTCATTTGAATTATGTCCTTTAAGATAAATTTCATTTGCCCCTGGGATCACCCACATACACTAAAATAATCCAAAGATATAAATTAGCTGGACTTTACTGAAGTATAGAATATTTTCCACAGTCAGATATTGTTTCTTGTAAAGGTTTTGCCAGAAAGCAACACAGAGACTCTTAGTGACTATGTGTCACACTGTTTTCTAAAGAATCAGCTGAAAACTGGCGTAGTAAAGTCTTGAAGAAAAAAAAAGTCAGTTACTCACTTTGAAAATAATTCATCTCATAAAAAGAAAATAAATTTCAGAAGATCAGAGCAGACTATAAGAGAGATTTTTACAAAACTCTAGATGTATGGTGTAAGGTAATCTAAAAACCCAATTTCAAACAGCATTTGCAGTTCTCTTATCGGTAGTAGTTTATGGGAGAAACAACTTTGTGAATTTACAAAATTTAGAAAAAATATTTCTGAGAGACAAATACCTGAGTATGCAAAAGAATCTCCGTGCAGTACATATACACAGTAGATAAGTTACATTTTTGAATGCCTTGGGAAATTTTACTCCGCATCACCTCACTGTTGTCATCTTGAAGCGCGTTCATGGATTAAGAATGTTCCCACTCAGGTTTACCTTCCTCCTTGTGATACGATAATGAGAATGTTATCACTTTTGGTCAATTTTGCCTTTGTGCCAGTAGATGGCGCTACCACGTTGAGTGCCGTCAGTTTCCCCCCGAGGCTCCCCCCACCCAAAGCTGTTTTCTGATATATGTTGGGTACCATAGAGTGAATCTCAGAACAGGAAGCGGAGGCATAAGCAGAGAGGATTCTGGAAAGGTCTCTTTGTTTTCTTGTCCACAGAGAAAGCAAAATAATAATAATAATAATAAAATTGTAAACCTCTGTGCCCAGAAATCTGAACTGCCGTGGAAGTCACGTTATACTCTAACCATCTTGGATGCTGGGCTTTGTTGTGCTGCTGTGATTCGTAAGGCTCTGTTTTATCAGGTAAGCTGGCAAAAATTTAATGATCTGCATCATAGAATCTAGCCAAGTCATTTTATCACTTTAAAATCATCTTCATGCTGTTATTCTTAATGTAATGTAATATTGTATTAATGCAAATTAAAGGAGCCAAAGGCATCACTTAATGTATAAACTGCTTACTATTCCTTATCTTTCAAAGAAAACCGTGTCTTATAAATGGTCTAGTGTATTTTTAAGACATGCAGTTATTTATGATTCATTGTATTCAGACAAAATATTTTTATTACATTTAAAGAAAATATTTTATTACATTTAAAGCTAACCTAATGGATTTTCATGCTGTGAATCATCTATATAAATGTCCAATGTATCCAGTATTTTTAAAACATAAACAGATAGTGAAATTGGAACTATCATTCTTGTGCTTTAGTCTTTCATTTAATAGTCCTGGATAGGCCGTGTGTAAAAGGAGTGATAAAATATAGAGTGTTTGTTTGAAACACATTATCATTTTTCTCCAAAATAACATCTTTTCATGGAGGGATCAAGATCATCAATACTAACCATTAAAAAGAGATTTTACCCTCTAACAATAAAATGATTCTTATTTGACCCCATAATGTATTATTTCTTTTATCTTTTAATATATTGATTTTTATATTAAATATTTACTTTTTAATTTATTAATTTAATTATATCATCTTGAATTGTCTCATAAGCTTGATATGCTTCTGTTTATTTTTTCTGTGTAAATTTAATAACTGGTTTGTATTGTTAATATTGTTAATTACCAGAAGGAGCCACTTTAAGCCACAAAACAATGATAAAATTTATGTATGATCTATATTTTATGTATTTTTATTTAAAATATTTTATAGCATAACCATAAATGTTTCACGTATCATTCATTTGGCAATTGCATACTTAGACAATAAAATTATTGGCAGAAAATCCATGAGTATTAATTGAAAAAAGAGTTTTATAAATCATACAGCCAAAAGGGTTTTTTTGTTGTTGTTTTAAAATACAACAGGTGGTTTAATGTAGCTTATAAGGACAAAGATATAGCCAAAAGTGTTTGTAGGAATTTGAAAGGAGACATCTCATCATGTTCACACCAGATAGTGTGTGCCCTATAGGAAATAAAGACCTCTATTTCAACCTGGGTTTCCAGTCAGTCCTGGCCAAAAGGGCTTCAGAAATAGAACTTGAGGCCTTTGCTTGAAAAGCAACTGTAATTTCTAATGATATGGTTAAAAATACTATAATACTTTATACTGAGTAGTCATAAGATTTCCCCTAAAAATATTTCAAAATAGTGGTTGCCTCAGAGGAAAGCCCTAGGTCTTGTATATTTCAGAAGAAACTCCTACCATAGGATATAAAGAAAACCATTTCTTTGAAAAGGGTTCCCAGAAATGGATGTTAATTGACTTGAATGTATTGTACACACCATGTTTCTCTACAGGTGACTGAGTGTGAGTGTGACTTTGTTCTGTGTAACAGAGCTGATCTTAATTAACTGATATGCATTTATGAATGGATGCTTGTGTTTTGGCCCTTCTGTTAGCATTTTTTTTCAGTATATTGCTGCAGTCTCAATTGTTCTGTCTCTGTAACTGTAGTCGAAATGTGAAAAGAAAGTGCATAGAGTTCTTCACAAAATATGCTTTTTGATAATTTTTGGAAATCAAACCCATTTTGATCAAATTATATATCAAATGAGTTTGGGTGTCTTATTCTTTAGAGGAATCTAAAAGTGTAGTAGAAAAATTGAGCGGGAAGTCTTAAGTTCTAGTTCAAGTTTTGCTACTAACTGGCTTTGTGACCTCAGAAAAGACATCTAACAGCAGTGAAGTGCATTTTCCTTGTCTGTAAAAAGGTGGGAATTAGAATCAAAGATATACAAGGACACTTCTATTTTTAAAATTCTATGATTCTAATTTTTTGAGATTTTTTACCTATTGATTTCACAGCTTAACACTAATCTGATACATCCTGAACTGGCTCTCACTCAGTTATATATTACCATTAATGGTGAGCTAAACATGAGGATAGAGAAATGGAAGTATAGGGATGTTCTAAAGGTCCCTGGCCAGTTCCTTCTGTGGTGGAAAGAGTAGGAAGCAGTATGGAGAAGTGGTTAAAGAGCATGAGCTTGGCAGATTGCAACCCAGCTCCACTAATTTCTTGCCAAATTACTTAACTTTCTGAGACTCTAGTTCATCATCTATAAAATAGAAATAATAATGCCTACATTTCTAAGGTTGCATAAATTAAATAAAGTCTGTTCAGTGCTCAGTACAGGTCCTGGAACATGGTAAGCGCCCCCATCCCACCCCCATCAAAAGGAGCTGGTATCATTGTTGTTAGTGATGGTGATATAATACCTTCCACCAAAACAGGAAAGATAGAACGGTACTGCCAAGAAATTCTGTAGCTGCAAAGTGACTAATTCTCATCCTGGAGCAGTGTCCTTGCTGAAACAACAACAATAGCAACAGTAAAAAAAAAAAGTTCCTATATTGGCTTAAAGGAGAGTTGACGTCCCAGTATTTCCCAGGTGGCCTTCTTGCCCCTGATGTTCCAACTACAACCTTCAGGAGCCTGAAAGTTTGATTCCGTTTTCATAGCTGCTGACTATCGCCCATCCTCAACTACAGCCAGACATCTGCCAGGGTTTTAGATTTATGCCTGTCATTTAATTGGTATTATAATTGAACTTTGGTGTCAGTATAATTTCTAGGGTAGTATTTTTTAAAAATAAACATTTGTTTAATATTTTTAAAAGTTTCCTATAAGTCATATCAACCCAGTGCTAA
This sequence comes from Tolypeutes matacus, assembly GCA_026826555.1. Classification (NCBI taxonomy): domain Eukaryota; kingdom Metazoa; phylum Chordata; class Mammalia; order Cingulata; family Chlamyphoridae; genus Tolypeutes; species Tolypeutes matacus. The sequence goes on from JAKSZT010053928.1 coordinate 13,841,567, forward strand.
CATCCTGGAATTTCTTGGAGAATTTATAGAACTACCTTCAAGAAGATGTTTCTTTCGGTTCAATAATATATTACCATGGACTCTATTTCAAAGGCTTTCTTCTTTTTAACAAAATAAGGGCATTATTTCACTTGTACCTTAATAGGATATACCTATTAGAGAAAAGCCCTCTCTGAAGATTCTTAAAGGTAATGTAGGTTTCACAAAGAACCACATTTAAATGCCAAATAACTTCTACAGTGACAGCCAAATTAGAGAGTCTAAATCCCAGAAATGTCCGTCTGTTGGCTATGTGATTAACTCACAATCTCTCTACTGCTTAAATCATACTCCTGGTACAGTAAAAGGTGGAAAAGAAAATTGTGCCTGATTAAACTGTTGAAATACTGCAAAATCCCTGCTTCCCTCCAAAGATCTCCAAGTGCAGCTTCGTGCCCCTGACAGTTGTGTGCTATTGGGAACCTAAAGAGCCAGAGCTTGGATGACCTTTCAGTACCCCAGGCCTCCCAACCCTTCCCTTCAACCACCCTGGGCCTCTCTGAACTGACTCAAGTAACTGCGCTGTCAGCTTCATCTTCATGGCAGCCAAGATGACTTAAAGGGTTCACAATTAGACAGATTTGAGATGGCGCAGAGCTTGGAAGGCTTAAAAATATGAGGGGATGTTTTCTCAATTAGACAAATAACTCTGCTTAGAAGGGGCTGTTAGCCCATCTCCCTTGGCCCTAGGTCATTCCCAACTCTTGTGATTCCTTATTGTTAGGGTTGAAGTTAACTGAAAGTGCCCATAGGCATAAGCATATAAAAACGATTTTTTTTTTCACCAAAGAATGAACATGTGACTAGATAGTGAAATTTCTTTGCATAGGTGGCTGTGCTGATTACTTTTTTTTCATTATCATTCATGTATAGGACCACTGTGAACTCATTGAAGGTTGGAAATTATGTTTCATTTCTCATCTAAAAATCGATTACTCATTCCACCTTAATATTGATGGTTGTTTTACCAGTTTTCCAAAACTATGAGATTAATTATCCGCCTACCCCTGAAATTTAATTTAAGGTATTAACATTCCACTTCTGTACTTTTAGGATCTGCTTTATTATTATTATAATTATTATTAATATTGATTCTAAATTATCTTTGCTTACCCTTGAATTTTATGCCAAAAAAAAAAAACTTTTGTGGCAGCTCAGTATAGAACATGACATCTGAACTACTGCTTCTTTGAGGTAGATTGGTTATTTGATGTAGTTATAAAGTTTGGGAAGGAAAAAAGCCAATCATATTGTTCTGTGTGCAAGTTCACACAATTATTATTTGATTAGGAAGCTACTTTTTCAGTTCAGCTTTACCTGACAATATTTTTCACTGCACAGTGAAGTTAATACATTCCTTGGTTACATTTTAATGGGATGTAACAAATGTAGATAATTTCAGAGCAGAATAGTGTACATTTTTGTTCGCCTAATAATGCCACAAAAAATAAAATCTTGCTTTCCTTTTTTGTGAACCATTCGACAGAAACCAACTCTATGAGCACCTGAAATTTGAATTTATATCAGGAAAGATAATTAGCCTTAGTAGAAGATTCTTTAAAATTTATGTGAATACCTGTTCAACTGGATAGCACAAGTTTTAGTGTGATTGAATTTTTTGTACCTCCCTTCTTTCCTCTAAGGATTTGAAATGATAAAGGATATTATGGAAAGAATTTTAAAGAAGTTTCTGCCCATTATATATGAATAGAGAACAAGTGCAAAGTTACTTACAGGCAGGTTTACAATATTAACATACAGTGTGTATAAACATATGCTAGGTCGTAGTTGAGTAAGGGAATATTCAGGGGCTGTTTTTAGTTCAGAGAAACCTTTTAGAAGTCTGGAGTTATTTTTGTACTAATTGAATTAGGTTTTCATCTTTTTGGAGACTGCACATTGGGAGCCCTTCACGTGATTAAGCTCTGTGCTGAAGCAAAGTGAGAGAAATGATGGCTCTAAATTATTCAACAGTAGTTTAATATTGCTTTATTCAATGGGTGAATTCAAAGATGGGAAGTCACTCTTTAAATAACTTTGGCCATTTTCTGCCAAGAAGCTCCCTTTTGGGAATTTTAATCTCCTGATATTAAGAATATACATTAGTCTTACTTGGGTTGTACAGAACATTTTGTCCTTCTCCTTTCCCAAGAGCTCAAACTGGAGACATTCACTAAATTCCATTTCTTATTGCTAAGAAATAAATGGGTCTCGTCTACGACCCAGCATATTCGTGCAGGAGATTGAATACGACTCACTCTGTGGGCTTTACCTCTGTTTGAGAACTGGGCAACGGTTTGTTAGTTTCTCTCTTTGGTGTTTCTGCTTGTAACATTTATTTTTCTCTTTGTAAGTTATTTTTGTTTTAGATTATCTAACCGAAGATGTTCCAAGGTATTCAGAACTTTTATCATGGTTGGAAATGACCGAATAGAATTTAATCTATACCCACATTTTGTACCCAAATTTCTGCAAGGGTAAAAGAAATGAGGGAAGTCATTTGGGTTCAAAAGGGCACACCTTTCTAGAAGTAGAAGCTCATTTCAGAGCTAGAAGATTGGATGCTCAAAAGATTTCTTAAAAGAAGCTGAAAATACCAGATTTTTAAAAAAGAATCTCCCTCTTGTTAAATGCTGTCATCTATTTCAGATTATTTACAATACTGTATTTATCCAACAAATATACCTATAGGCAGGTATATTTGTTATTTTTTTCTTTTTTGCCAATTCAACACAATGTTCTTACCGGTGAGGGAAAATGAGCCTCATGGAAAGGAAATGGATGGATCAGGGAAATATTTTTGGAGGCACAGCCACAACTGGTTCTCGGATTTCTTTTCTACTACTCCAGGCTCACACAACTGCCCATCATTTCTCCATGTCTTTGATTTCAAATCCTTGAATATTCCATGTATGACCTCCCATGTTTCTGTATATCCTGCTGATATTTACATCATGGCTTTTTAATTATCTTCGTAGATCCTTTTTTTTTTCCTTCACTTTTATTGGTATACATGCTTCCCTTGTTCTCAATATCTGCTTACTGACATGCTAGTGGGTACAATATGTAATATTCCTATTCCTGTCCTGTTTTTAAACTATTAAAATCTGTCACTGAAGCTTAAAATTTAGGGCAAACATATGTCCTTTAGCTATGAAATGGTAAAAACATTATTGATAGGATATCTATATATCCTTGAATCCTATATGTTCACTTGGTTCTAAAATTTATCTTTAATTGTAGTTTATTATGATCACAGTAAAGTAAATCCTTTCTTAATTATTTGTTTTAACAACTGTATTAGGCTCTGCTATCAGTCTTTATAAATTTATCCCCAAAATTAAAGCATACTATTAAATTAGCATTGAAAGAGTAGATAAAAGTATAATTCACAATCATTGCATTCTCTTTCAATGGCATAAAACCTGGATAGTATTGGATAAGACTATAAATCAAATATATGTAACCTGATAAGAGAACTTCTTGGACAGTAAGTGGAGAATCAGAAAGAAAAAGTAAAATGAGGAATGAAAAAAGGGAGATTTTTAAAACACTAATAAAAATAATGGGAGGAAAAAAAAACATTTGAAGGGAATTGGATAAGCAAGGATACTGAGAGAAAACAGAAAGAGAGAAAACACAGTGAGCTTATTCAGAGGTGGCCCACAGCTCTGGCTCCACAGTAGAAACACCTGGGAAGCTTAAGAAAGAGCAGTGCTTAGCTCCACCTTTGACCAATTCAATTAGAGTCTCTGGGGCTGAGCCTGCCTAGCAGTATTTGTTAGAAGTTCCACAGGTATAATTCAAATATGCAGCCAGGTTTGAGTACCACTTGACTAGAGGAAGGCAGGGAAAAATAAGGGAAGCTAATGAAAGTGTGGAAGAGAAGTGAAAGATAGCTGAGAAATGACTCAAAATAATTTCAAATTGCTAATGAGAAAGCATGTAAATGCATGGTGCAAACACATAAGATAACAAAAGAGACACTTATGTCCATTTCTCCCTTGATTGAACAGGCTAGTATTCTGTTACTTTTTAAATTTATGTAGGCAGTTTTATATTTCAAATTGTCAACTTATTACCCTTAACTCTGTTTGAAAGTTAACCCAGCTGCTGGTTAGAGTATATTTTGCAAAATAACAATATAAGGTATGCATACTTGGAAATAAGCATCCATATACTTGTTTGTAAACACAAGTTATTCATTCTCATTTTTATTCTGTACCTTATTTAAAAAATTGCTCCCTTGGGATTTAAGATTAAATAATCAAATAAGAGTGTATTGGAGATACTCTTTTAAAGTCCACATCATTCAGCTGGAAAGAAAACGCTTTGATTTTCAATTTTCGAAACTACGGTTGTGGCAGATTTAGAGGAAAGGAAGATTCTGTAAACTAACAATTTTTTACAGCCAAAATGCTTTAAAAAAGGTATTTTTAGATAGTGGAATTTCCGAGAAGGAATGAATTAACCTAATATCCAAGTGGAATTAATAATTGATTGCATATCTTAAAAGTAATTCCATTACTAAGGTGAATCAGCTTTTTCAACTCTTCACAGAGACATTTGCTAGGTTAACACCTCAGTTGCTTTTTCATGTTGGTTTCCCACAGTCCTTTCCACAGCTGGGAAGGAGACCGTGGTAGCTATTAATAAAACAACGCTCTATATTCTTCAGAGCAAATTATATCTTAAAATCTTTATTCTAGGGGAGCATCCTTTAATATGACTACTTAATTATGCATTCTTCACCATCATTCTGTCAACCTGGTCAGTAAAATTATCACCATATCAAAAAGATCTGTTAAATCTCAGGATAAGGATAGCTGCATTTAAATTAGGTGGCTGGTGCTTCAATGGTAAACAAAATAAATGTACTATTATGTTCAAGGCCAGACTTATGATGGATGTCTATGAAACAGTGCTTGGGTTTCCAAAATGAGATTGGATCATTTACTTTTAATAAAATTACATCCTACTTTTTTCACAAAATATTTGGGCAGTCTACAATGTAAATATAAAAAAATAAAACAATAAAATATTAATAAGAATGAAAACCTGAGCCAGGGAAGGGATGGATGTTTTTGGGATAAGGGTCACCTTAAATTCCTCTGTCAGGGAGTGAATAACTTATCGTTGGCATAACCATTCCCTCTACCAGCATGGTGAGATCTGTGAGAAATAACTTGATTCTTTTGGAAAAAGAATTCCAACTTGTTATTCAAAATCATATAGTACATTTTTAAAAGTGAAATAGTAATGCTTAGGAATAAATGAGAAGTGGTAGAGCACAACCAAATCACAATGCAGATCTATGCAAATCAGCCAAAAAGACTTAAAATATGTCACCAAAATAATAGTAAGATATTGCTTATCCACTTCTTAGATCTATTTTTCCCTCTGTATCTTAAAATTATCCTGAGTCATTGTAAGACACATTTCTCTAAATATCCCATTAAAGTGTACAATAGTGGTGCCAGATTTTAGACAAAACTCTATGAGATCAATTTAATCATAAAATACACATTTTTCAAAAATCCATATACCTCAGGTAAACTAAATTTTGGAAGTTTTATGCATGGCAAAATATTTTCTATTTTTTCTCCTAATTTCTTCCTGAATAAAAATTTTGAAGATTAAACTTGTAAGATATAAAAAGAGGCACTTTAAGAATGAATGAACTCAATGCCCAGTGTTCCACAGGCAATTTATCAGAATTTTGGATTATCCACATCTTTAAGGAGCTAGTTCAGACAGCACACCTGGCCCATTGTAGGGTTTCAACAGATGCCAATTCTGTCCTTCCTACCCTCCTATACCTTTAACTCTTCTTAAGTTTCTCCTCAGGATTGCTGCCCTCTCTCTAACCTCTCTACTTGCTGGATCCTCCATCATGGGAAGGGAGAAGACATACAGTCCATTCCAGGCTTCTTGGCTCTCATTAACAGTTTTGTTGCTGCAATCCCTGTCTAAAATAAAATTTTACATCACATGAAATTTTCTCTTACCTGTGACATTCTGGCCCTCCATTATCCTCAACAGAATTGAGAGCCGAACAGCATCCCTCCTGCCTTTCCATGCAGAGACCTTCCACTCTATTTTCCCTGCTGCAGTAAGTGGCATCATCAACACTTAAATCAGGGCAGTGAACACAGTCCCTTGCTCTATTTTGGTGTCAATGATGTTCTCAGCAATTGAAGGAAAAACACAAACTCTCTAGGTCCTGAATTCAGATCCTAGAAAAGACATTTCAATTTTTCTCTATGAGGCCCTAATATTTAGGGGAGTATATAACCAAGTGATTTTTCATATTTCACTTAAAACCAGACTTAAGTTTTGTGTTTTTTGTTCAACTACATTAGTATAGAATCTCAGGTGAGAAGATTTTTTGTATTAGCATCTCAGGAAGACATCATGTATACAGAACTGAAAAATCCAGAATAAGAAAGGATTCGAGAGGATAGTTCTTTTCAGTACCTAAATGTGAAGCTCTGCTCTACTCAAAGCATTCAAAATATTATTCATTGAAAACATAGTTTATTTTTGAGCAGGAGATGACTTTTGCAAGCACTAAAGTATTCTTTTCAAAAATGTTCTCATTCTTTAATGGGTATTGCACAACCTGCCTTAATAACATGATTAGTTACTAAGCATTTATTGACTTTTATGTGGATTATAAGGCTATTGTCCTACTTGAAAACCACGTTCACTCCGAGGGATGAACACCTATTACAGAGCCCAAGAGTCTGGACACTGAATAGAGTTTTAGAGATAAAATTGGCATTATAGATTGATTAGTCAATTTTCCACCACCATCACCACCTCTACCCCTACTCCCTTTTTCTAACAGATGTGGAAACTAAATACCTAACATGTTGAGTGACTTGTTCAATATATCACAGCGAGTGGTGGCACAGACAAGTCTAGAATACCTGTTGCCTGAATTTCAGGTTTCATTCCTTTCTATCTTTTTCCTCTCTTCCTTATATTTTCATTAAAATTGTTTCTAAAAAGTTGTTCCATTATGTTACACTGCCTTCTGCAGCCCCACCTCAGGTGCTGAGACTCCTAGCATTATAACCTTGTCTTCACAGGGCATGTTTAGTAGAGAGGCCTCCTCATTTGGCCAGTTTTGGCTGACTGAAGAATCATGTTACAGCCAAATTTCAACCCACCTAGTATGTCCTGTGCTCCAGTGGGGTTTGCCACTGGCACTGATCAGAAAGCAGTAATTAAAACCTCTCTGCTCCAGGCTAGATAAATCCCAATGCTCTGTATTTTAAACCTCAAAGGAGTGCAGGTAACATGGAGAAGTAGACTGTAAAGACCATCATTTTGATGTAATCCAAGCAGTACCTCAAGATCCCAGTTCTAAAGTTCCCTCAGGTTGCCAAGTGAAAAAAGGGAATCGACTCTTAGCACTCAGATGTTAAAACATGGGCTGTCATTTTGATTACAGTCAGTAAACAGTCTGTGTTTGCCTGGAAAGAAACTGCCTAAGGAACACAACACCAAAAGAGCGGAGGGGAAATGTGGCTGAGGGTTACTCGTAGGGCTGTTTATTACAGATGAAGCAAAACTGATGTTAAATTAAGAATAGGGATCAAGGATTGGCCATTGCTGTTTGCTTTCTTTTTGCCACATGGCCAATTTATTTCAGAACAAAAGGCTTCCTGTTATACTCAGATTTACATGTGGTTTCCACTCTGCTGCACATATACACATAGAATGTTTGCTTATGGAAAAAGTAGCTTTTTCACTATATTGTTTCTTGGTTCAAAATCCTGTGACTTAAGGACAAAAATGACCCTCTGATCAGGTAAAACAGAAAAACTATATATCCAGAGAGAGCACCCCCTTTTTTAAGAACATCTCAGAATGAGGGACTTCCCCCTTTCTTAATTCCTCCATTTGTTCGTGGGTTGGTCACTTGGAGGAGAGTGATGGGGTAAGAGGAAGGTTTATACCAGACCAGTGCTATACAATAGAAATATGTATGTACTTTTATATTTTCTAGAAGCTAATATCAAAAAAGGAAAAAGAAACAAGTGAAATGAATTATGTTAACTATATTTAACCCAACATGCCAAAATATTATCACTTAACATGTGGCACCAGCTACTTTTCAAGTGCATAATAGCTATGGGTAGCAAGTGGCTACCACCTTGGGTAGGACAGTTCTAGAATTTCTAGGTAAGTGTATTCACCTGATATCTAATAATTTCCTGCTTATTGCAGTAGGTACTAAATAAGTCCTTATCCTCAAGAAATTTATCAGTAAATGTGGTAGAAGCAATAAGCCACATCCTTAGTAACAACATTAGACAGAATTATAATTGTTGTATGGATTTTAGAAATAATATATGTGTGCTAAGGGTGTTCAGAGAAAGACAAAATCACTCTGACTGCTCAAAGTGCAGGTAGGCTTTTAGCAGGTAGGTGAATGATATTTTAGGAAGAGGGAATACTTTTGAAGTAGAGGCCAGAGACTTTCAAGGAATGGCAAGTAGATCAGTTTGACTAGAGAAGAGTATATATGTAGGAGAGTATGTAAGATGAAGCAAAAGAGGTAGATTGATACCATATTTTTAGAGGGCCTTTGATTATTTTTTCCAAAGGAAAAATGTCACTGGATTTCTTGGCAACATTTTTATTAGCTATGTAGTCTTGGGTAAGTTATTTATCCTCTCAGAACCTTATAGTTTCCTCATCTGCAAAATGACGGCAATAATTGTATTTATCTCATAGGGTTGTAAAGATTAAATGAGCTAAGCAGTGCCTGGCACATAGCAAGGGCTCAATCAGCGTTTTCTATTACCATTATTATTATGTCTCAAAGACATTTCAGAATGGGAAATTCTTTGAATAAAGCATTCAGTCCTCAATTTTCTGTGTTTTAAAGAGAGTCTAGGAAACAGCAGTTACACAATTATCTTTGAGGTAGATAGGAGTTTAATGTATGTACGTTGGTTTAGATTAAATAGGACTACATAGCTGGGAAATAATATGGTGCTAAAGAACTTGGCTTTTGTTGTTTCTACACAGAGCCCTTTTATGTTTTATCATCTCAGTGGCTACAGAAATCTTTCCTTATTTACTTAGGCAATCTCATATTGGTAGACATTTCAGTTCTTTTTAGATTTTACTACTATAAAATATGTTGCCATAAATAGAACATACATGACTTCTGAAGAGTACATGTGTATTGAATTTATAGATATTAAATCTAAATAAAACTGTTTAAAATTTTTTGAGAAACCAAAATAAAAACATTCATTTATTCAACAGATGCTTGTTGAACACCTACTATGTACATGGACTGTTTTGGCACATGGGATTTGCTGGTGAACAAAATAGACCAGAAAATACAAAAATTCCAGCTCCTTCAATGCTTATATTCTAACCAGGAGAAACAGAAAATGAATAATAACATTACAAGTAAATATATAATATGCAATCAAGTGATAAATGCTTTGGAATCAATAGGGCAGGGTATGTAGTTAGTGGGGAAGCAGAAGTAGACCTCTTTGAGAATATCAACTTTTGGCCAAGACTTTCAGGAAATAAGGGAGTTAGTTGTTCAGCTACCTAGAGGAAGAGCCTTCCAGGAAGAGGGAACAGTTTCTGTGTGCTTGGCAGGTACAGAGGACAGCCAGGGGCCAGTGTGATTAGAGAGGAGTAGGAAGTGGGGAGTAGGAAGAGGTGAGTTTAGTTACATAACTGGAAGGCTAGATCATAAGGCTTCATAGGCATTTGTAAGGACTTTGCCCTTTTCTCTGGGTAGCTTCTGGGAGGGTCCTGAGCAGGGGAATGACATGATCTGATTTCTGTTTCCCCAAGACCATTCTGGCTGTATGGAAGTCTAGAAGCAGGGAGACAGAAAACTATTGCAGGCTTCTATGAAATACTGCCATAAATCATTTCAAGGTTCCAGGTACAGAAAAATTATACCAGAGGATATTAAGTGAAGGAACAAATGAGACTGAAGAAGCCATCATTATCATCTTTGAGAATTCATAACAATGACAGAGATATGATTGACAATGGAAAATAAATTTCTATCCTCAAAAAAATGTAAAGGGTTCAGTTCTATAAATCAGTCATTCTCAAAGTGGGATTCCTGGGCTACAGCATCAGCTTCACCTGTGTACTTGTTAGAAATGCAAATTTTCAGGCCTCACACAGACCTACTGACTCAGCAAGCTGATTTAACAGTCCCTCCAGGTGATTCTGATGCTAAAATTTGAGAACTACTGCTATAAACTATAGATTGGTGAAACTGGATGGCCTGAAAGAGAAATTCAGATCTGGAAAGAATCAATTCTAGAATCCTGCACTTCCAAGTTCAATTTTTAATATTTATTTTCATAAAAAATTAAGTATAGTCTGTGAAAAATGGTTTGTTTATGGAAATACTGAAATTATGCCTAATAATGAATTTTTTAAATCACATATTTAAAGGGATTTGAATTTTATTATACTCCACCTCTTTTTAAAAACTGATGTAAATGGTATATTATTTTTTTTTAAATCCATGTGCAATGGGAGTTGAAGACAAGGGAAATGGAAAATGTGTATATGATAAATCAGTTAATGGCTATAGATTAATGAATTTACTCTTTTAAAATGTACATTTAGATCTGAGTCTCCTGGGCAGTGTTCTCAAGGCTTTGACAAAAAGTGCAGAAATGCGTTTATACAACTCAAAGAAAGAAATCCTAGATTTTAAGTTAAGGTGGACGAACACGAAGTCTGATGGTCAAACTTTACCCAAAGAGAATCCCTGGAGCCCTTAGAGCAGGGACTCTTAACCTTTTTTGTTCCACGGGCCCCTTTGCCAGTCAGGTGAAAACCACAGACCCCTTACTAAGTCCACACTATACCATGTATTATTTAATAAATATATCACACCCATACCAACATGTCCTCACAAGAATAATGTTTTTTTGAATTTCAATTCAAGCTCACGGACCCCTTTGTTAAGAACCCCTGCCTTAGAGGAACAGATATATGGTTTGCTTCCTAGACAAACTTAAATATTTCACTTCATGATATCATGATTATTAGGCCTTTTGAAGTTACCTCCTTCATAAGGACCCCAATCCTTAGAAACCAAATGAGCTGATGAAGTTAGAACTGTTACCCTGTTACAGAGGTTGAGGAGCCAATCACTGTTCCCACTCACATGGAAAACTGCCCCCTCCACTGTGCAGGACATGCTACGGGGCCCAGCTGGCAAACCTGTGAGTTCCTCAGTGAGCATCTTTGGATCTGCTTCAGCATTTTAAAGTGCTTACTGATTCCCTAGAGTTTACAGCCTAATGCATGACAGAAATGGTTTTGAATTGGAAAAATTCTGAAGCAAGTACATCATGTTGTCATCATAAAGAAAGACAAAACGCATTGAAAGAAAATAAAATAGCATAAATGGCAAAAAAAAAAAAATAGTAAAAGATAAACTACAAAGGCAAAATGGTTAAAAAAACAATTGAGCTAGGCAAAGCAACCTCATTGAGGACTAGCAAGTCTTAAAAGATAAATAAAATTTCAAGATAAACTTAAAATAACACGAAAGAGAATATAAACAAACTCAAAATTCAATTCAGTTAAAAATTCTATAAAAATACAAGTGTGTTAAGAAAAATAAAAATAAAGCAAAAATTTCCAAGGGTCTGTAGCTCATGACACCTACCCTTTTCAGGGTAAACCATCTGTCATGCTTTTTGAGCTATCACTTCCTCATTTGTGGAATGAAGAAATTTCCCCTTAATTTCTAAAATGCTGACATTCTATTAAGATAATTTCAAAGACAGGCCAACTATATTTTTTGAGGATTTCCAGATTCAATATTTGTATTAGATAATCTGAAACCAAAGTTTCTTTTTTCAAAAAATTTTATTTTTAAGGAAGTCAGGGATTGAACCGAGGACCTCATATATGGGAGGCAGGTGCTCAATGACTGAGCTACATCCGCTGCCCTGAAAGCAGAGTTTCTGAACTATCTTATCTAATCACCTTCTAAATGGAATTCACTGAATTTAACTAATTTTAGCCATCAGTATAAAACTTATTTGATTAAACCTTGTATGGGCCTTTTGCAAAGTTAAATTTAAGATATTATTGAGCCTGTTACCTAAAGCCCCTTAAGCTATGTCCTAAACAATAAACTCTTCCCTCAGGTTAGTTGTTGGTATAAAGTTTGTGTTTTTATACACAACTTTTCGGATTTGTTTGGCTTTGTTCTTTCCCTAAAATAAAATAAAATTTATGATATCCAATGTGCTTCTACTTTTGCTTAGCTCCTAGGGAAATAATAACAAAATTCCAGACTCGATTATATAAAGCACTCATTCATGTCATATCCCTAGTAATCTCTTTTCATTGAGAATTTCCTTTCTCCATGTGTAGACCATGAACTACCTGCCCCAAATTCACTTTATAAAAATGAAGATCCTTTGGCCCTAACCTAGATGTCCCTTTCAGATTGTCCAGAGATTGAACATCTTTAACAAGTAGTCTACGTGACTCTTTCACTTGCTGAAGTCTAGAGTTCTCATTCACTTCTTAATCAAGGAGTTCAAATTTATGTTATAGTTCATCTGTAAGCCTCCTTTTAAAGATGAGTGAGATAGAGATACTATTAAAATATAATGCAGCTTATTCTGGATTAAATTGGAGCATGAAGCCTTGTGCAGATACCACTGCTATTTCCAGTGGGTAATTGGGACTGGAAAAAATCCCTCCCATTTAGAGCCCAGACCATAAGGTATATTTTCTCCACTCCATAAATCAGAGCTTTCCATTAGGACAGGAAAAAGAGAGAGAACTCAAGCAAATCAGAACCTTCTGGGATGCTTTCGCAAACTCTACTTTCCTGTCCCTCTTTAACTTCTTATTCCTTCTTACATATCCACCCTTGTCTGTCGTCCATCCTCCCTATTCCGTGTCCCCAGAGAAGAGCCCTCAAATACTTTGGGGGAAAAAGAGTTGTGATTCATTGCTTTAAATTGACACATTGGTTATTTAACATCGTGCTCATTATATATCAGACTGGACCCATTTGCTTTTTTTTTTTTCACTGGGAGGTCCCAGGGATCGAACCTGGGTCCCTCCATGTGGGAGACGGATGCCCAACCAGTTGAGCTACATCCGACCCCGACATTCGCTTTTAAAACCCAGTTACTCTCTGTGCTGTGACAAGAAGGGAAGTAACATTTATTGTTTGTGGCTGTGAGGTAAAGAGAATTAATATTTATTGACTAGCTATAAATTTATTTTAACAATTTAATGCTTCAACCTCCACATCCAATGAGCATTATTATTAGTATTATTCTCTTTTTACAGAAAAAATGTCACTGAAGTCCAAAGATTTAAGTAGTTTGACCACAGTCTTACTAAGTAATGCAGTCAGGATAACAATAAAAACTACAATACTATCATTACTACTACCTGTTATTACTAATACTAGCACCTTCAGCTTTTATGGAAAACCTGTATACCAGCTATTCCACAAGTCATTTTATATATATATATGTGTGTGTGTGTGTATATATATATACACACACACATACATAGTTTCATTTGATTCTAACAGCCCCCTTTGATGGGTATTATAATCCCCTTAATAGATGGGAAACTAAAGATTGGACTGGTTAAATAACATGTTCAACGTCACATTGCTAGTGAATGGTTTGGCCAGGTCGGTGTTACCATAAGGTGAGAGGTAAGAGAGGACAGGCCAAGGCCGAATAGTGAAGACGCTTGCACACTTTGCTGAAGAGATTGTAATGCACTGAGAGCCACTGATAAGTTTTAATAATGGTAGAATAAATATTTTAGAAAGATCACTCTGGTAACTGAATAGAGAATAGAATAGATCAATGGCTTAGGAAAGAGGCCCCATCAGCAGACAAAGATTTTAATAGATTAAATATAAAAGGAAAAAGTGAGATTTAATGATTTGTATTATAGTACATTGAAAAGGGAGATTTATTGGTGATAATCCATGACCAGTTTGGTTTATGAGCATTGCTTAAGTAAATTGAAGTAAATAATGATTAAAAAAATTTTTTTTCATTAAAATAATTATTGAAGTATATCACTCATACATAAATATACATAAACAATAAGTGTATAGTAAAAGTTGTGAACTTACTAAACAAACATGCATATCATACAGGGCTCTCATACCTCACCCCACCACCAATACCTTGCATTTTTGTGAAATCAATTTCTGGCTTTAAAAGCATATATATTGTCCTTTGAAATAATCCCTATTGTTTTATTTATTTATTTATTCATTCATTCATCCCCCCCTTGCTGCTTGTGCTCGCTGGGTCAGGTAACCATGCCGTGCAGGCTGGCTTGCCTTCACCAGGAGGCCCTGGGAACCGAACCCGGGGCCTCCCATATGGTAAACGGGAGCCCTACTGATTGAGCCACAGCCGCTTCCCAGTCCTTGTTGTTTTAACTGGGATAAACCATTGCTACTAGTTGCAGCTGAAAGCAGTATGGCATAAGATTGCTATATTTGGCTTGGTATTATGCTTTGGTTTAGCATGCTGGCTTTTCACCTCAGCTTGTCTGAAATTTATTCTTAGAAGTCATTGAATAAGGTTTAGTCTCATCTTAGTAAACCAACCAAATGGGGTTTTAGGTAGAAGGGAAAAGGAGCTATAAAAGGAACTAAAACAATGATCCATAGCACAAATGTTGACCATTTATCTACCTCCTTGGTCTTTGAGGTATTTGAGGAAAAGAAGCAAAGGGGAAGAAGTAAAGAGGGGGATGGAGGAAAGGAAGTAGGAGGAGGTAAAAGAGAGAGAGATGCTCTGGAGCTCCAGCACTTCTTCAGAAAAGAATAAGTGAATCAAAACTTCCAAAGAAAGGAGAGCCTCCACTCCACCCCAAGATCTTTGCAGAGGTTCCAGCCCATCTCTCCTTAAGCACACGAGAGAATGCTGCTGTTAAGAAGCAAATATTCTGCTTTGCAGCAACCCTACTTTCTTGATCTAAGGCTGTAAGTAAACAAAAGTACTGAAATGCAGGCTCAGAGCAAGGGCATTGACTTCATTCAAAATGCCAAAGATGCTATACTAACTTCACCTTTTTCTACACAGATCATGGAGCAAGAAAGCTGAAGCCAAGCCATGTCAGAGTTTGTCAGGGATGAGATATCTGTCAAGGATTTGTGGCAGAGTGGCCTGCTGGAAAAAAAACACAGAATCTCTTCTAGGGATATTATAAGAACAAATAAGATAATTCACAGAAGGGGCTTGGAGCTTTTCCAGAAGAAAATGCTGTGACTATCTAAGGTACTTAAACTACTATGGGGTATAAATATGTTTGTGCAAAGGAAGCTGAATCTCTATTAGCTAACAAGGGTAGTTGTACAAAAGGAAGGCAGAAGAGTGACCCCCCTCCCTTCCTGGTTAGTTTATTTCTCTAGAAAGGCAAACATAGGTATAGACGTGGGGAAGATGACCTCAGGGAATGGAATGATGCCAAAGACTGTTGATATAAGGAAGAGTGCAGTCAACCCAGCTTCTTAATTTCTTTTCTTTTAAGATAGATATGTGTCCTGTGTAGTTAGGAAATTACCCAGGATTGTATTTACTTTGAATTTTATTATATTTATTTGGTAATTGGATCTGTAGCTCACTTGTTTGCATGGGGTAAAATACATCCAAATAAGCAATGAGTATTTAGTTGTGAGCTGGCCTCTGGACTAGCCAAGTTTTTTAACCACCCAAGGAATATTATTTGATTGGTGTATCAGCTGCAACTAACAGAAAAACTGTCTAAAATCATCTTGTTCGAGAAAGATGTTTATTGAACATAACAAGCAGTGCAGAGGTTGTTTGGGTCTAAGGGCTGAGCGGTCCATCAAGGACCCAAGGGCAGATCTGTCTCCCTGATCTGCCACCTTCGTTTTGTTGGCTTTGCCCTCAGAATGACTCTCCTTATGGTGGTAAGATGGCTGAAGCCGTGCCTGTGTCATCTCCTGACGTGATAAAATCCAGAGGATAAGGAATGCTGTCTCCTCCTCTGTCTCTTTCTTGGGAGTGAAGAAACCTTTCACGGATACCAACCTGACAGACTTTCCCTCATCTTCCATTGGCCAGAATTGGATCACATGCCTATTCCTTAACCAGTGATTGACAAGGGACTTGGAGAAAGCATTTGCAGTAGAATAGATGTTGGGAAGTCCAATACACAATTCATTTCAATTTGCAAACATCCACTAGAAAACTTCAAGAGCTAATAAAACCAATTATGCTGATTTGTCTATTATAGTGTTGGCTTAATTGTTATTAGTTAGCAGTTGTCTCTGAGCCCATTGTTGTCTGGTGAGGACAAAGTCACAGGGAATACCATCTGACAGCTAATTGTTATTTCCAAAATAAAAAATTTATGAAAACAGAGATAAGCTTGTGCTTTATTACTCAGCTATTTTTTTCAGGCCTGTGACTTTAAATCCAGGTAGAGAAAGGCCAAAATAGATTCTCTTATTAAACAGTTAGAAAATTAAGATATAATATTTATGTGTTGGCAATCATGCTCTTAGCTAACAGAAGGGGAACGATAGTAGAGAAAGTTACCATTTTTTATTTGGCAATGGCATAGTGATGTCTTTCGTCTAGAGTTAATTTCCTGAGAGATTTATTCAGAACAATGGTAATATTGAATTCCTTCAGGAAACACTGAGAGCAAATCATACAAGACATAGAAAGAGCTAGCCTAGGCTTTTAATTTCCTTTTTTTAAAAAAGATTTATTTTTATTTATTTATTTATCCCTCCCTTGCTGCTTGTGCTCGCAGTGTCCATTTGCTGTGCGTTTTTCTGTGTCTGCTTGTCTCCTTTTGTTGCGTCATCTTGTTGCGCCAGCTCACCACACCACACGGGCCGGCTTGCCTTTACCAGGAGGCCCTGGGAATCGAACCCAGGGCCTCCCATATGGTAAACAGGAGCCCAACCAGTTGAGCCACATCTGCTTCCCTAATTTACTTTTAAATAACTCCATTTTTTTCAACATATATGTGAACATCTATGATGTGGGTTTTGTTTGCTATTAATGCATTCCTGTTTGTTTTATCCTCTGCTTTGAAAAGGCAAGGACTGTTTTGCCATGTTTCTTAGATTACACATCCCATTCCTAACTCAGGACTCTATAATAGTAGTCTCCCCAAAAGGCAATTGACTTATCTTAATTTCATTTCAGCATTTACTAAGCATGTTTACATTTTGTAGGCATAGGGGCCCAGGCTTCTTTACTTATAGCTTCACGACTTGGGAAAGTTATCCAACTTACTTGTATCTAAGTTCCTTGATCTTTAAAATGGGATTAATAATATTGCCAACTCCATAAGATTATAATGGCAATTAAATGAGCCAATATGCACAAATTACTTAGTGTTTGCAAAATAGTAAAAATTGAAGAGAATGTTATCTCTTAATATTATTTAATCTACAAAACCAACTGGTTATCATTGGCTAGGTACACCAACCAGGTATCATTTCAAAAACTCTTTTGAAATCTGAACAATAGTATTCAGATCTGCATTGGGAGTATCCAAAGGTAATCATTATAATATGCTCTAGGTATACCTTAGATAAAATACTAGCTTTTAGGAAATATGGTAAATATTAAACAATTAGTCCTATAACATCTTTTAGAGGATTCCATTCCTATAAGAGTCTCTTTTGTTGATATTGAGAAAACACTGGATTTACCCTCCTCAGTAATGGCCCCAGTCTGTCCCACGCAACTTGCTCTCTCATCATCAAGGACAAAAGGATATATCATGGACAGTTTTTTCCTGCTATATTAAGTTGTATGAAACAGAGCAACTTTCCATCCTGGAAGATGGCAAATTTACAGCCTTCCGACATAACTTTGTTTCCAAGGGAACAGACCAGAACGAATCAATTTTGTCTGTAACATAATCATAAAAATCCTTACAGAAAGAGAGAGACTATTGATAATAACAGGTTATAACCAATACAATTCTCTAAACTGTCTGCTATTCCAGAAAATTAGGCAGAGAACCCACAAGCCATATGACTAATGGAAAAAAAAAATTGTCTTTGCCTCTCTAATGCCACAGAATATCCCAAATGATTACTATGCTTTTTTTCTCAGATTCTGATTCATTAACAAATATTAAGTTTGTACTTTAGTTGACATCAGATAGCTTCATAAGCTTATGTTAGTATCACAGCATACTGATATGTGAGTTTGGAAAATTGAATTGAGCTGTACAAATCTATTTTTCAGTCATTATTTACATACAGCTTAGACTTTTTAAATCAAATTACACAATAGTAAGACTTGATACAAAAATGTCAACTATAATAGAAGTCAGTCAAAAATAAAATGTATTGCAAGTGTTTTACCTCAAAGCAACGATTTGTGTTTAGCACTATTTAGTGATGATTACTTAGCTTCTCTGGGCCTGCTTCCTCATTTATTTTAAAGGAAGGAACTAGAACTAACTAGAACTAGAACTAGAATCAACATATGCTTTTTAATTATCATCTTGGAAAATCCACTTTGGCTTCTGTGTAGCTGTTTAGTCTTCATTGTCCAATATCCTCTATGTTCCCTCTCCTTAAACATTGATAGGCAAAGGAGTTCTGCCTCTTTATCTTTCCACTGTTCTTTCCTAGGCAGTGCCATGCACATTCTTAGCTTCAGCTTCAATCAGTGACTCCTAAATTTACTTTTCCCCAGGGCAGACAGTTTTCCTGAGTCTCAGGCCCATAATTTAATTACATACCTAGGTGTCTCACATGCATCTCAAACTAAACAGAACTTATCATCATCCCCTACACACCTTCTCAACTTTTTCTCTGTTGGGTTAATGAAAGTTAGTGGCTTAAGACAGAAACCTGGGAATCAGCTTACCCCTTATCTCTTCAACTTTCAGATGAAGTCAGTCATAAAATCTCATTGATTTTCTCGCTCCTTTTTGTATCTTGAGTACATTCTTTTTAGCCATAGTTTGTCCTCCCTCCACCCCCCACCCTCCCAACATACAGATGGCCTACTATCTTTCAGCCACTGTGCTTACCTTCTGGGTGCATCTCTCACTCAAATGTCACATTAACTATGTGAAATGTGTGGTCATTGCTGTCATTATCGCCTTTACAAGGATCGGGAACTCGGGGGATTCTAAAGGATACATCATTTGTTCAAGGTCACACTGCTAGAATGTAGCAAAGGCAGGATTTGAATCCAGTTCTCTTCCCAAGCCCTTGCCCTTAAGTATTCGGGCTGTAGATAGGTCCTCTTCCCCTCTCCTTTAGTGGAATGGTGTCCAACTCCTTTGTTATAGCACAGCTGTTCTCAAAGCGTGGTTCTCAAAGTATGGATCCCTAAGCCCTTTTCTTTTTTTTTTTTTTTTTTTTTTTTTTTTATCAAGTAGTTTTATTGAAATATATCCACATACCACATAATCCATCCAAAGTGTACAATCAATGGCTCTCAGTATGATCACTGAGTTATATATTCATCACCACAATTTCAAATCATTCTCTATTCTTTTTTTTTTTTTTTTTTTTTTTATTATGGGTAAAAATCAAAATTCTCACAATACATACAAACATTTGTAAAATGATATATAAATATATATGCATATATGTGTATTTGCTTACAAAAATGTTATTTTTATATATATATATACATATATTTTAAGAGGTGCTTAGATTACCTAAAATATTATACGGAACCCACTCGGATTCCCATGTTGCCCACCTCCCACACCTCCCACCACATCCAACACAAACATCTCCCATAGTGTGGCCCACCAACCTCAATGAACTTACACATCCTGGAGCCTTGCCACCAACCATAGACCACATGATTTTGATA
>JAKSZT010053928.1:13861879-14054122 GCA_026826555.1 Tolypeutes matacus
TATACCTAAGAAACTCCAGCATCACATGTAGGTTTGAATAGAAGGGAGCAGTGAGGGCTAAAATATTTTCATAATAATGCCAGGATGTTATGTGCCTTTTTTCACTGTTTTGGCATTTGCAAAAATAATGGGATAAAACTGTTAGTGCCTTAGCAGAAATCAAGGTAGTTGCACCAAACAGTAGCAGTAGTTCTTGTATTTTTCACTGCCATACGCTTGCTGAAAAAAAAATCAAGTTTCACTTAAGAACTTCTTTTATGAAGCATTACATACTATTATTTTTTTAATCTTGATTCTAGAGAACAAGTCATTTTAATGTTCTGTATGATGAAATGGGAAGAATACATAAAGCTGTTCTGCTGCATGCCGAAGCATGATGGCTGTCTCAAGAAAAAGCACTTGTGTGATTGAGTTGGGAGCTAAACAAGCTGCTTTTTTTTTTTTTTTTTTTTTTTTTCATGAACACCATTTTCACTTCAAAGAATCACTGACAAACTGTGGTTATTCACACTTTGGTATCTGTCAGATATTTTCTCAAATATGAATGAAGGAAAGGCCTGTCACTTCAGAAAAAGCAAATGACACCTTTTGTTGCCAGTGTTAAAATTTGAACTTTCAAGTGGAAATTGGAATTTTGGAAAATTTTACCTGCCACTGGGAGGTTGACATCCTTCTAATATATTAAGACTTCTCTGGTGAGAGCAGTGGTGATGTTAACAAATGTGATTTTCAGGTATTATGTAAAGAAATGCATCCGAATTTGGAAGATCTGCATAACAGTGTACAGATGCTTTTCAAGTGACCCATGCATGATTGTACAAAATGATGCATGGTTAAAAGATGCATTTAAAGGGCAAGATTGTTAAGAACTCCATTGATATGATTTTAGATTCCACACTGAAACTAACTTAAGAAGCTACCATTTGTAGAGTTTTTGTGTAGTATCAAAGAAGAATATTCACAATTACTTGAAAAGGTGATTAATATACTCCTCCCTTATTCAGCTACATATACATGGGGGTGGTTCTTCATATACTTCAATCAAAACAACATATCACAGAAGATTGAACATAGAAGGAAATATGAAAACCTAGCTGTATTCCATTAAGCAGACAGTAAAGAGCTCTGCCAAAATGTAAAGCATTCTTCTCACTAAATTCTTTTAGTTTGGGATAATATCACTATTTTCATTAAAAAATAGGTTGTTTATGTAAACATGCAAAGGTTTATTATTATTTTTAAACGTCAATACAAAGTTTTACATGTTCTGGTTTAATATTTAACATGGTAAATATGGAGAGGTAAATGAGCCCATAAACAAAAGCACTTTGGCATTGTCAATAAATTTAAGAGCATAAAGGACGCTGGAAACCAAAACATTTGAGGACCATGACTCTTGAATCACTCTTCACATGTCTACCCTTCATGTGAATCTTCTAACATTCAAATTGATGATGCCCCTCATTCCCCATCCATGGCTAACCTTAGTATGTTTTATAAGGCCCTTGAGATCTATATCCAGCCTAACTTTCCAGTCTTATCCTTTTTCCCTTTTGTGCTGGTTGGTCTCCACCCATAATGAACTGCTTAGAGTTCCTTCCAAACATCTCATTGCTGTTTCTTGTCTCTGTGTCCACGTACATGCTGCTCCCTTGCCTAGCTTGTCTCTACTGCTGTGTCTTCGTACCAGTCCTCTCCCAACTACCACCGCTTGCTTTCTGTCAAATTTCAACTACTTCACAAAGCCTACTCCAATATCATTTCCTTAGGGAACCTGCCTGAACCCCCTCCTCCCCAACCTTTACTCTTTCCATGGCAGAATTAATTGCTCCTTTTTATACAGTTCAGAAAATCACCACTGTGTATAATTGTATTATAGCTATTTTATAAACATTTCTCTCTTCCACTGTCAGCTTCTTCAGGACAGGGTCCGTGGGTGCCCAGTCTAAGCACAGTGTTGATACACAGTAGAATCTCAATAATTATTTCTTAAATAAATGATTCCCAAGGTCTCCGGCAGCTATGAAGTTCTTTGGTACTATCATGTAATAGGATATTTTGAATCATAACTTTCCTTTTGATTAACAGAGGGATGCACTTGCTTTACTCCCACACACTCCCACACACAAGGACTTTGGTTTTGAAACAAACAGAATGTCTCCTCTGATCTTTTTGAGCTTTTTTGCCCCTGCAAGGATAGTTCTGGAGAAACTTTTGTATATCAAATTTTATATATTTAAATAAATTATAATGCATTTATATTCATTAATAATCTATATTCCACACCAAGGCATTGGTAAGAATTAATTTTTAAAGGCCTGTTCTAGTATGAATATAAAATTATCTAAGAGCCCTGTATAATAAGCTCACAAAGAACAAGAGCAAAAAAGAAAAAAATTAAAATAGATATTTCCAAAGAACTGTGAGAGTTTTCTAAACAACAAAGCTGCAGGTGAAGCTGTGAAGCTCTGCAGTTCTACTCACTGTATTCTTTAATGTCTTAGCTTCTCCAAATATTGGGCAAACCTCAATTCCGTTTTGGGGGAAAAGCTGAGAGTCCTAGCATAGCCTGGGAGTAATTCAGATATAAACTCAATAATATAGTAAGCTATATATTTTTTTCTTATGTGAATAAAAGATCCAGAGGTTCTTGTAATCTGTAAGCTATGTATATCCATGCAATGAACTACCAAGAATTAGAACATTTAGGGATAAATTACTATGGAGAATAGAATAGGTGTGGGGGAGGAAGGGAGACATTTGGGTGTGGGGAAAATGTCACAGATTGCTTTGGTGATTGCTTTGATGCAGTAGTTGTAGATGCTCCCACAAGATGGGATAACTGATGTACTCATCATATGCTGTCATTGTTTCTATTATTTATCTTGATTCTAAAAATGAGATTTTTTTGGCCCAATGCAAAATAAAAATAACTGTTACTAATGCTTAACAATTTATGTAGCTTATTTTATGTGTTTTTGACAGTTCTGTCACATTTCCCACAGATAGAATTTTTCTCTTCTCTAGAGAACTAAGCAGGGCCACTCCACATATCCACTTTCCCACCTTTCTTCTCCCAGCTAAGTCATAGGCATGTATGAATGTGTCCTGTACTCTGCACTCTCAGTCCATTCCTTCTGCTTTGTGTTCAGTGTTTAGTATTTAGTATTTGACCAGCTCATTTAAAGGAGAATGGTTTGAAATGTGAGGGTACTTGAAGCCATAACAGAGCCATAACAGAGGGAAAATGATGGGAGGAGCTAAAGACAATTAACTTATAATAGTTGACGCTGATATAGTACTTACAATATTCCAGAAACTTCCAAACACTTAACATAAATGAACTCCTTTATTCCTTATGACACCCTGTTTTGATTTTTTCATTATCCTCATTTTATAGATGATGAATGAAACAATGAGGGGTTAAGTTTTCTGAGGTCACACAACTAATAAGTGGCAGAGCCAAGTTTAGAACAGGAGTCTAGCTCCACATTCCATACTCTTAACCATTTCACCAAAAGAAAGACTCAAGAAGAATATGGCAATTGTCTTGAAATAGTTGAAGAGCTGCAGGCTGGAAGAGGGAGTAAACATATTCTATATTGCCTCAAAAGGTGCCACAGCAGGATCCAAGGTGAAAAGCTAAGAGGAGACAGAGCTTGGCTTAATAAAAGAAAGGAAATATGAAAAAAATGATAGCTATTTCTGGAGGCAATGATTTAGTCTCGCTGGTGGTCAGACCTTGTCTGGAAAACCAGTTGTCAATGATAGGGACAATCAGAATAGTATTTGGGTTAAGTGAACTTCAACTTCTTTCCTACTTGAGATTTTATGAGTCTGGGAGTTGCCACAATAATTTCATTGTCACCAATACATCATTACTGGGAGAGTTAGTAAGTTGTAATATAATGATAAGGGGCGGAGGGAGAGAAAGAATGCATTTGTCAGCAATTTTATGATAATATATCTTGGTTTAAAGTTCTCAGAACAGACTTTTGACAAATGTGTAAAACTGGCTCATTGAAAATTAGATACAAAGATGATGTTTCCAAATTAAAATTTTAGTGCACCACTAAAAGAACTACCTCATGTTTATAGCTTTCTAAAAAAGCACTAGGAGAAAGATTAAAAGACATCTTGATTGATTCCTATCACTTTCTTTCCTGTCATGCATGATTTTAAATTGTAGGCAATTCTTATGCAAGAAGCTAAACGTAATTAAATGTGCAGGATGAAAAGATGGCACAGGCACTGCTGGTACCCCCAGGACCTGAAAGCTTCCACATTTTTACTAGAGAATCTCTTGCTGCTATCGAAAAACATGCTGCAGAAGAAAAAGCCAAGAAGCCCAAAAGAGAACAAGACATTGATGATGAGGACAAACCAAAGCCAAATAGTGACTTGGAAGCTGGAAAGAACCTTCCATTTATTTATGGAGACATTCCTCCAGAGATGGTGTCAGAGCCCTTGGAGGACCTGGACCCATACTACATCAATAAAAAAGTGAGTGTTGATTTTTTACTTACAATAGCATGTATATATAGATATATATCTCACTTGACTTTAATATATTTTTCTAGGGCTTACTTGCATACAGCACCATATTTTTTCTCCCATTAAAGACTTTATAATACTCTTTATTTCCATTTATTTAAGTACAGTATTATAAACAGAATCATTTATATGAAACAAAGTTAATAGTTGTTTACAGTGAAGATATAAAAATATATGAACAATTTCTACAATTTCACAGTAACTGAGATAGTCAAAATTAAAATTATCAATAAAGCAATTCTGTTATTCCTGAAATATTTAAGCACATGGTAGACAACAGAATAAAAACTTTAAAAAAGTGTTATGAGAAGATACTGTGCTTATTTTTGAGGGGTTTTTTTTTTTTTTTTTTTGGCTTGAGGTTTTTTCACAATAGATTTGTATTCTGGAAAATAACAAGCAGTCTTCTATTTAACATTCTCCTACAGGAAGATAATATATTGAGAAGCATATTCTCCCAAAGATACGCTTTTCACCAATATGACATATGATTGGTAGTTACTGCTCACCTAACTTAATTTGTAACAGGCTGGATTCTAGAACACTTACTCATTGTTTAAACATCACCCTGAGGGAAGAGAAGGTCAAGAATAGAAGACAAAGAAATCCTTACAAGTGTTTTCCATATATGTATTATTTAAATTACAAATAACTTTATAAGATTGGCCTCAGGAAACGACAATGAACCTTCAGACATGGAACTAGCCCCTATTGCCTAAAGCTGGGCTTCTCAAACTTTCGTGTATATGCGCATCACTTGAGCATCTCGATAAAAATGCAGATTCTGATTCCATAGGTGGGGCCTGAGATACTGCATTTCTAACCAACTCTCAGGTGATACTGATGATGCTAGTACAGGAGCCACACTTTGAGAAGTAACGCTCCAAAATGCTTTATATAAAATAATATAGACAAATTTAAATAAACAGTTTCTTTCTTTCTAGCTTTTTATATTCATATTCATATAAAATTATTTAATCCAATAATTTACTCTAGAATTGATAAAATTTGGAAATTTAATTACTGTATTACTTAACACACACGATGATGACAGTTATATACCCCCCCCAAAAAAAAAACTGGAAAAAAAATCTCTGAGAGCTACTGAGTCAAAGTAATATTTGCAAAGATGCCTTCAAAAGATAGAGTAATGGTTTACTCTGATATGATTTGCTAGTATTTGCTAGTTAAAGAAAAGAGTGTCCTTCAGAAAGAGAATTGGTCAGCTTGGAAACATTAAGGAACAACAACAACAAAAAAGAAAATAATAGAGAAAAACATTAGTTTTTTTCCAAAGGAGAAAGACCATTAGCAATAGGACTGAAAGCATTTTCCTTCCGATGGCAGGGCCAACTCATTTTGGAGATACTGGGCTCCCTAACAGAGATGTTGTTAAACATTCTCCATTAGTGACTAAATCAGCTTGCTTGGACTCCGTTCTCAGCAAGGAACCTTGTGATTACCATTTGTCTTCCCATATAGATTTGCTTAAAAGGAGAGAATATGCTGGTTATATGGATGCAATTATTTCAATCCTTGTGATAGTAATATATTTCATGGTAAATAAAGAGATTGGCATTCTGATTTTATATGTCAGACCTTTAAGCTTGGTTAATGTGAGTCCGCTGCCAGGGGACAGAATTGTTCTCTATGTGCTGACAAAGTCAGTGTTCATTGCCTACATGGCCGAGAGCTAGACCTGAGCCCTGATTTGTCCATAGAGACCATGTCCCGTCTTGGGAGACATCTAGCCAGCCTCCTACTGTTGGCTGCACTGTTTTCCTTATGATGGGTCTATAAAGTAGAAGACTGAAGTGCTATTAAAGGAAAAGGTAGTTTGTAATTCTTAAGATAGAGGGAGCTAATGGAAGAAGTTCTGGAAGGGCACTCTTAAAACTCTAAAGAATTATGTAACTGTTCACTTCCATATATTAAGGATACATTTTACATAGCTAATTTTATTAGGTGAGTAACATCACAATGCGTTTTTCGTGGCATTTAAATTGACCAAGTTAATAGGGTAATAGTGAGAGTGATGATAATAATAATAGCTAACATCTGTTGTGCCCTTGCTGTCAGGCACTGTTTGAAGGCTTTAACTGCATAACTCATTTAATACTCAAATAACTTATCATTGTCTGGAAACCAAACTTGAATTAACACTATTTATCTCCCCCTCAATCATTTGTCATCCTCTCAAGTAATTTTCAATTTAAATATATCTCTCAATAACAGCAGAGCCCCAATTTCAACCTTTTTTTCTTCTAATTCTTTCATGACACAAATAATTTTTATTTTAGTCCTCATTTCTCAGAACTGCAGATTTTCTTTACATCGGATTATTTTTCTCCAGAAATAAGCTGTGGTTATGTTCTTAAGGTCTGCTCTGTGCAAAAAACCTGTACATTCAATGAAGATGTCCTTGGCATGTCAGCTGTAATTCCACTAACACCACAAAGGCTAATTTGCAGGAGGAACTAAGAATTCAGTGTTTGAAGGGACAGTTCATTTTTATTCCCTCTGTTTTTGGAGATCTTTCAAAGTAAAATCTTCTGCTAATGTTGCAAGTGGCGATTGCTTTTTCAGAGAAATTGTTTAAAAAAACATCGTCAAACACACCTTAAATTATGGTGAAATTGAACTTTTACATTACTGTTGTCATTTACTGCCTAAATACATCTAGATTGTCTGACTCAATATTAAATGTTCTAATCCTGTGCATTCAAGAAGATTCTCTAATTTATTTGTGCTTCAAGGGCAGTCTTCCCAACATCAACTGGCCCTTGTGGATAATCCCACTTCTAGAAAAGAGTTTACTTATCCTCTTAATAGAATTGTTCAGGATTATAAAGTCGGATTCATGGGAAATGGTTGGTTCTCTGATCTTAAATACAAAAGGGTAATGAATAGAGAAATTGTTTTCTCTGCCTTTTATACTTACAATATAAATATTTCTGTCCACCTATTCAAATACAGCTTGTTGTCAGTGAACATGAATATATGGGATAGAGCCCTTAGTTAAAGGGTGAAAACCTATTATTAAGTAAATGGACATATAGAATAGATGTCTTAAAGGAAATGGCATCTTACAGGTAAACTCACATTTAATTAAAAGAAGTATTTATTTGCAAACCACACTATTAAATACTGTGAAAAATAGAGGAAAAGTAGATTGCAGGCTCTCTGCTCAATAGCTTATAACAACTTCTAACCAGTTCTCAGGACAACAAACCCTACATGTTAAATTGCTACTTGACTATAATTACAAGCAACATGTAAGTGAGTGCAAATTAATACACTGAGACTTATTGGTAAAGGGAAAAAATTAGAGAGTAATCAGAAGGCAGCTTGATTTATCTGGAAAGACATGATAGAGATGATTTTGATGGCTGAGGGCATTCCTAGAGAGCAGGGATTCTCAATCCCGGCTGCACATTAGAATCACATGAGTAAATTAAAAAATATATATATCCATATCTATGCCCAGCCTCCAGAAATTCTGATTTAGTTAGTCTGGGGTAGGACCAAATATTGGCAAATTTTAAATCTCCCTGGGAGATTCTAATATGCAGGCAGGACTAAGAATCTCTGATATAATAGTGGGTCAGTCTAGGTGGGACCTTATTGTCAGATCTGTTATGAAGACATTTCCCTGAAATATGAGGGAGTTTGCATTAAAGAACCTCTCAGCTTCTGCCTTTCTCTTGGATTCTATGACACTCATTATTTTCAGAGTCACCGAGGGAGAGGTTGATAGGTTTTGAGTGTGATTGGCAAGTGGGTTGAATTGGCAGGTGCAGAGATGCCTCTGCTGGGAAAAAAAATAAAAGATGAGCCTAGAGATATGATAGTTAATTACTGGATCACTAGCTAGCATTGCTTAAACAAGAATTTAATGCATGTATATTTCAGATGATAGAAGTTTGGAAATTAAATGCACTAGAAATTATGTATTTCAGCCTAATTTTCAGTGCACTTGTCCCTTCTCAGTGTTACCAGCAAATCTATAGAGTCAGTAAAACCAGGTTATTCAGTCTGTTTGAACACTTTTAAACTGGAAGAACTACTATAGGGACAATAGTGAAACATCAAAACTGAATTTAAAAGTTGATGTAATTAAAACATTTATAAAAGATTATTTTAATAGCAATGTGTACAGAATAATTTGAAGTTACCAAAGCCAGAGACAGATGGGAAGCTTTAAATAGAATGGAATCTGCAAAGCAAGCTTACAAGTTGGTGAAATATTTTGTTTAGGACCTTCAGTTTGTATCAGTGAATTGGCACCTTAGATACAGATTAGATAATAGTAAATCACATCTTTTTTGTAGCTGTATGTTAACTGAGGGGAGAAATATCTACCATGTTTATAGTTATGGTATACCAACTGGTTTAAACCAACAAATTTGAACAAATATATCAGGTAAAAAGTTCTTCACATGTGTAAGCTCTTCAAATAAGTCGAATTTCTAATTTAGTATTTCTTTTTCGTATTTTCTTTTTCAGACTTTTATAGTATTGAATAAAGGGAAGGCAATTTTCCGATTCAGTGCCACCTCTGCCTTGTATATTTTAACTCCATTAAACCCTGTTAGGAAAATTGCTATTAAGATTTTGGTACATTCATATCCTTTTCATGTGAATTGTCTAAATGCTGTTTCTAGCACTGGTTTTAAAGAAAATGCCATTCTTATTTTTAAATATTTATAAGATTTCTTTGAGATTAATGGTTACATTATTAGTTTAATTTCTGCTCATTGGTTTTCTGACTATTATGATTCTAGAAGTAAAAATATAACCAAAATAGTGAATGTATAAGTGAAACACATTGTATAGTAGTAACAACAGAAAATCTCCTTCATACTTCTATTAACCCCAATTACATCATATGTATAAACACTGCTAAAGGAGCACAGTCTATTGTGGTTTGTATTATTACCAAATATTGAAACTCTTGTGCCTTAATTGGTTCTGTATCTCCAGCACCTGGCTCATTTATTCATTCATTTGATAAATATTTATTAAGCTCCTACTATGTATCTCTGCCTTAAAATACATATTGAAAAGTCAATAGGTAGGTAGGTAGAGGAAAAAAAAAAAAAAAAAAAAGTCAATGAACTTAACAAAACTGTATACAATGATAATAAAAAAATGTATGTAAAATGGCTGAGTCAGTATAGTTTATAAGAAAATTCCCAAGTAAGTAATGATAAAGTAGAAAGGGGATCTTCTGAGACAGTGTTCAAGAATAGGCATTTTATATAGCCAGATTCAAAAGTAGTAATCAAGTTTATGTAAAAACTAAAAGAATAGAGACAAATAACTATTTAACTTAGAGGCAGGATGGATGGGTCTGATAACCTTTTGAGGTGTGTTTGAATTCACTCATTCTATGGCTTGGTGTTGTATTTACACTTTAAAATAAACGATTTACATCAAAATAAGTATAAATTTCCTTGCAGTGAAGTCTGGATTGGGAGTCCAAGAGAAAAGGGGTCATTCCCAGGGAGCCATCCAAAATAATGCTTATCTGTGGGGTGGCTTAAGTATGGTATGGACTACATACAGGAAGAAGCTCCATGACCTGCTGAGTTTCCCACAGTCTCTAACGTATCAGCAAAAATAGTACCTTCATTTTTTCTTATGCTGCATACTGAAAAACATCTGCTTACATCAATACAAATCTCCTAAATTATCTCTTTACAGCAGAATTCTAAGCTATAAAAGGAAAAAAATATCAATAATATTTTAATAGACTATACATTCTCAAGATTTTTATGTTGCCTTCATTAACCTTTTGTAAGTTAATGGAGATTTTAAATTATATCTGCAGTACAACTTTTATACCCATATTCTACTGTAAACTTACTAAAGAATGGTCATTTACCCTGGTAGTGCTATTTCACACAACTAATTAGATTTCCCATTTGCTTCAAATAGAGGTCTCTATTAAATTCAGTTTTGTGAAGGTATGATATAAAATGAAAAGAGTTGACCAAGATGGGTGATAGACTTTGAACTTTCTTATTATTTTTGCCATTGTTTTAAAGCAAATAAGTAAGATTAATTTCACAGTTAACATGTATTGATTAATATCCCTTGTATTGGATAAATTGTAAATGACCATAATAATGTACTAGCATTTATTCCTTAACTATAATCTACTTTATTCAGCATGCTTATCATGTGTACTATTTTGACCAACTGTGTATTTATGACCCTGAGTAACCCGCCAGACTGGACAAAGAATGTAGAGTAAGTAGGAATGACTTCTTGGAATGAGAATTGCACATTCAAATCATCTAGCAGTCTCCTTATGGTTATGGTCTGATGTGTGGCTTCCACTTTTTGAAGTCAGGCTAAATACTTTTGTTTAAGAAAATGCTATTTTCATAATATGAAAGAAGATAAGGGAAGTTCTTTGGGGGAGTTTTTCTTCTAAGTGGTAAGTATTTTTTTCCAAGAAATTCAATGATTATATCTGTTTAAGAAAGGTTGTAAATTATGAGCTGGTAAGCTAAACTAATCATTTAGTCCAAAAGTTAAGGCTTAATCGTAGTCGTGTAATTCAGGTAAAGTACAAGGACTATTTGAGTAATTTGATAAATAGAATTACTTTATTCTAATGTATTATTATTATTATATTCTAGTAAAATAGAATTTAGGGCTTAGCTCTATATTGTTATGCATTTTGGGTATATGCTATAGTGTTATATTCAGGAAAAAAAAGTTATGTATTGAAGTTATTTAGATTTTTAGGTTATATTTACATATAAAGTTTATTTAGACACAGTAAATGTGTTAAAACATCATAGGCGTGTTCCAAAAAATAGATGAAACTTCTTCTCAAAACTGTGTTAAAAAAATAACAGAGCTTAATGGGAGGAAATTATTAAGGGAAGATCACTCAAAACTTGTGGATCTTTTTTGTAACTAGAGCACTAATAAAACAATAACAATCCCAGTAAAAAGATATTGGCCCAATAAAATCTCTACTGACATTTGCATCTAAAATCATAGTCAATCAAACCTTTGCAGTCTTAAACCCGGAGCCTTATGTTTCTTCCTTTGAGATGGAATAAAACATTTGATTCAATGTTTAATCGTAGTTCTTGAGACTCTTCCACCAGTCCCTGCTTGTACTAAAAGAAGACACTTCTGTTGATTTTCAATACTAGTATTCTAGTATTAAGGTTCTTTTTAATTGTTAAGGTTTTTCTCCTGGAATTGTGAAAAAAAAAACTGCCCCTGAAAGTTGCAGAAAGGCAATATGCTAGAGAAAAATTGTGCATGAACTAATGCAATTTCTGTATCATAACATTATTCCCTTGCCAGTCATATATGAGGTTATTCATATCAAAGAAACATGCTTTTCAGTGCAACAGAATGTGTTTAGGTTATATAGATTATTTATGTCTGGTATAAGACAATAGCCATATATTTGAGTGATTTGGCAAAACATTTATTTACTATGCCTTTCTTATTGTTATATTCTTAAAAGTAATGTACAACAGCAGATATTATGATGAACACTACCACTTTTCCATTATAATTGTTTTTATAGATTTCTATGAGGATTCACTGTACCATTCTAAGTCATTATTTGTCACTCATTAAATGAGTTAAAGATTTTTTTAAGAGTAGCTTGAAAACAATCCCTAGAAATCAATGTGGTAAAGAATCCAGTTCTTTTGTTGACTAAAATTATATAACAGAGCTGCAAGTTACCATTTATGATTTGGGATTTTACAAATGGACATATCTATATAAAACTATTCTGTACATGCTTTTCCCAGCTGAAATTATTGGGACATTTAAAGATGAATACATTTCATTTATTAATATAACATTATTAAGAAATGCGTAAAGGTGATTATTGAATATGTAGGTCTCTCTTTTTAAAGAAACAGTATGAATTTAGAGATGATTATCTCCATTATGAAAATAGTATTATAAAAGTTTTTGATTTGTATGTTTCAGTTGGAAAGCTATGCATGGGTTTCCTGATCAATTATCTCTAGCTACTTGACAGCAAAGCAGCAGGAAAACATGCAAAGTATTAGTGGTTACTGCCAAGCACACACACACACACACACACAGCCCAATGGAGGGAGAAGATACAGCAATTTTGTGATGTAAATAGAAGTCATTGACAGTATCTGAAACAGTCCCTGTTCAAAGATTTGACATACACAGATGGCCTAAGTTTCATGTTACATAGTGAGGGTAGTATTATGTAAGGCAAGACACTTTTATAGACCTGATAATTGCAGGAAAAATCCATACCATGGACAGAACCCACAGCATGATTAGGAGCATAGCTGAGGCAGAGCCAAGGAAAATCAAGGTTCCCTGGTTCCCATTTACTTGCTCAGTCTATTTTGTTAATAGGCACTTTTGAACACCTGCTCTGGCAGAACTCAGATGTGAAGTTCTAAGACTCTTCTTTCTTGGACAGCTCTTGACCCCATATTCCAAATGTCCCCCCAATTTTATTTTCCAAAAGCAAAAATAGGAGTATGACTTTAATCTTACCCCAAATAACTTTATAGATAATTTAGCATAGATCATAGGGCACTAACCAATAATGTAATAAACAGAACATACATGTGAGGTATCTCAAATGGCCTTTTACAAGACCAGCTATTGCTCCAAGTAGAAATATCATCGTGGTTACATGTAATACACAAAGATCCCAACTAAAACACAAGTAAACATAAGCTTGATTTGTGAAATAAAATATATCTTTTTCTACTAAAGCCGGGAATTTCATGTTAAGTAGACATAGCAATTATAGTGGTCATGAAATCAATTGAGTTGAAATTACAGGAGGAAAATGCACTTAGGAAAATTAGATATGACGATTTCCACATAAATTTTCCTCTGATTTCTTTTTCCTGCATATGAGAGAAATGTCTACAGAAAATACAATAAAAATAACTATCCTAGTGTTTTTCACATATAAAACACTAGTAGGCTGGAAAATATAATGAATTTTAATGAGAGTAAATCAGCCCTTTGTGGATTGTGTGAGGCAATCTGAAGTATAAACTTAAATTTGTTAAAATCATTTTAAAGAACACGATGTTGGAAAACAGGAACTCTCTCATGTACTTTTGGAAGAAACAGAAACCAAAATAACTTATATTGTCACTACTCAGAGGAAATAGAGCTAGAAATGCACTATATCAAACAGCAAATGGAAAGTCTTCTACCATTTTGGAGTCTGAAATCTGAATTTGGGCAAAGTTAAATGATTGGCCTACATACAGTTAGTAGCCGATCCAAGGGTAGATTTGGGGATTTTGTTTTATCCCTGAATTTGGTAACTGTCTAAACACATGCATAGTGTAATAATGAATTAAAACATTTGCGTGTGTGAGGGGGTGGGGGGAGTAGCTTCAAAACTCTATGCCTAACTCTGAAGAGTGAAAGTGAATTTTATTTTCTAGATTAGAAATGTAAAAAAAAATCACTGAAATGTAAATCTAATAACCAAGAAATTGTGAATGAAATACTTTGTTTTAAATAGCAGAATCCAAGAAATGTTGCCTTTAGAGCCATGTTATCCTACAAAGAGCCACTAGCCACATGTGGTTATCTACAACAGAAATTTACCTAGTGTAAATTGTTGAAATGATAACATTTTGCATATATTTTTAAAACAAAGTAGAATATTAAAATTAGGTTCACTTGTTCCTTCTTACCTTTTTTATATGACCACTAGAAATATTAAAACTGCGTTTGTTGCTTGCATTGTGTTTCTTTCAGATGTGCTACTATTGAGGGTCAGCTTGATGACTATCCATAAAATACATGAAGCTATTATTCTAAAACCTAAATAGTCAATGGAGATCAGGTTCTTTAGGGAAGATATTTTATCTTCAGTTTCTTTTTATTCAAGTTATATAATTAATCAAACTAATAAACTACTTGATAAGTAGAAATAAGGAGCCAGATTTAAGTGAATTGAAACAGCACAGAAGGACAGTGTTTGCTATGTTTTAAAGCATCTATTTTAATGGTTCAAATGGAATTATTAACTCTTTATTGAATGTTTTTCCTAGGTACACATTCACTGGGATCTACACCTTTGAGTCATTTATAAAAATTTTGGCAAGAGGGTTTTGCCTAGAAAATTTTACATTTCTTCGGGATCCATGGAACTGGCTGGATTTCAGTGTTATTGTGATGGCGTGAGTATTTTTGAATGACTAAATAAAATAGTTGCGGAATAAATCAGGTTGTTATGACACATTTTAAGTGTAGAGTTTCCTTGTTTGCCAAATTACCTACAGGCCTCATATATTTTGAGACAGCATATTAGAATATAGGCTACAAGGAAAATATATCTAGTAATTGAATCATAAATAGAATTACTTTCTATTTATCAAAATGAGGTTATTCACTGACCACATTTTAATACCACCAACTGTACCTTGATTAGTTTTCCAAAAAAAACTCTCATAAGTTACATTGAAATAAAGCAGCAACTTTTATTCCTTAAAAGCATGTGAACCTTGAGGTCTATAGAGATTCTGCTCATTACTCTCAAGGGACACCCAGAATTAATTCTTTATTTAATATAAACTTTGTCAAAACTATCAGTAACTCTGATTTAATTCTACAGGTATGTAACAGAATTTGTAAGCCTAGGCAATGTTTCAGCTCTTCGAACTTTCAGAGTCTTGAGAGCTCTGAAAACTATTTCTGTAATTCCAGGTAAGAAGTAACTGGCATAGGTGGTAGGTCCCTTCTATCTCCAAATTTTCTTGTCTGTCATTGTGTTTGTGTGTGAACTCCCCTACTACAGATATGTGACAGAGTTTGTGGACTTGGGCAATGTCTCAGCGTTGAGAACATTCAGAGTTCTCCGAGCACTGAAAACAATTTCAGTCATTCCAGGTGAGAGCTAGGTTAAACACCGAGGCTGACTTTAAATATACTGTAATAATATTGACATTGAAATCACACTTATAACATTAGCCTTGTTGCTTATTATGCTTGTTAAATTCAAGAGTGCCAAATGATATTTCAATGTCAGTTCAGTTCCTAAAATTTTTGAAGTGATGTTTACTTTCATAGTCAGCCTTTGAGTTTAACAGATAATTGCATGAGACATCTATAAAAAAATACTAGTTTGCTCTCTCTTTCCCTTGTGTCTTTTTTTTTTTTTTTTTTTTTTTTTTGCGTTTTTGATGAAAGTATCTTCTTTTGTATCAGAAAGTGCCTTGCTACCATGGCTTTACTAACTGATTTGGATTTTACCACTAACTGCAGATCTATTTCTCCTTTTATTAAGGAGAAAAGATTATTGTTGAACAGCATGCATATGGCATGGAATTTTTATTATCTCAAAATTCTTTTCTTTAAATCATTGCTGTTTGGAAGGTAGTGTAAAAAAAATGGGGTTGAGAGGAAACAGCCTCATGAAACACAAAACTGAAATGATAAAGAACTCCAAGTTTGTCTGTACATGACAGCACATAAAACCACACCATAGGGAAGCGGCTGTGGCTCAATCAGTAGGGCTCCCGTTTACCATATGGGAGGCCCCGGGTTCGGTTCCCGTGGGCCTCCTGGTGAAGGCAAGCCCGCCTGCACGGCGTGGTTAGCTGACCCAGCAAGCAGCAAGGGGGGGAGATAAATGAATAAATAAATTAAAAAAAAAAAACAAAAACAAAAAACCACACCATAATTTCCTGCTTAGAAATGTAAATTTTTCTGAAAAGCACACTGTTCATAAAGTAAACCTGCTCTTCATTCATTTCTGAAACCATCATAGCTATCCATAGCTTTGGTGTCTAAACCGCCAAGCAATCGTTTGTGGGGGAATGGAGAATGCGTGCAACTAGTAAGAAGTCGTGGTTTATGGCACTCTTCCTAAACTGACCTCTCGTTCTCTCTCCTCAGGTTTAAAGACTATCGTGGGGGCCCTGATCCAGTCGGTGAAGAAGCTCTCTGATGTCATGATCCTGACTGTGTTCTGCCTGAGCGTGTTTGCGCTAATTGGGCTGCAGCTCTTCATGGGCAACTTGAGGAATAAATGTTTGCAGTGGCCTCCAAACGATTCTGCTTTTGAAACCAACATCACTTCTTACTTTAATGGCTCAAGGGATTCAAACGGGACATTTGTTAATATAACAATAAGCACATTTAACTGGAAGGATTACATTGAAGATGACAGTAAGAAGTATTGCAATGTTATTATCTTAACCTTAGTGTTGCTGAATGTGTCTTCAACTATAAATAGTTGGGTGTGAGGTCATTTTGTAAATATATTTTATTGCTGCCCAGTTTGTAAATAAGTGAGAAAGGCAAACTCTCCCCCTTTCCTAATGTGAATAGGATTATTATGAAGTAAAATAGTTTATTCTTCATTTTAACAGGTCACTTTTATGTTTTGGATGGACAAAAAGACCCTTTACTCTGTGGAAATGGCTCAGATGCAGGGTAAGGAACACATTTTTTCCCCCTACAGATGTATTACACTTTACGAAAAAGCAAGTAGAAAAATATATACAAGGGTAGCTTCATTTGTATATACTACAGAGTGGTGGTCCCTACCTGGGTAGTACCTTCTCAATCTTACTTAATTGCTATTGACCCTAAAATCACAACCATTAAAATCATCCCTTTGGGTGAATACCTTTTTCCATAATTTCACAGTTAAGATATTCCTGAATTATTGCTCCAGAGAGTGATGGTCTTTCTCATCTGTAAACCCATCAGAGCTTTTTAGGAAAATACAAGGAGGAATACAAGATGGCATGCTTTGATTGGTGAGAGTATGTATTGATAGGATGAGTTTTGTTGTACGGAAATATCCAGAATATAATATGTTCTCCAGGGTTCAAGCCCAGTTGGGAAACTGCTTCCGTGACTTTGCAGTTCCTGAAATAGCAGGAAGTTCTGTGTGCAAAGAAGCCATGGGACCGACAGGTGCCAAAGGCATGTCCAAGGCTAAACCTGCATCCTTGACAGTCTTATTTGGGTCACATTTTACAATAGAGGTGCTGTAATATCTTAGTCATCCTGCTAGTTTGTCACACTTAACATACCTTCCCAAGAATATTGTAAATAAATTTTAAATCAGGGCAGTGAGAGAATTTTTAAGAGTCAAGGGATATCAACAGTTAATGACTCTTATACCACAGAACTTAAACATATCCTCACTCATACCCAAAAAAGGGAAACTGTTGTGGCCATGAAATCCTAAGTGTTAATGATAATGTATACTAGTCATATAGGTGGGGCTTTGAGAATGTTTTTTCCTCATATTTTGTTAAGAGAATGTAGTGGGTAAAAGCATAGGTTCTAGAGTGTATATATATATCTGGTTCAATTCCCAACTCCACCACTTACTGGCTATTTGACCTTGGAAAAGGGGTCTATGCTCTCTGTGTCTTCGTTTTCTCATCTCTAAAATGGAGAGAGTAATATCTTCTCTCTCTTAGGGATGTTGCGATGATTAATTTTTTAACCCTTATAAAGCATTTGACTAGCATCTGGCCCCTGGAAAGCATTTCATTCAAGTTAGTTATTATTTTTTTATGGTTAATGTAAAAGCTTAGATAACATTTGGGGTCAAGTTGGTTAATGCTTGTTTTATTCCTAGTAAAACATAATAATCACTTCCCTTTGTGGAGTATCTATTACATGATAGGTATTTTACATAGTAAACTTGACAGCCATACTATTATTAAGTCACACAGAATGCCACAGAAGTCTATCCAATTTTAAGACTTACTATAAGCCTACAATAACCAAGACAGCACTGGTGAAAGAATACACAAATAGATCAATGGAACAGAATAGAGAGCCCAGAAATAGACCCATATAATATAGTCAACTGATTTTTGACAAAGGAGCAAATGCAATTCAGTGGAGGAAAAACAGTAATTTCAACAAAGTATATTAGAACAATTGGAGATACATAGGTAAAAAATGAACATAGACACAGGTCTTATACTTTACAAAAAATTAACTCAAAATTGATCATAAACCTAACTGTAAAATATAAAACCATAAAACTTCTTGAAGAAAAATAGGATAAAATCTACTCATTGGTGATGAGTTTTTAAATGTAACACCAATAGTATGATCCATGGAAGAAAAAATGATAAATTGTACATCATTAAAATTGAAAGCTCCTGCTCTATGAAAAATATTATTAAATGAATGAAAAGACAGGCCACAGACTGGGAGAAAATATTTGCAAAACACCTATCTGGTAAATGACTTGTATCCAAAATTATACAAAGAATGCTTACCTCAGCAATGAGAAAACAACCTAATTTTTGAAATGGGCAAAAGATCTAAACAGATACCTCACCAAAGTAGATATACTGGTGGCAAATGTGCATATTAAAAGATGTTCAACATCATACT
The DNA here is from genome assembly GCA_026826555.1 of Tolypeutes matacus. Lineage (NCBI taxonomy): Eukaryota > Metazoa > Chordata > Mammalia > Cingulata > Chlamyphoridae > Tolypeutes > Tolypeutes matacus. The sequence goes on from JAKSZT010053928.1 coordinate 13,880,825, forward strand.
TCAGTAGGGACATGCAGATTAAAATAATGAGATATCACAATGCATCTAGTAGAATGGCGCAAGTAAAAAAGCAAAAAACAAACAAACAAAAACACTGACAATACCAGTTATTGGAGAGGATGCAGAAAAATAGATCTCATTCATTGTTACTGGGAATGCAAAATGATACAATTACTTGGGAAAATGGTTTGACCATTTTTTATAAAGCTAAACATAGTTAAACCATATGATCCAGCAATTGTGCTCCTAAGTATTTAGCTAACTGCTTTGAAAACTTATGTCCACACAAAAACTTTCATGTGAATGTGTATAGCAGTTTGATTCATAATTGACAAAAACTAGAAACAATCAAGATATCCTTCGATAGGCAAATAGATAAACTATGGGATATCCATACAATGGAATATTATTCCACAATAAAAAGAACTGAATACAAGCCACAAAAAGGCATTAATGAATCTTAAATGCATATTGCCACAATCTGAAAAAGCTACATACTGTATGAGTCCAATTACATGACATTCTAGAAAAGGCAAAGCCATATGTATGGTAAAAAGATCAGTGGTTGCTAGAGGTTCAGGGTGGGGTGGGGCTTGAATAGGGAAAGCAAAGGAGACTTAGGAGTATAGAAACTATTCTGTTTGATACTGTATTGATGAATACAAAGCATTAATCATTTATCAAAACTCATAGAACTTAGCACAAAGAGTGAATTTTCATATATGCAAATTTTAAAAAATCATTTATGAGGTCAGGGGATTGCAGGATTGAACACAGAATGTAATTTTAAAAATCTAAATGTATTACACATATATGAAACAATCTCACTGAAAAAAAAAAAATGAATCAAGTCTGTAAGACTAAAGGCAAAAAAAAAGCCTCTAGTTGGTAAAGTTGTTTTCCATGGTGTTATGGGTTAACAATTCTGAAACCACTATGCATGTATATTGGAATGGAACAATCGAGTAAATGATTGGTGGATGATGGGGGCCACAGTTGCACACTGTTAGAGTGGGAGTTTACAGATAAGCTGGGGGAGGAGTCTAAAACAGTAATGTATTTGAGCCAGAAATATTAATATATGAACTCAAGTTTAACTTAATCTGGATACACGTGGTTACATGTGTATGTGTATACACATTATTATACAGAAATATATCTCCTTCCCCTGTCAGCTGAGAGGACCTAAAAGCAATGATACTCTGGTAGCAACAAACACAAGTAGCGCCAGATCTTGGATTCTAATACCATTCCTCAGTAAAAAAGAACCAGGGCTCTTTAGAAAAATTAGAAAACAAGATAAGCCTGAATCATCTTGTAGGAACAGAAAGGAAGAAAATGCTTTAAAAAAAAAAAAAGGAAGGAACAGAGGAAGGAAAAAAGAAAGGAGGGAAGAAGTAGAGAGAGGTGGGAGGGAGGGAGGAAGGAAGGAAAGGAAGGAAGGAAGGAAGGAAGGGAAGGAAGCAAGGAGGAAGGAGGAAGGAGACACAATCATGGTGTTATACAAAGGGATACAGGAGTCAACTGAAAAAGCCCCCAATGGCCAAAGCCTGAACAATTTGAGCAACAAAATAAATGAATTATCATCGGATTATAACCCAAAGTATAAAATAATTGTCCATGAATTCATATGGATATAAATAAATGGTTAAATAAATGAATAAGAATACACAAATCTCCCATGTAGAATTCCAAATAGTGAATGCAGATGCTCTACCCTAAAAGAGGTAGAGTGTAACTCCCCATTCCTTAAGTGTGGGCTGTGCATAGTGACATTCTTTCAAAGAGTACATTATGGAAAAGGAGAAAAGAAAGAATAATTTTTTAGTGGAGAAACCTGACAAACACTACTTCAAGCCCAGGTAATCAAGGTTAACCTCAGCAGTGATGTCATATTGATAGTATGTACCCTTGACATGATGTGATGAAAATGGCACTTTACCTCTGTGGTCTTCCTCCCCCAAATCCATATCCCCAATCTAATATTAAATGAGAAAAATACCAGATATATTCCAATTGAGGGACAGCCTACAAAATACTTGACAAATACTCCTCAAAACTGTCAAAGTCATGAAAAACAAGGGAAGTCTGAGAACTTGTCACAGCTAAAAGATTAAAAGAAGCCTAAGAGGACATTCTATGAAATATAATATTTCTGCATGGTATCTTAGAACATAAAAATGACATTAGGGAAAAACTGAGGAAATCTAAATTAAGTATGGAACTTCAGTCAATAATAATATATTAATATTGCCTCATTAATTGTGACAAATGTACCAAAGTAATTTAAGAGTTAATAATAGGACTACTGGGTGTGGGCTAAACAGGAACTTTCTGGTACTATCTTTGCAATTTTTCTGTAAATCTAGAACTAATCTTTAGGTTATTTTCTGGTTTTTAATTTTTTATCATTGATGTTTGCCAATTTGTAAAGAATGGGATATTGATGGTATCAGAATCAAAATCGTGTAGTGGCTACCTCTCTGCCATTCTAGATGTCTGTTAATATGATTCCTTTGCACCTAAGTTTTCTATTGGATTTCCTAATAAATTTCATCTAACATTTTCACTGGGAGCAATCACCTAAAGTGTTATGTAAATGAAAGCAAGAAAATTCATCACAGACAGCAGCTCCTGGTTTTGACAATTCCCATAAATCAACATCAATAAAATTGCAATGCTGACCTCACCTCCATTCTTCTCTATAGGCAGTGTCCAGAAGGATACATCTGTGTGAAAACTGGGCGAAACCCCAACTATGGCTACACAAGCTTTGACACCTTTAGCTGGGCTTTCTTGTCTCTGTTTCGCCTTATGACTCAAGATTACTGGGAAAATCTTTACCAGTTGGTAAGGTCAAATTAATATGCATAAAGTTTATTTTTATGAACATATAATAAATTACAAACATGGATACTTGCTTGTAACTCTTTGGGCTATGGAGGACAGTCCAGCATAAAGCGAGCAAACCTAGAAATCCAATTGCTCATTCAGTCAGTACATACAAAGAATGATCATGAATTCTAGGATCTTATGATCTGGTTGTATAGGTGAAACCAACAAATTAAAAACTAAAATCAAAAACAATTTTTACAAAAATTTCAAATTAAAGCTATACTAATTGAGGCTACAAGATAAGGGAAGAATGATGTCACCTCCAGATGGGATGGAGAGTTGGCTGCCATGGAAGTGGAACCCCATTGAAAGGAATTAAAGGTATGGTGCTCCCACTCTTGATAGTGCCCTGTGCCATCAATCCAAGAAAAGCATTTTAGGGGGGTTTCAGTGAATATATGTATATTTATATCAAATGATACTGCAGTATATCACAGATAATTTGATAATTATATTTTTCTATGCACTTTAACACAGGAAAATCTTCGTCAAAATACATGAGTTACTAGAAAGAAAACAGTTTCCTAACTATCTGGCTATGGTAATCAGGCACTTATTTTTGGAACATTATCCTAAAACACTGGTGTAATTATCTATTTTTTCCCCCTAGACATTGCGTGCTGCTGGAAAAACATACATGATATTTTTTGTCCTGGTTATATTCTTGGGCTCTTTTTATCTGGTGAATTTGATCCTGGCTGTGGTTGCCATGGCCTACGAGGAACAGAATCAGGCCACCTTGGAAGAGGCAGAGCAGAAAGAGGCTGAATTTCAGCAGATGCTCGAACAACTTAAAAAACAACAGGAAGAAGCTCAGGTACTGAAAGCTAATAAGCAAAACTTAAAAAAAATTTTCTAAATAAGATTATTGCTATAACAGGTTGAATTGGAACTGACTTTTTATTTAGTATACAGATATTGTCATTAGAAAAGAGAAAGATCTTCAAACTTAAAATTGTTTCTGAGGTTGGAGTCAGATAACTTTCAGAAATTATATAAAAGAAAATTAGATCAGGGTAGAGGGCACATTTGGGATAATGTTTACAATTCTCATGAAACCTTAGGAGAGGAGGATCTTGCTTTTAATTTAATTTGGAAAAGAAATTTAACTGATAGCTCCAACTATTAGTGTTTCACCCCTAATTACAACATCTGTGCTTTTTTACTGAAGTTACTTGATTTCAAATGTTAACAGGAAAACATTATGCATTATGCATATCCATACTTCAGTCATTCTTTAGGATTTCCGTAACACAAAAGGTGTCTGCTACATGCCATATCAGTATATCAAGAAGGCATATGCAGTTCCAACTTTAGGTTTTCATTACTATTAAAGTCTGTAGGTGGTAGAGGCCTGGTGAATGGAGCATTTGTGTCTTGAGGAGAAGACACAGAGTACAATATTTGATTAAAAGTGAAAAAATAGTAGTAATATTTTGACTATGTTCTTTCATAATCTGTAAAATGTTCCACAACAATACAAGGTGTTGGTGAAAGGGTGCTGGGAATTCTGCATGTTATGCAGATTGGTTTGTAAGTTCATGACTTCTCTAATATAAAAATAATAAAAGAAAAATTTAAAAAGGGAAAAAAACATAAATAGGTAAAAATCATGGAGAGACATAGTGATTCGTATTGGTGACAGCTATAGTTTCTCCACATCTTTGCCAACATTTAGTATGATTAGTCTTTTCAATTTTAGACATTCTAATAAGTATCTTATTGTTGTTTTAATTTGCATTTTCCTAATGACTGATGATGTTGAACATGCTTTTGCCTGTTTTTCAGCTGGGTTTTTTTGTTTGCTTATTACTGAGTTTTGGTAGTTCTTTTTATATTCTGAGTAAAAGTCCTAAAAAATATATATGTTTCGTAAACATTTTCTCCCTGTCTGTGACTTGTCTTCATTATCCTAACAGTATCTTTTGTAGAGCAGTTTTAATTTTGATGAAGTTCAATTTATCAAGTGTTTTGTTTATTTTTTTGTTTGTTTTGATCATGTCTTTGGTGTTGTGTCTAAGGAATCTTTGCCTAACCCAATATCTCAAAGACTTTCTCTGGTATTTTCTTCTGGAAATTTTATGGTTTTTGGTTTTACATTTAAGTGGATGGCCCATTTTTAGTTAAATTTTTTGTAAGGCATGAGGTATGTATCAATATTCATTTTTTTGTATCTGGATATATAATTATCCAGGATAATTTGTTGAATAGAGTATCCTTTCTCCACTAAATTGCCTTTGACACTTTGTCAAAAATCCATCATCCATATATGAGTGGATCTATTTCCTGTGAGTAGGACTCTACTCTGTTCAACTGATTTATTTGTATCTCTTTCCACCAATGCCACATTCTTTTAGTTACTAGTTTATAATAAACCTTGAAATCATATTGTGGTAATATTTTGATGATGTTCCAACTTTGTTCTTTCTAAAAGCTGTTTTAGCTATCTTAGGTCCTTTGCATTTCCATCTAAGTTTTAGAATTTTAAAAAAAAAGCTTTTGGTTTGTTTGGATAGTTTCTATTGCTGTGTTTTCAAGTTCATTATCTTTTCTTCTGTAATGTTTAATCTGCTCTTGATTCTTTCCAGTATACTTTTTCATCTCAGAAACTGTAGTTTTCATCTCTAAAAGTGCAAAATAATCTTCCCATGTCTCTAAGATTTTAAATATAAGTAATATGGTTATAATAATTGTTTAAATGTCCTTTGTCTGAAAATTCTAACATGTTAGATCTTCTTGGTTTTGGATTAAGATCTTCTTAATCTTGGATTAAGATTTTTATCTTAATCATGGGTTATATATTCTTGTTTCTTTTGCATGTCTCAAAATCTTCAATTAAATTCCAGACATTGTTAATTTTACTGGGTTGGGGGGTGCTAGATATTTTTGTTTTCCTATGGAAATTCTTGAGCTTTGTTTTGGGAATAGTTATGTTACTTATCCACAGTAGGATCCTTTGCATCTTGCTTTGAAGATTTGTTAAGTAGGACCAGGGCAGCCTTTAGTCTAGGGCAGGGGTTAACTGGGGTCCATAAGCTTGAATTGAAATTCAAGAAAACATTATTCTTGTGGGGACGTGTTGGTGCAGGTGTGATATATTTATTAAATACACAGTATCGTATGGACTTAATAAGGGGTCTGTGGTTTTCACCTGATTTGCAAAGGGGTCCATGAAACAAAAAAGGTTAAGAACCCTCCTGGTCTAGGGCTAATTATTTTTCACTACTGAGTCAACACCCTTTTGAATACTCTACTCAATGCCCTATTTACAATGAAGTGTTTCCCAGTCTAGCTAATAGAACAGGCACTGTTCCTGGCCCTGTGTGAGTGCTGAGCAGGTTCCCTCTAATCCTCAGCCTCAGGTGATTTCATCACATGCACGTATTTATTGATCAGTATTCTTCTGAATATTCAGGTGGGCCCGTGAAGATCTTCCTGAGATCTCTCTGGTTCTCTCCTCTCGAGTACTCTGTCCTGATAACTCTTGGGCTCCCTATACTCTCAGCTTTATCTCCCCAACTCGGGAAGTCTGCCAGGCTTTGCCTAGGTACCTCTGCTATGCACTGCACCTGAAAAATCAGCTGAGGAAATCAGAGAGACTGCCTCATTTGTTTCCCATTCCCCAGTATCATAGAACATCATTGTCATAGGCCCAGTGTTTTGAAAACCATTGCTTTATGTGTTTTGTTTTGTTTTGTTACTGATTGTTTCAGAAGGGAAAGTAATCTGGTCCCTGTTACTCTGTTTTGGACAGAAGCAGAAGTCCAAATAACCTTTCTACATAGTAACTTTTTGAGACTTGTTTCTTCAGATGAAAGGTTCCAGATATTTGAAGTCTTATTTGGGTGACAGTATAGCTGTATTAGTCAGCCAAAGGGGTGCTGATGCAAAATACCAGAAATGGGTTGGTTTTTTATAAAGGGTATTTATTTGGGGTAGAAGTCCACAGTTACCAGGCCATAAAGCATAAGTTTCTTCCCTCACCAAAGTCAAGTTGTTGGAGCAAGACACCTGCCGACGTATGCCAGGGTTCAGGCTTCTTGGGTTCCTCCTCTCTTCCTGGGGCTGCGTTTCTCTCCTGGCTTAGCTCCTGTTTCCTCCACAAGGTCAGCTGTAGACTGTGAGGCTCTCTAGGCTTTGCCTCACCCCACAAGGCCATCTGTAGACTATCAGACAAATGGTTTGTCTCTATCCCTGGGCCTTCTCTCCTTCCTCATGATCAAGCTCTCTTACTTCCCGGGGCTCCAGCATAAGACTCCAACATCAAAAACTTCTCTCTCTCTTTTGCCTTGCCTTTTATATTTGATTCCCCTGCCCACCAAGGGGTGGGGCTCAATGTCCTACTGACATGGCCCAGTTAATGCCAAATCATAACTTAATCATGCCCAGATTAGCAGACCAGTTTACAAGCATAATCCAATATATATTTTTGGAATTCATGATTACTTCAAATTGCCCAACGGCTACAATAGCCTTAGAATTTGAATGTTCAAAATTTAAGTTTTGAACTATTCTGAATTATTTTGAAGATGCACAACTTATAACATTAGGTGTTTTTTTTTCCTTAAGACTGTTTTTGGTGAGACAGGAATTTGGTAATGAGTTGCTTAGCCATTTGCTGAACATTTTGGCTTTGCTGTTCAGCCCAAACATAGACTTAGCATTTGCTGAACATTTTGGCTTTGCAGTTTCCATTTTGCTATTAAGTATATACTAGAAATATGGTTACATATATTGATTTTATAAGGAAAACAATAAACAAACTTGGTGATACTTTAAAATCTTATAAAGTATAGCTCATGCTTGACAGAAAGTTCTATTACATTTCAATTATTTAAGAGTTTTATTTCAGATTAAATATAAATAAAACATGTTTGTAAGATAATGAAATAAGTTATTTACAGAATAAGGAATGTCTTTATTTCAAAGTTTTACATGCATGTTATTGGAAATAATATAGGTTGCATAGAACTGCATTTTTAATAAAATTTTGTGGAAGCATATCATTCAGACATGAACAAACATAAACAATGAGTGTATAGTGAAATCTGTGAATTTACAAAACAAACATTCTTATCATCATACAGGGCTCCCATACATCATCCCACACCAACACCTTGCATTGTTGTGAAACTTTTGTTAAAACTATAAAAGAGCATTGTCAAAATATTACTACTAACTATAGTCCATATCTTACATTTGGTGTATTTTTTACCTAATCCACCCAATTATTAACACCCTATATTAGCATTATATATTTGTTAACGTTCAGGAGAAAACGTTCTCGTATTTGTCCTGTTAACCACTGTTCATCTTCCACCACTGGATTCCCTGTGTTATACAGTCCCATACTTTGTACAATCCATTCAAAGTGTACATTTAGTGGCTTTCATTTTCATCACAGAGTTGTGCTGTCATTACCTCAGTCAATTTTAGGACAATTTCATTATTCCAAAAGGAAAAATCCTATAACCCCTAATACCCCCTATTGTTGTCCCTTCATATTGAAATATCATCTTCTTGCCATTGTTGCAAAATATTACAATATTACTGTTAACTATCATCCATAAGTTACATTAGTGGTAATTTCCCTATGAATCACCATATTCTTAGTGCTTTGTAAAAGAAGAGCATTCTTATATTTTTACTATTAACCACAATCTTTATCCATACTGTTATACATTCCTAGATTATTCTCTAGTTTCTTTTCAATTGACATTTGCATCCACAGACCACCCGTTTCAGCCACAATCACATTTATAAGTCAACAGTGTTAGTTATACTCACTATAATGTGTTACTCTCAACTCGACTCATTTCTACACCTTTACAATTAATAATGCTACATACATTAAGCAGCAACTCCCATTTTCAACCCACATTCTATTTCCCAGTAACCTATACTCTAGAGTTTACCTCCATTAGTTTACTAATCATATTTAATTCATATTAGTGAGACCACACAATATTTGTCCTTTTGTATCTGGCTTATTTACTCAACATAATATCTTTTAGGTTCATCCATGTTGTCATATGCATCCCGATTTCATTTCTCATAGAATTTCATTTTAAAGCATTGGATTACTCTTATAATTTATAAAGGCAGATAAAACTATGTGGTTGAAAATACTACACAGATACACAATACAAGAGCAAAAGTTTTATTCTGAAATTCAGCCACTTTAGGTAAATTATCCCATCAATTAAGAGTGTAATCTCTTAAATTTAGAAGTAAAAATGTACTATCTCTAAAAGCAGTTTAAAGAACTTGAATTAATCACATCATAATTAGGTCAGCAAAAGAACAATGTGAGTTCTTTTTGCTTAAAAGAGTTAGTTATTAGATTTCAATAACCAAATAAATTTGACTTATCCTTAGCTTCATACATACAAAAGATTTAAACAGGTTCTGGGAAATGTTTTAATACTGACTGTGATGGCAGAGTATTAATCCAATCTTAGTTCCTTATTTATTTTTTTTTAACTTATTTATTCATTTATCCCCCACTTGCTGCTTGTGCTCGCCGTGTCCATTTGCTGTGCGTTTTTCTGTGTCTGCTTGTCTCCCCTTGCTGGGTCGTCCTGCTGCGTGCTCACCGCGCCGTGTGGGCTGGCTTGCCTTGACCAGGAGGCCTCAGGAACCGAACCCGGGGCCTCCCATATGGTAAACGGGAGCCCTACTGATTGAGCCACATCCGCTTCCCCTTAGTTCCTTATTGACAACAAAGCTAACAACTAGCAGTAAGTAGTCAATGTTGAAGCAGAAGGAGGGGGTTGAAGGCAAGGAGAGTCTCAGCCCAACTATGAGATCATTTGTGCTCCAGTGTAATTAAGTCTTGCTAACCACCTGTGACTCTTCAGATGTTACTAGCAATGACTTCATGAAGCCTAGCATAACTTTCATTTTTATTTAATATCTATTGAGGAACCTCCTATTGATAGTCATTATTTAGACTTGGTAAAATTGCATAATCAGTCCAGTGGACTTATGAATCCAGTGAATATAAAACAGATAGAGAAAGACAAAGCTCTAAAAAGAAATGTTTTTTCCTAGATAATCATGTTTGTTTGCCATTTAGTTTATGATCTTGAAGTGACCCACACTGCTCGACTTAGCATATCCCATAGAAGCCTATATTTGTCTGATAGGTAAACTTTAAGAGAAGGATTTGGGACAGAATTAGAAATAATGGCATATAAGAGATTTGATATAATTTAGGGATAGAATTGAAACAGGTATGGTTAATGTCTTGTAGTTTTGAATGGGACTTTAGAACTGGATTTTACATTTAAAATGAATGAAGTATTATAAAAAAAATGTGGTGGGAGGTGTGGGAGGTGGGCAACATGGGAATCCCAGTGGGTTCTGTGTAATATTTTAGGTAATCTAAGCACCTCTTAAAATATATGTATATATATATATATAAATAACATTTTTGTAAGCAAATACACATATATGCATATATATTTATATATCATTTTGCAAATGTTTGTATGTATTGTGAGAATTTTTATTTTTACCCATAATAAAAAAAAAAAAAAGAAAAAAAAATGCAATCATGGGGTTACATTTTTTATGAATGCACAGATTCTGTGAGTTATAGAAACTTATTCTGAATCACATGGAAATGTTGTGAGAAGAATGAAATGTTATTTCCTGTGCAAATATTAAGCACGTGTTTATTATTTGTTACAAGTGGAATTCAGCTAGTTGGTTGTGAAAGCAGCACTATTACTCTAAGTAAACAGGATATTGGCAGTGTTATAAAGCTGGATATAAACAGGTACACAGGCATGGAAGATGACAGGAAACATCTGCCTTTGAGGGAATTGGCAAATCACTGGAAATGGAACAAGTGACAGATTTAAGTTGAGTGACAGAAAACGTGTTGTGTCGGAGGTTACCTTAGATGTTTTAGAAATCTGTTTTGATTTTGAATTATTTGAACTGTTACCCAGAAAAAGTAGGGAAAGCGTATCTTATGCAAAACAATGAACTGAGTTTCAGGATTGTGGCAAGGGTATATTATCAACACTTCCTTTGTTTCTAGTAACAAACAAGTTAATAAATGATCAGCACTGTGTGTTGTGTATTTGTCTCCATAAAGAAGAAAGGAGAATTAAGGTCTATATTTGGATTAAAAAAGTGCATATATGTATATTTATTCTTTCAATAAATTCTGTATATAATGTCCCTCTTAAGTATCAAGCACTATGTACTATATTTAACTTGCTATAGATAAGTGCTTCATTTATTGACCTTATTTTACATATACAGTCACATTTACAAAGGGCCCTTAATATTTTCTCATCTCTCATCATGGATGATATGAGAAGATATATTGATAATCAAAAATTCAATTTAAAAAATCTGGCTACCTATATGCAAATTCTATAAATATTAAAATTCTAAATTAGCCTTTTATTTAAATGCTGTCATATAGAATCCTATATGTGGGTTTCTATGATGAATAATACTGTGCAATATAAACAAATATCTGTGTTGCATTTTATGTGTTGTTTAGCCTAACACTTAAATTTAGTAACATAGTACTATAAATCACATCCCTGGGGTCTTGTTTATTCTAGCTAATTTATAGCATAGCGCCTTTACTTTTAAAACTTTATTATGTTTTTAAAGCTACATGAGGTTTGAAAATAGAAGCTGCTTAGAAAGGTTTGCTCCTCCTATGGAAGGAAAAACTATTAGGCGCAAAGCATTGTCAAAGTGTTATTTATGGACTTTATCTTCATTTCTTCCTAAAATATTCTACGGTTATATAAGCCATTCTGACACATAGTAATGTAAGAGATCTCATAAAGTCAAGGCTAAACATGTTTTGCGCCCCTGCCCCATGTCTGAGACAATTCATTTACAGTAAGATGATTTCTTACACCTTTGTGACCAAATATCCACTGAGTCTTTTTTATGTCAGATAATATAATAGCACTGGGCATGCAAACGTATGGCAAATTCCGATCTAACGTAGAGTCTAGTGGGGAAGATAGGGCAAAATGGCAGACAATTTGTAGTTGATTTTATTTAGAATGACATGTATAGAAAAATACCCAATATTTTCATAATGTCATCATTTCCTTTCTATAGTTATGTTTAAAAACAGGAATATACTTAATGAGAACTCAGTTTTGATATGCTGCAACATATTGTTGTTTCACATCCTCTCTAGTCATGGTTAGATCATTTCCAGTATAAAATTACTATTTGTAGAAATCAAAATAGAAAACATTTGCCATGTTTTACCTAAGAGCTGGCTGTATTTCATTGGTAGGTACAGAAATTGAAAAAGCTTAAGAATAGGGGCAGATGTGGCTCAGATGGTTGGGCGTCCGTCTGCCATATGGAGGGACCTGGGTTCGATCCCCGAGACCTCCCAGTAAAATAAAAAAAAAATATAGAAGGCGCGTGGGCTGCCAGGCTCTGTATGCCGATGAGCCACCAGGCCCCAGGAGCCATGCAGCAAGGTGATGACGTTACAGGAGAGAGACACAGGGGAGAGACAAGATGAGATGTTCCAAAAGCTCTGAAAACCAGGAACCGAGGTGGCGCAGGTGCCAGAACACCTCTCTCCTACATCGGCGGTCTCCAGGATTGAATCCTGGTGAAGACTGGAGGAGGAGGATGAGAAGAGATGGCAGGAAACAGACACAGAGAATTGCCCAGCGAATAGACACAAAACAGCAAATGGGGAAGGGGGGGGGTTAAAATGGATAAACTAAATAAATAAATATTAAAAAAAAAAAAAAAAGGCCTAAGAATATTTAGGGCTGATATAAGGAAAGAAAATATTTGAAGATATTCTCATACTCCCTTGAATAATTACTTCAGGTATTTATTGATTGATATAATCATTTATTATTTACAACATAACTAATAATTTATAAAAATTTTAAACTAAAAATGCTATGCTATAAATTCTCTAAAATTAACATGACCATAAGGATGTGAACTCTAGTACTAAATGTAATTCAAATGAAGGACAAGGATAAACATGTTAATATACTCCCACTACTTTCATCTCCAGGTAAATAGAAGCAACTTTCAATGCTTTGAGTTCACAAAAAATTAAAAGGAAAAGTCTTTTGTCCGACATTTAGAGGAGAAAAAGGCTACTCAGTTGTTAGCAATATCATTTAAGAGGAACAAATCTATGAATGGAGTTGGAATAATAATAAGACCATCAACCACCACTAAGATAACATTTATTTCAATGTATTAAAGACGTTTAAGAAAGCACTTGTCCCCTAAACTGAAATTAATCTCAACAGAGTTTGTAAAAAAAAGACTTTCCTGGAAATGTGTGTTAATGCCCAGGCTGGCATATGTCTTTACACTACTTAAAGCTTGAGGGTATTAGTAAGCAATAAACTCTTGAGGTAAAACACAATGAAACGACCAGAAGACATCATTTTCAAACATGAAGAATAGTCTTAAATGACACCATTTGTACCATAGAGTAATTGTTTTCAAAGTTACATGTTCTAAATAGTGCCTGGCTCTCCCCCCTCCCCCTCAATAGGCGGTTGCAGCAGCATCAGCTGCTTCAAGAGATTTCAGTGGAATAGGTGGACTAGGAGAGCTTTTGGAAAGTTCTTCAGAAGCATCGAAGTTAAGCTCCAAAAGTGCTAAGGAGTGGAGGAACCGAAGGAAGAAAAGAAGACAAAGGGAGCATCTTGAAGGAAACAACCAACGAGAGGGAGACAGGTTTCCCAAATCTGAATCTGAAGACAGTGTCAAAAGAAGAAGTTTCCTTTTCTCTATGGATGGAAACCGACTCACTGGTGAGAAGAAATTCTGCTCTCCTCATCAGGTATGGTTTTTTACTAATTGCTAAGGTGCATTTTGTTATTGCCATTGCTTTTGTAATTGTTGTATTTTGTTTTGGTATATTTTTGCAACATCTGATTTAAGTGAAAGAAGGGAACTAACATTTATTTTGTGTAGTCATTTAAACTCTGATTGTAAGTTATCTGTAAAAGAGATTTTTATTAAACAATAACTTTTAAGTTAAGGTAATCAGCTTTGAAAGTTTCACTCTTTTGAACCGTGTTTCTTAATGTTTGTTTTGTGTGTGTATGTGTGCAACCTATCAAAGTTTTCTCTTCAGTGAAAGTTTTGCAATCTCTTGTTTACTTTTTCCATTTTGAGATCTCAGGTGAACTTCTTTGCTTATGGGTTTCTGTCCTTATAATTTGAAGTTGTCATTGTAATATATATATGAATTTTGGAAAGAAATGTCTTTTTAGATTTTGCCTTTTTTCTTTGACATAAGCAGTGTACTGTGAACAGTCTCCATCATGCTGCTGCAGTGTCTTACTATGATACATTAGAGTGAAGTTATGACCTAAATGCTTGGGATGAGAACAAAATTGAAGACAGGCCATTTTGCTCTGATTTAATGACAACTACCAAATTCTTCAGTGTATTCTCAAGACTAGGAGGGAAAAATAGTCCCAATTCTTTATTGTTAATAAATATTATGGGTTACATAATGTAAAGAGTGAATAGTTATAAATTAGATAAGTACAGTTATAGCATTGAACACTTTGGCTCCATTAGAACTATAGGTGCTATTAATTATTAACGCTTTCTAATTATATTAATGTGAATCAGAATTATATCCTAAAGATAATGCTTTGAGGGACAATCTACATAATTAAATTAAAACAAAAATCTGAAAATCAGCCAAAGAGTACAATATTCTTTTTATAAAGAATTTAAAAAGTAAGAAGGATAAACACAAAATTCAGTATAGTGAATATATACCTTTTGATTGGGAGAAAGGGGACATAAAAGTTGTTAGAGAAAAGTGGCGCTCACTGAGACAAGGAGACTGACGATTGCAGGCAGGAAGTTTATTGGGAAGCTGTCCCAACGGAGGGGGTATGAAGGAGGTCTGAAGAGATACTTCAGCACACCCGTAGAAGGTGGTGGATATGACTTTATACAGTACATCAATAGGTGGGGAAACCTAAGTACAGCTTGGGGCCAAATGGCCAGGGGGGAGTAGGCTAGGAGGTCTTGGAATGTGGGAGGGGTTGGTGGTGCTTTGGCCCAGAGAGGGTGATGGCCCTTACCTACTCCACCTTGTTTATTCTTGGGAAGGGATGAGCTGCCTATAGGCATTGGCTTGCTCATTTAGTCAGGTGGGTTATAGCTGGAGGCTGCCTTTCTTCAATTTATGTCACAGGGGTATTGATTCACCATCTTATGACCTGTTAATCATTGCCAGTGTCATAAGGGGAGCCTCTAACATTCCTAACTCTTTGATTACATATATATGATGAAGGACCTAAGTAATGGGAATACTGGGCAGAACGGAAGAGTGAGGGGATTCGGGACATCGACTCAGTCTGGCTCTTCCTGCTGTTATGGGGCGGTGAAGGGTTCCCTTCTGTTCTGTCCAGTGAATTCTGATTTCTGGTACCAAAGAGGTTGGTATTGGCATTCCTGTAGCAAGAAGATGCCGTTCAAATATTCCTGAGTTGTTGATTGGACAATTTGGCACGTAAATCGGGTGAGAAGCTGTAAGAGACAAGGACCAAAAAGAAGAAGCAAGAATAATAACGTTGTGGTGTTATAATGGGCAAAAGGATTGATTTTAGGGGTGCAAAAAAATAAGAGAGAAATGAGGATAACCAGGATTGATTTCCATGGCTGTAGTCTTGGGCCGTCTGAATGATCTCTATGTTTTCTTTTGAAATTTTAAGATTTTCTTCTACATGCTCAGTTTTATTAATATAAAAACAACAAGTTTCATTTATGATTGCACAGATACCTCCCACAATCTTGTGATATTCTCATGGTTGGTTTTGAGATTAGTACATCCTGATGGATTAGGGACAGGGGTGGGGGTTTGGGGTCATCTGTTGTTGGGGCAGGGGAGACCTACCAGTGCTGACTGGGGTTGCGGGGGATTATTTTGCTAAATGGGGCTAACACAAGTTATCAGTGGATGTTTATTTTGTAATTTATACTGAATATATAAGCTAAAATTTTAAAAGAATAACATGGTCTATATTAGTAACTTAAACTCACATTCTTGTGTTAAGACAAAATAAACACACACAATGACATGATAAAAACAGTTTTCCTATAGATAATGTTAGTATCAAGGTAACCAACTGCTATCTTGAAAAATAAAGATATAAAATATGGTATTTTGTAGTAAAATTCATAATAGCATAATCATACAGTATTTGTATACATTTTATATCTTGCTGGCTTCACTCAGCATAAAGTCCTCCAGGTTTGTCCATGTTGTCATATGCTTCACTTCTTCATTTCTTCTTATAGCTGAGTAATATTCCATTGTATGTATACACCACAATTTGTTTATCCATTCGTAGGTTGATGGACTCCTGGGTAGTTTCCATCTTTTGGCAATTGTGAATAATGCTGCTATGAACATCAGTGTGCAGATGTCTGTTCATGTCGCTGCTCTCAATTCTTCTTTTTTTTTTTTTTTTTTTTTAAAGATTTTATTTATTTATTCATTTATCCCCCCCTTGCTGCTTGTGCTCACTGGGTCAGCTAACCACGCCGCGCGGGCGGGCTTGCCTTCACCAGGAGGCCCCGGGAACCGAACCCGGGGCCTCCCATATGGTAAACGGGAGCCCTACTGATTGAGCCACAGCCGCTTCCCTCAATTCTTCTGCATATATACCTAGTAGTAGTATTGCCAGGTCATGTGGCAAATCTATATTCATCTTCCTTAGGAACTGCCAAACAGTCCTCCACAGAGGCTGTACCATTCTACATTCCCACCAACAGTGGATAAATGTACCTCTCTCTCCGCATCCTCTCCAACACTTGTAGTTTTCTGTCTTTTTAATAGTGGCCATTCTGATAGGTGTGAAATGAGATCACATTGTAGCTTTGATTTGCATTTCCCTGATTGCTAGTGATGTTGAACATCACTTCATGTATTTTTTTTGCCATTTGTATTTCTTCTTTGTACAAATGTTTGTTCAGGTCATTTGTCTTTTTATCATTGAGTTGTATGATATCTTTATATATCATGGATATTAAATTCTTATTGGATATGTGATTTCCAAATATTTTCTACCATTTTGCTGGCTGCCTTTTTACCCTTTTGACAAAGTCCTTTGAGGTGCAAAAGTGTTTAATTTTGAGGATGTCCCATTTATCTACTTTTTCTTTCATTGCTCGTTGCTCGAGCTTTGGGTGTAAGATTTAAGAGACCCCCACCCACCACCAGATCTTGAAGATGTCTCCCTACATTATCTTCTAGGAATTTTATGGTCCTGGCTTTTATATTTAGGTCTTTGATCCATTTTGAGTTGATTTTGTATAGGGAGTGAGATAGGGGTCCTCTTTAATTCTTTTGGCTATGGATATCCAGTTCTCCCAGCACCATTTGTTGAGGAGAGTATCCCAGTAATGTAGGCTTGGTAGCTTTGTTGAAAACCATTTAGCTGTGGAGGAGAGGGCCTATTTCTGGAATCTCAAGTCTATTCCATTGATCAATGTATCTATCTTTATGCCAATACCATGCTGTTTTGACCACTGTAACTTTGTAGTATGTTTCAAGGTCAGGCAGTGAAAGTCCTCCCACATTGCTCTTCTTTTTCAGGATGTTTTTGGCTAATCAGGTGCCCTTTTCCTTCCAAATAAATTTGGTAATTGTCTTTTCTATTTCTTTAAAGTAGGCTATTGGATTTTGATTGGTATTGCATTAAATCTATAAATCAGTTTGGGTAGGATTGATATCTTTACAGTATTTAGTCTTCCAATATATGAACATGGAATGTATTTCCATTTCTTTAGATTTTCTTTGCTTTCTTTTAGGAATGCTGTTCTGCTAAGAAAGAGGCAGAAACTCAGCATATTAATGAAAAGAGAGCTTTATTTAGCTAAATGGTGAATACTTGTAAGAATTTAGATCAAGCAATCACAGTTATTGGGTAATAACAATATAACAAAGAGAAATACATAGAAACAGCTGCTTATTAGTAATTAATAAAATGTGTTGTGGAAATTCACAAGCCACCATATAGAAATAAGAAAGTATATAATGATACATGTATACACAAACTCACCAAACCGGGGTAAAACTCAACATCTGGTCTCTCACAAGGCTGGGGAAGCCCCATTTAACAGCCGACCAGAGTCCTGATTGGAAATAACACCTGGGGAGAGCAGACTAGCAACAGCCCCTCGCAGGGTACAATACAACACCAGGCCCTGCGTAAAATACAACACCAGGTTCTGGGTAAAATACAAGACCAGGCAAAGCGTCCTCTCCTGGGTGAGACTTCAACCGGCAATCTTGCCCTTTTTTAAGGGATTCTTAATCTCCAAACTCTTGCCAGTCTTGCAACTTGTGCATGGGAAAGTTTTGTCACAGCTATCTGTGTGCCTGCAGGCATGGCCTTCAAGCTCCTCCTCCCACCAACCAGAGCCCAGCTAACATCCCTTGGTGCCTTTGGGAAGAAGACTGCAGGCACCTGCACATTCTTTACTGTTGGTTCACAATTCTTAACCCATTCCTTACTTACATTTATATTTTTATATCGAATGCATTGTAATTTTCTCAAAATAGGTCCATTACATCTCTGGTTAAATTGATTCCTAGGCATTTGAGTCTTTTTGTCATTGTTGTAAACAGTAATTTTTTTCCTGATCTATATAGAAAAATTACTGATTTTTGCTTGTTGATCTTGTATCCTTCCATTCTGCTATACTCGTTTATTAGTTCAAGTAGCTTTATTGTAGGAACTCTAGAAATTTCTAAATATAGGCTCATGTAATCTGTGAATAGTGAGAGTTTTACTTCCTCTTTTCCTATTTGGATGCCTTTTATTTTATTTTTTTGTCTAATTGCTCTAGCTAGAACTTCTTGTACAATGTTGAATAACAGTGGTGACAGTGGGCATCCTTCTCTTTTTCCCACTCTTAAAGGGAAAGCTTTCAACCTCTCCCCATTGAGAACAATATTGGATGCGAGATTTTCATATACGGTCTTTAACATATTGAGGAAATTTCCTTCTATTCCTATCTTTTGAAGTATTTTAATCAAGAAAGGATGCTGGGATTTTGTCAAATTCCTTTTCTGCATAGATTGAGATGATCATATGGTTTTTATCCTTCAATTTGTTAATGTGGTGTATTACATTATTTGACTTTCTTATGTTGAACCACCCTTGCATACCAGGAATAAATCCCACTTGGTCTTGGTGTATAAGTCTTTTAATATGCTGTTGAATTTGATTTGCAAGTAATTTGTTGAGAATTTTTGCATCTATGTTCCTCAGAGAGATTGATCTGTAATTTTCTTTTCTTGTAGTATCTTTATCTGGCTTTGTTATTAAGGGGATGTTGGCTTCATGAAATGTGTTGGGTAATTTTCCCTTCTCTTCAATTTTTTGGAAGAGTTTAAACAGGATTGGTGTTAATTGTTTTTGAAATGCTTTGAAGAATTCACCTGTGAAGCCATCTGGTCTTGGATTTTTCTTTGTTGGGAGATTTTTGATGACTGATTCAATCTCTTTAAATGTGATTGGTTTGTTGAGTTCTTGTAGAGTCAGTGTAGGTTGTTTGTGCATTTTAGGAATTTGTCTATGTCATCTAGGCTGTCTAATTTGTTGGCATACAGTTTCTCATAGTATCCTCTTATGATCCTTTTTATTTCTGTGAGGTCAGTAATAATGTCCCCCCTTCATTTCTGATTTGATTTATTTGCATCTTCTCTCTTTTCATCTTTGTTAGTCTAGCTAAGGGTTTGTAAATTTTATTGATCTTCTCAAAGAACCAGCTTTTGGTTTTGTTGATTTTCTTTTTTTTTTTTTTTCCCTCAATTTCCTTATTTCTGCTATAATTTTTATTATTTCTTTCTTTCTGCTTGGTTTGGGACTGGTTTGTTATTCTTTTTCTAGTTCCTCCAAGTGTTCAGTTAGGTCTTTGATTTTAGCTCTTTCTTTTTACAATATAGGCATTTAGGGCTATAAATGTCCCTCTCAGTACTGCCTTCACTGTATCCCATAAGATTTTATAAGTTGTGTTCTCGTTTTCATTCATCGCGATCTATTTACTAATTTCTCTTACAATTTCTTCTTTGACCCACTGATTATTTAGGAGTGTGTTGTTTAGCCTCCACACACTGGTAAATTTTCCTCTTTCCTATCTATTATTGATTTCCAACTTCATTCCATTATGATCTAAGAAGGTCCTTTGTATAATTCAGTCTTTTATATTTATTGAGACCAGCTTTGTGACCCAGTATGTGGTCAATCCTGGAGAAAGATCCATGAGCACTTGAAAAGATAGTATAATCTGCATATACAGAAGTATATGTGTATTAGGTCAAGCACATTTATCATATTGTTCAAGTTCTCTCCTTTCTTGTTGATCTTCTGTCTAATTGTTCTACCTAATGATGTGAGTGGTGTGTTGAAGTCTCCAACTCTTATTGAAGAAATTTCTATTTCTCCCTTCAGTTTTGCCAGATGCATAGATATTTATGACTGTTACTTCTTCCCTGTGGTTGTCCCTTTTATTAATATATAATGGCCTTTTTCATCTCTTATATTTTTTGCATTTAAAGTCTGTTTTGTCCAGTATTAGTATAGCTACCTCTGCTCTTTCTTGGCTACAGTTTGTGTGGAATATCTTTTTTCCAACCTTTCACTTTCAGCTGATTTGTATTTTTAGATCTCAGGGGAGTCTTTTGTAGAGAGCATATTGATGGCTCATGTTTTTAATCCATTCTGTAAGCCTTTATATTTTTGGGGGGAGTTTGATCCATTCACATTCAATGATATTACTTTAAATACATTCTTTACTTCTACTATTTTGTTCTTTGGCTTTCATATGTCATATCTTATTTTTGTCTGTCATTTTATTCTTTTGGTTATTCTTTCTGATAGTCTTCCCTTCTACACTCTCCTCCAAGCTTCTCTCTCCTGTCTTTTCTTTACAGGCTGTAGGACTCCCTTTAGTGCTTCTTGCAAAGCTGGTTTCTTTTTTATGAACTCTCTTAGTTTCTGTTTATTTGTGACTATTTTAAATTCACCTTCATATTTGAAGGACAATTTTGCTGGACAAACAATTCTCGGCTGGCAATTTTTCTCTTTCAGTATCCTAATTATATCATACTACTGCCTTCTCATCTCCATGATTTCTCATGAGAAATCCACACTAACTCTTACTGAGCATCCCTTGTATGTGATGGTTTGCTTCTCCCTTGCTGCTTTCAGAATTTTTTCTCTTTATTTTTGGCATTTGACATTTTGAGTAGTATGTATCTTGGAGTAGGTCTATTCAGATATATTCAAATTGGAGTATGCTGTGCTTCTTGGACATGTAAATTCATTTCTTTTATTAGAGTTGGGAAATTTTCAGCCATTATTTCCTCAAGTACTCTTTCTGCCCCTTTTCCTTTCTCGTTTTCTGGAACTCCCATGACATGTATGACCCCAGCTCAATTTTTTCCATTCTTTTCTGTGTTCCTTCATACTTCAATTTCAATTGTTCTATCTTCAACATCACTTATTCTTTCTTCAATGATTTCAAGGCTGCTGTTATATGCTGCTAATGTTTTTTTTTTTTTTTTTTTTTTACCGGGAGGTACCGGGGATCGAACCCTGGTCTCTCCATATGGTAGACGGACGCCGAACCTTTGAGCCACGTCCGTTTCCCACTAATGTGTTTTTAATCTCACCTATTATGTTTTTCATTCCCATAAGCTGTTATTTTTCTTTTCAGATTTTCAAATTCTTCTTTGTGCTCACCCAGTGTCTTTTTTTTAAAAATTATTATTTATTTATTTATTGGAGGTACTGGGGATTGAACCCAGGGCCTTGTTAATGTGATGTAGGTACGCAACCACTGAACTACACCCACTCCTAGTGTCTTCTTGATGTCCTTTCTCTCTTTAGCCATATTGTCTTTCAACTCACTGATTTGATTTAGGAGATTTGTATGAACTTCATTGATTAGTTGTTCCAGATTCTGTGTCTCATCTGGGGCTTTGATATATTCCTTTGCTTGGGCCATATAATCCCTTTTCTTAATATGTCTTGTAATTTTTTTGCTGATGTCTAGGCATCTGATTATGATGGTGAGTTTATTCTGATGCTAAATTTTTTCTCTCTTGCTTAGGGATTTAGTGGCAGGAGGCTATGTGTTACTGCTATTCTTTGATTCTTGGTTCAATCTGTTCTAGCTCTTTAGGATTGTCCCTGTTTAGTTGCTCAAATCCAGGCCAGGGACCCTTGGGGAGGGAGGCTGTAAAGGCCCAAAAAAGCCTCTTTTATTTATTCACTTTTATTTTCCTCATATGTGCTTCCTTTGTCTGCCAGTATATGGTGCTCCTCAGCAGACTTCTCTACTCAAACCCTGGTTAGAATGTGTTCACTGTAACCCTGACCAGAACAATGTGACAGAAGATCCTGCCTCAGAGCTATTCAGAGCACTACAAATCAAACTTTCTCAGAAGGTGTTCTCCTCCCTTTGCTGGCCGCTCCCTCTCTTTTCCCGGGTAGGAAATAATTCCACGCCCCTCTGTGTCCTCAGCAACAGTCCTGGCAAGTAGGAAAAGTGTTTGAGAGGGTTGGATCTCTTTAGTCCCCAGCTGGTCCCTGCGCAAACAATGGCGCATCCCTACCTGGCCTGAAAGGGCTCGTGGGTCACAACAGACCAAATTTGTTGGCCAAAAGTTGAATCAGCCTTAGGCTGTGATGCACACTCTCCTCATTCCTGGGGAAGTGGAGCACTGTGACCTCCTCTGTTCATTGCCACTGGCCAGAAGGCTCAGAGCTCTTTGTTCCGAGAGTGGGGGGATGGATGCTGGCAGCTGCAGCTGGAGCTTTTACTCATAGAGTTTTCCTATCAAGATTCTTTTTCTTTGCCCTTCTCTTTTCCTCTGGTGTCCTAAGCCCTAGAACATTTTTCCCAGGCCATTTCTGCCTAGCTATTTTTCTGGGAGAGAAGTGATTCCTGTGTTTTTCTAATCCTTCATCTTCCTGGAAGTCTCAAAATATCGTATTAAATCAGTGCAATGCATTTGGGATTAACTTGAAGCTTTGTAGAGTAGGTTGGTTTCTCAGACTAGAATTTATTTTTTTTGTTTACTCTCAATCTTGATATTTTGGCATATTAAGCATATAAAGAGTCACTAACTTTAGGGTTATTTGCCACTATATCATAAGGAATGATGTCACAAAGACTTATTTCCATAGCTCAACTCCAAACTAGCTCTTGACCTTGATCAAGTCACTTGTACTTTATAAAATTCTATGAAGTGGGTTTAATAATGCCTACATTAGAGAACTGTTGGGGTTACTAGGTGATAAAGAGAAAGACTGTCTAATAAATACAGATGGAAGGCCCTTATTAAGTTAGAATGGGTGAATGAATCCCAAATGAGGAAAAACCTTTGAGTAGTTTAAATTACTCACAAAAATATATGCATATAGCAATAATTATTTAATGTATTTATATTTTTCTGAAAATCATATTATTTACATTATTGTACTCAATTTTTGGATTTATTCAAACAACAAATATTTGTTAATCACTTAATATGGGGCAGGAACAGTTCTAGATACTGAGAATATCTCAGTAATCAAGAGATATGATTCCATGACCTCATGGATATTATAAAGGAGGAGATAGACAATAAACAAAATAAATAAGTTATAGACTATGTTAGAAGTTGGTAAGTGCTTTGAGAAAAAGTAAAGTAGGAAAGGGGGATCAAGAGCATTAATCAGAGGTGAAATTTTAAATAGGGTGATTTGGGGAGGAATCTCTGTGAAGGAGACATTTGACCAAAGATTTACAGGAGATAAGGGAAGAGGCTGTCTCAGGGGAGGCATTCAAGGCTGATGAAAGAGTAAGTGCAAAGTCCCTGACATGGTATCTTAGTTTTCCAGAACTGCTGTAACAAATTCCACATACTATTTGAGTTAAACAACAAGAATCTATTGTCTCACAGTTTTGAAGGCTAGAATTCCAAAATCAAGTCTTCATTAAAATCATGCTTTCTCTGAAGTCTGTAGAATTCTGGTGGTGGCTTGCCAGCAATCTAGAACTCAATCTCTGTCTCTGTCACATGGCCACCTGTCTCCTTCAGCTGCTTCCTCTATCCAAATTCCCTCTGGTTATAAGGATTCCAGTCATATTAGATTAAGGCCCATCCTGATTCAGTTCAGCCTTACCTTAATAACATCTTCGAAGACCCTATTCACAAATGGTTCATATCCACAGAATCAGGGTTTAGGACTTGAACATGCCTTTGTAGGTACATGATTCAATCCATACACATGGCAATATGCCTGGAATGCTCAAGAAGCTACTAGGAGGCCTGTGTTCCTGGAGCCAAGTGAGGCAAAGAGACAATAGCAGAGGGAAGTTAGTTGACTACCAGTTTTAATACTAAAAACAAAATCAGTGTATACATGTATTATATGTATATTATATAGTTCTTTTGATATTTTTAGAAAGAAGGATGGATGGATAGAGAGAGGAGGAGAGGGAAAGAGAAAGGGAAAGGAAGAGAGAGAGATTTAAAAATTAAAGAAGTAGCCTGTTATAGTTTATATTAACATTTCACAGTAAAGATGGGTAGATAACATTAGCACAACTCATAAGCAGAAATATGCCAGAAGCATATTTCAAAATAAATACATCTTCTAAAATGTTATAGCAGAGAGAGCATAAGTAATGGTTATCCTGCACTCTACTAACATAAATTTTTAAAATGTTATTTTACATGTATTGCATAATTTTATTTTATAAATAAAATATTTATTTAAAATATTTGTTCATAGTACAAAATGAAAGAGTATTTAAAGGTGTACAATGAACATGATTAACTTTTTATTCTGTCTCTAAAGATTTTGTTTGGACATATTGAGACAATTTATTTTAAACCTGAGTTTCTTAGCTGTGGTTGATTTGTTGAGGACATTGCTAAGACACATACACTTAATTTGAAATGCTGAATATTTCCACAAATGCTCACTGTATGTTTCTACTAGAACATTTTCAGATCCACTGTGTTGTCTTCCATCTTGACGTTTCCCAATCCACTTTGAATTCATTCCCTCCCTGCAGCATTGCATCTTACAGACGTAATTTCTTCTATTTTCCCTTTTGTTACTGACACTTAAGAAAAAAAAAAAAATCCATGCTTAACTTGGATCAATGCTGTCTATCCAAACAAAACCTGGGATTTATGTTGTGACTTGTCTGAAGCAAAGAAAGATGGCTTTTTGGTTTTATATCATAAAAGCTCATTTTGCCTGGGCAAAGAGTTGCCACAGCTGTGGGTATTCCCTCCACTCTTCTGCATCTTCTAGGGTGTTATTTTGGTTTATTTTCTCTGAATACTATTTTTGTTATCTTCTTTTTCAGTCTCTGTTGCCTTGAAAGCTGTGCTCACACCCATTATTATACTTTCCAAAGAGTGAATAGAAGTTTCAAATAAACTCAAAGATCTGGAACGCCTTTGCAAACACCCCGACATAAAAACATGTAAATTAAAGGCATGTCCCAGATACCTTGTAGATGCAGGCACATACTCCCATCCAATATTGCCAAGACAGATTTTCAGTTCCAAAGACTGTTTCAGAACATTGGTATATTCAGATGGTTACATGAAGCCATCCTAGGCCAAGTTAGTATTTTCTAGGTGTAGAGTGAAGTTCACCTATGTTAGAGTGACCTGGAATGTTTGTTGAAGATTCAGATTCCAGAATCTGCATCCCAACTGCAAAAAGCATCCCAACTCCAAAAAGCAGGTCTTAAAAAAATATGTAATTTTAAGCTTCAGAGTGAATTAAGATGCACACTAAAGTTTCAAAACACAGGTTCTGAATATAACCAATATTATACTGCTAGATTGTATGAGGACATTTTTTTAAATTCACATTCTTTATTAATGGGGTATATTAATGTCTTCACAGGGCCTGATCTCTTGATCACTTAGAAAAATGATCACTTGATCATTCTCCAGATGGCTGGAAAATCAGTCTAACTATGGTCTGGCATTGGGTAAATACAACATGCTGCTCGAATTGAGTATTGCATAGACACAGCCTCAGGTTGGACAAGCTGGACAGCCAGTAGAGGTCCTGTGGAGACTCTAACCCAATCTGAAGCAACAGCACATTTCCTATTGAATAATATATTTCCGGAATATCACTGAGACTGAGGGCAACAGAGATTAATCTGGTACTTGGCAGTCTGGGAAAAGCCTTAAAAATTTAAAAATAAGGCTAAAAATAAGTCCTAAGAAAGCCAGCATGTACCTAATTAGGCAAGGACACCAAAAATAAATTTGAGAGAGACCTTCCAATATATATTTTTTTGACCCCACTAAAATTAGTTTGTTTTACACTGAAGTTTGGAGAAAGTAAGGAAAGGGCATGGTCGCTGCTGACATATGGTATGTTACTATATATATGTATATATATCTATTACAAGCAAACACTACCCCTTCCTCCTCACCTCTTCCCCACTCCCCCAGTAATGACTAACCTGCTTTCTATATCTGCAAATTTGCTGTTTCTACTTTGCCTATGAAAAGAGGTAGGAGAGGGAATGAGAGCCCAGGCAGGGGGAGCAACCAGGATGTCACTGTGAATTAAAGATTCTGCAACTTGAATAGAGATGTTTATGAAAACTATCACCAATGTTAGAATAAACACAAACTTATTTGGTGCTGCTAGTTTAAAATCCATTCATAAAGGGAAAAAGAAGAAATTTCATGCTAAGTGCCCACTTTGCAGTCCCATAAACAGTTTATTTGATTTATTTGTGAACATAGGTAATACAAAGTTTTTCCAATTCCTTGTTATATAATTTAAGTGAGATCAGAAGGATAATAATCTTCTACATTGCCCTCTTTGGTAAGAGCTAGTGTTAAATTTTAAATCAGAATAACAATGTATATGGTAATATAGACATCTTTTCTGTTGTGTTTCTATGAAATATATTCTTTCAAATAAGGTGAGCTATTAGTAGCCATTTGGGACATTGTTAGCAAATTTGGAGGACAGCATCATTTTTCTAGCCAAAGGTAAGTTTCATGACTTTTATTCTCATGTGGGGAAGGACAAAAAGGTCCAGAGAAGGGCTAAACTGATTTCCTTTTAGAATACAAAAAAGAGAATGAAGAAATTATGAGCTTAAAAAAATCATTATCCAAAAGCAAAATATTTGGTACAATGCCCTTCAGATCATAGCATTTAGAAGTAGCACCTACTACTTGTGCAACCAACACTCCCACCCAAAAAAATCGTTTATCCTCTCCATAGGTTCCTCACCTATAGCATTATGATAATATAATCCACCTCACAGTATTATGTGAAAATTAAACAAAGTGATTGCACACTTAGTAAACTGCAAATCAGGATTGTTAGACAGAAACACTCTTTATACTTAAATTTCAGTTGTGATCTTTAATAAAAATACCAAAACACATGTGTTCTCTACAAACTTGATTACCCATGCTGAAGAACAATTCTATTCTAACTCAAAAGTAAGTCGATTCTGCAATGTTAAGACCATTATTAAATAATTTTATTTCCACCCACTATTCCTTTCTTCCCTGCTCTTTCCTCAGTCTCTGTTGAGCATACGTGGCTCCCTGTTTTCCCCAAGGCGCAATAGCAAAACAAGCATTTTCAGCTTCAGAGGGCGAGCAAAGGATGTGGGTTCTGAAAATGACTTTGCTGATGATGAGCACAGCACGTTTGAAGACAGCGAGAGCAGGAGAGACTCACTGTTTGTGCCACACAGACACGGAGAGCGACGCAACAGTAACGTTAGTCAGGCCAGTATGTCATCCAGGATGGTGCCAGGGCTTCCAGCAAATGGGAAGATGCACAGCACTGTGGATTGCAATGGTGTGGTTTCCTTGGTGGGTGGACCGTCAGCTCTGACGTCACCTACTGGACAACTTCCCCCAGAGGTGATAATAGATAAACTAGGTACCACTGACATTATACGCCAATTTGAAATAGTCAAGGTCTGGGCGGTTTAGCCTGTTACATACCATCTCGTTTCCCAAAAATGCAAGTCCTTAAAACTAACACAGAATTAATCAAGTGGAAAATAATGGTCTTTAGAGTCCCTTGAATTATGCAGGTCGTATAGCTTTCAAATGCTTTAGGTTCAAAGGGCCCGCATTTTAGTGTCTGAGATGAAATACACATCTACAAATTCAGTAGACCTGCTAACACAAAACTGTTGGCACTTTGACAACCAAATCTCTATTATAAATGTACACGATCACCCATAATTGTATAATTATCTCTTCATATTCTGTATAAGGTTTCATATACTTAAAACTAAATTTTGCAACCACCAATACACTAATAGGTGATTTTCATGCAGCTGTCTATATTAAAGTGCTATTTTAAAATGCCTCTAAAATAAAATGCAGTTTGTTATAGGATGACATATAGAAATAATTAAAGAAATCTCAGGAAAGCACACACATTTCATTGTACATCTGTGTTTGTGCATGGAAAATTTGGGGCCATATATGTCAGTATTTTCAATAATACCCTCAAAGAAAATAGCTCATATTTTTTAATAATATTTTTTGTTTTGGGAGAAGATTAATATGATTATTAATCACTATGTAACAAAATAATTTTGAGTGGAATAAAGCAATACATGACTTTAGCATGCTTTTGAAAATTTTCCCTGAAAATGATGATGGGTTAATAAAAATATTTCCATATAATTGCCCTATACAATTGAATCCAACAAGTGAATCCTTGCTAAAGGGTATCACCTGTGATTTTTTCCAAAAGCGTTTATAAATTAACAGTAAAACCAATATTTTATTATTACTTAAGAAGTGTTACGTGGAAAAATTGCATGAAGCATGGTATTCCAAAGATGATGTGTGGCGTTGAACTATTTATTGAAAAGGGTGGTTTGAGCTATCAGTATTTGATTTGCAGGGTACCACCACTGAAACAGAAGTTAGAAAGAGAAGGCTAAGTTCTTACCAGATTTCAATGGAGATGCTAGAAGATTCCTCGGGAAGGCAAAGAGCCATGAGTATAGCCAGCATCCTGACCAACACAATGGAGGGTAAGTTGCTGGCCATAGGGTAGTCAGCTTTCTATTATTGTATTACTAAAGTGAGTTTTTTTAAAAACTATTCTTCCTTTTCTAGAATTACCCAAGTCAATTACCCCAGGAAAAATGTTTCATAGGAATGTGAAAGTAATCTTACAGTTCAGACCTAAAATTAGAACTGTATAATAAACCTAAGTATTGTCATACAGAATTTTATCATATTGACTACAAAAATTAATATTGTCTTATTTCTTCTTGATTCAGGGTCATATATTGTCTGTAGAACCATATTCCACCACTTAATATTGCATTGGTGAGAATTTATCTTTAGGTTTCATTGTTCTTACGCAATTTGAGTAAGCACATTCCTTTTAAGTCCTGGTATGTGGAAGCAGAAGGAATATTGCTTTCAGGCTTTAGTCTAGGTTCTTCAGGCACAGGAGTGGTCATGAGGGTGGGAGAGGGAAATGAATGAATACGCCAAATCAAATCCTGTGCTCCATTCCCAAAGGTATTTTAAAAGATCTTCCTTTGTCCATGTTCCACATGTACAACAAGCGTTACATTCCTCCATAGGACAGCTGGCACAAATGCTTGTTGCTTTTGACACACAGGAATGGGCTTCAACTAGTACTCTCCCATGTATTCATTAAAGAATTCCTCACTCCTTCAAGTTTGGAGGGATACAGAATTACTGTAGAAATTTTATACGTCAAATTTTATACGTGTTCTTCAGAGAAAATCAATTACATTTTGTATCTTGTCTTGTTAGTGTATTGGATAGGCAAACAGTAATATAATAATTATTTTATAATAGGCTTTACCACTGAGATTACTAGTAACTTTTATATATCTTATACTAAAGTTCTAAAAAAAAAATATATATATATATATATATATATCTCATAGGTGTAGATTTGGGTTAGAATCTATACTAAAATATGACACACTACATTCTCATTGTGTGTAAGATCTGTGTTGATGTAGAGATAATCAGGAGAGAAGGGTCACACATATTAATAAAGGTCAAAGCTCTAGATAGCAATTTTTAAAAGATACTTCCAAAAGAAATAATAATTATATAATAAATCTAATATTTCTGTAATGCTTATTAAACAATCTATTTTGATAAAGAGAATATAGCAATTTAAGCAACCATTGCATCGTTAGGTATTTTGAGGCAAAATATGAAATTCAAAGTATTTTCTGTATTTAATTTTTTTAAAAGTCTATTTACTTGATGAGCATATTAAGAAAATCTTTAATGAGATTTTCTTTTCAAGTTTGTTAACCTAACATATTTCTATCCTCATGTTTAATAATTAATTTGACCAAATAATGTATAATTTATTAGCAACAACTCATTTTTAGTGTTACTACTGCTCTCACGCTTTGTTGTCTCCCCAGAACTTGAAGAATCTAGACAGAAATGTCCACCGTGTTGGTATAGGTTTGCCAATGTGTTCTTGATCTGGGACTGCTGTGATGCATGGTTAAAAGTAAAACATCTTGTGAATTTAATTGTTATGGATCCATTTGTTGATCTTGCCATCACCATTTGCATTGTTTTAAATACTCTCTTTATGGCCATGGAGCACTATCCCATGACTGAGCAATTCAGCTGTGTTTTAACCGTAGGAAACCTGGTAAGTTTATTTGATGTTTACTCATTTCCTCTGGCAAGTGGTGAGGGAGATAGATTTAAAAAAAAAAAAAAACCATGTATACTGTATTGACTCCCAAAACAATGTTCTCTTTCTTCACAGGAAGAAATATCTGTAGGAATATTAAAGGGAATTTCAGAGATTAGGTCTGAAATTCAACTGGCAAGAGTGTTGATTATTTAGGCCAGTGTCAGTGTTCATTGACCCTGGTCTCTTACCAGGCATAGACTTGTTAAAATTGTTACTATTGTTCTTGCGAGGAATATGGATCCAAAGAAACCATGAGATCTAATTTTGGCTTCATAACCATGCAGTTCTAGCCCACACAGCCCATGAAGAAATCATGTCTGTTGAAGGGATGGCTCAAGGATTGAATTCTATACAAAACGGGGCACCATTGTTTCACACTGAATTACTTAATAAAATGCTTCAATGGTATTCATATAAAAGAAGAAATTGTTCATAAAAATGCCCTTGTAATTTAACTATACTTTCAGCTCATATTACTTGAGCATGTGTGTGTGTGTATGTATGTGTATCA
Organism: Tolypeutes matacus; assembly: GCA_026826555.1. Classification (NCBI taxonomy): domain Eukaryota; kingdom Metazoa; phylum Chordata; class Mammalia; order Cingulata; family Chlamyphoridae; genus Tolypeutes; species Tolypeutes matacus. The sequence goes on from JAKSZT010053928.1 coordinate 13,912,007, forward strand.
GTCAACATGGGCATTTTCTCCTAAACCTTTATGAAGAAATTGAAACGGATTGATAAATAAGAAAAGGATTTATACGATTTATTAATCAAGAACTTTTTGGTGCAAGAGAGAAACAACTCAAACTAGCTTAGGGGGAAAAAAAGACTCATGGAATCCAAAGTTAAAATGAACTACCAAACCATGCAAAAGTTAATATTGCAGTTGGGCTTCAGAAGCTGCTTTAACCAATGATTCTGATATAGCCTGAAACAAGTCTCTGGGTAGGAAAACATGCTCACCCAAAGCTCACTGGTTTACATCTTATAACCTCTGCATTGGAAAAAGACTGGATCTTTTTCCCAGTTCCAGTTCAAAAAAAGAACTCAGCTTTGCTTGGGTCAGAGGCTCAACTCTGGTTTAATCAACTGTGGTAGTGAGTGGAGTCATGTGAAAACATATAGCACCTGAGGAAATCCTTTAGGTTGGGGAGCAATAATCAATAGAAGGGGGAAAGAGAATACAAGGTAGATAATTGCATAAATGTCTACCCAGTAAGTGACTTCAACTACTCTGCATTACTTGACTCAACAAAACACCCACCAGTATCCTTGAGATTTACTTTATCTTTGGCATCTGTGATATTAATTTTTTTTTCTGGTTGTTCTTTGCTCTTTTCCAACCACTCTTTTTCTGCCTCCTGTTTTGGACATCTCTTCTTATGTCCGTTGAGGCTAAGATTTTTCACTGTGTGCTTTTATGCACTCAATAACTTTAGAAATTATCTACTCTAGTGACAAAACCATGTTCCAGCTCTATATTTTCAACTGTTCCATGTCATTGCCCCAATGATTACATAAACAATATCATCTTCTTTTCCCCAGTTTATTGAAAGTCCTAACAAGCCCACTTCAGTCTTGTGTTACCTCTTGAAGTGGCCTTCCAACCTCCAAAGATCTTCTAACAGTTCAACTTACTTTTCCATTATTCCTTATAAACAACTTGATACAAAGATCTGTTCTTTCTTTTTCAAGGTATCCCTTTTTTAAATCATATAATCAGTATTAAAAATATTTTTCCTAATTCTCTGCACTCAATACGCTTTTACCTTTCTAAAGCATCTATTGTCTATATTTTTGATTAAACACTCTTTTTCCTGGTTTCCAAGACTCCCCATCTGACCCCATCCTTCCTGTACCATCTTATTAACCACTATTTCTTCATAAGCCAGCATTAGTCATATCACAACATCCTTGACACTGTTCCACACAAACATCATTATGTATACATACAGGGAAATATTCCTCTGTTCACTGTTCTCTTCATTCTTCAATCTGGAGTGTTCTGTCTCGACTCACCTCATCTCAGTTCTTCATATTCTTCAAGGTCCAGCTCCTGCTTCATATCCACTAACATGATACTCGCCCACACTGATCATTCTTCTCTTAACTCCAAATGGATTTGTGAATAAAGCATGGGTTGAGTATTAAGCATTTTCTTGCTGTATCATAGTTCATGGTTTTCAAATCCATTAGAAATTACTAGATGGCAGAGGCTATTTTCCATTTTTCTTTGGTATCTCCCACAGTGCTTTACATGGTGACCATTTAATAAATTAACCCACTAGTTGTTTCTTGCCCAAAAGGGCTACTTTCTGTAGCAGGTTTTAGTGAAAGGACATGGGTGTTGGAGTCAGGTGGACCTGGGTTTGAGTTGGTTGCCAATGCTTACTAATAATGTGGCCTCTGGACAAGTTTCATAAGCAATCTGAGTCTTTGTTTTCTATTATTGAAATAGATATAATAATACCCATCTCCCAGAGTTGTGAGGGTCAAATGAGGTCATGTGAAAACACCTAGCGTTGTGCTTGGCATCTAGCATGTGCTCAATAAACAGTTTCCTTCCTCTCATATATATCATTAACCTCTTGTACCTTTCTTTTATATATTGATGGAAAATATTTTTGCTTTAGCGCTCATATTTTTCCGAGGATATTGGACAGTTAGGCAGATAAAGGAAGAAAGATTGGAAATTTGCCAGAGTGAAGCAGGAAATTGAGGTTTTATAGAATTCTAATGTTGAGGCAGTTGAGTATGGAAGTACAGGATAAAAGAGCTTAGATTATAGGAGGATCAAGTGTAAAGCACTAGACTTATGCACCGAATCTGGATCCAAGTCCAAGTGCTCATGCATAATATCTGTGTGATCTTGAAAATGTCACTTAGATTCCTTGGTCTGTTTTCTCATGCATGCAATGAGTGCATTCGACTAGATGACTTCTCATATTTCTCCCAGTTGTAAAATTATATGACTTTATAGGTAGTGATGGAAATAATGAGGTAGGGAAGTAGGGTGGGAGACTAATGCCTGGTAGATTGTGATAGCACCATTGTTAAGTTCAGGCAAGTGATAGGCAAACAAGCCTCATCAAGATAGAGAGCATAGATGACAAAGAACAGATTTATCTATTTCTTTACATAAGAATAGAAGACTGTATGCAGACTGTCTCTTTTGCATAAAAACCTCTTTATTATTAATAATAATATCTCATATATATATAAAGCATTGTCTAGTTTACAAAGTAATTTCACATATAATATCCTCTTTGACACCTAAAACAAGCTTCATAACATATATATGAAAAGTAATATTATACATGTATTTATGTATGTATGCATGTATGTTTATGTGTATGTATATGTGCATACGTTCCCTTATATCATGGGAACTTTGCTGACTTTGGACTATAATATATTCCACAGATGGTTGCATTACATATTTTACGAGGAGAGTATAATTTGCTCACTAAAATAAAATAAATTTAGAATCTGTATATATTAGTTTATTACTATTCAAATGGTTTCATACTGCCTCATAAATAAGGACTTAGAGGTTTTGGTTCAATTGATAAGAAAAGAATGCCCCATAAAAAAGTTGTGGAACATTCAGTCTGGACTTAATCAACAGGGCCCGTTTTGACCTGTTTCTGTAGCACACAAAAAATTTCCCTATAGGTTCAGTTGACCAAATTTGAGTGTCTAGAGACCTCAAATCTCTGTTATGTTTTTATAAATTCTTTGTATTTTTTCTAACATTATAAAATTCATGCACCCACATTAGGGATTCTATAGGCAAGAAATAGTCCATCAATCACAGTAGGTTAGCCAACCTCATGATCATATAAACATTTCCAACTAAATGGTAATTCTTTCTACAGGGAATAAAGATAGAGATGTGTACTTCCCACAGTGGTTACTTTTCTTACTAAAACTCTCATTGTAACCAGTGATTAAGGGTCAAAGATAAGCCCTTGTTGTGCTACATCCAGAAGAGAACACAAGACATGGTGCCTGTCCTTAGAGTCTTACAGGTTGCTTAGAAATAAAAGCCTAAAGGAATATACACAATGAGTACAATATATTTTAATTAAATTGTGTAGTATAGTATATGAATGTAAAATTTCAGGAAAGGGAGATGATGACCCTGTGAAGGGAAAAAATGATATGTGGATATTGAAAGATAAAACACTTAGGAATGAAATCCTAAAATTAGCTGGGATTATTCTTGCATCAATGGAGGAGTGCTATTTTGCCATCCACCCCCTTTCCTAATACAGTATAAAAATGCCTTGTCATCTCCAATCAAATGACTTCTACAGAGGCTTTTGTGTAGAAATAATTGTGCATATACCATTTCCTGAATAAAATTTGCTAAGCAATACAACACTGATGGAAATTCAAAAATTTTAGATGGTCATCTACTCTAAATAAATATCATTTGATAGATGAGGAAAATGAAAATCACAAATATTAAATGATTTACCATCTTTTTAAAATGTATTTTTATTTCATCCCAAAAAAAGAAGAGTCATTCAAAGAAATAATTAGTGATGCTTATCCAAAAGTCATGGGAATAATAAAACTAAAGTCATTAAAACAAGAGGCTAGTAGTAATGGGGCAAAAGGTAGCCAGTTCCATCAAATTCACTAGGAAAGACAGGAGCATCATTCTGGGCAAGTAGAGGTACTGCAGAGCAAACTGATCCATATGCAAACTTCAGCCTTTAGAATTAATATTTCTATCTTTTTATTGTATATCACTAAAGTTTCCTGTTCTGCCTAAATACTCAGCAGGAAAACCTGCCCATTCAACATTAGAAACTTTTCACAGAACTCATCCCCTCATTACTGGAGCTGGCTTAGGAATCCTAAACTAAATGAACTTAATTTATGCAATCTTGTGCTTGTATATCTTAAGTCCTACTGTCTTTTCAATGCCTAACACTATGACTGGCATTTGGTAGGTGCTCAGTAATTTTTGATGATTGACCACAGAAGCATATATTCCAAAGCTTCAGAAGACAAAAGCATCTTCAGAAGACAAAATGTAATTAGGCTAAGTCCAAACAATAAATACTCAATATGTTTTATATACATTTTCTGAGCCTTAAAAATTATTTGCTATATAGAAAATTAAATGGCAGCTGAATGTATGTTTATAAACCATACACTGGCATGGATTATGTATATAATCCTATGCATATCAAGAGGTGCCAGTTCTTTCTGTTCTTAGAATTTTTAGTTTTTAAATTATTTAAACAAAGACATCATAATCAGTATGCTGTGTTGACCTTAGCTAGAATGAGAGGGACTTTCTAAAAATTTTTTTTAAGATGTAAAGGCGTATCTTTTTATTTTGAAACATATAAAGATGCCTTATAAAAGCTTAAATTAAGTTTACTTGATTGGAAGAAGTAGTTTTGCCATAAGAGAGAATAAATATTATGTTTGCAGGATCACATGAGAAAGCTTATATAGTCAGTTCCCGTTATTTGCAGTAGTTATATTCTACAAAGTCACCATGAATATTGAGTTAGCAAATACAGAGCCATTGTTTCTAGAAGAAATACAAGGTTAGGAATCTACAAGTCTCTGGTCACAAAGTTGTTGTTTTTTTTCTCTCTAAAAACTCTTAATCACTGGCAATGCTAAACCTAGGAGTGCTGATGCAAAATACCAATAATCGGTTGGTTTTTATATAGGGTATTTATTTGGGGTAGAAGCTTACAGTTATCAGGACATAAAGCACGTTTCTTCCTTCACCAAAGTTTGTTGCCATGTGTTGGAGCAAGAAAGCTGTTGCTGTTTGCCAGGGTTCAGGCTTTTTGGGTTCCTCTCTTCCCAGGGCTCCGTTTCTCTCCAGGCTCAGCTCCTCTGGTTCCTCCACAAGGTCAGCTGTAGACTATGAGGCTCTCTAGGCTTTGCCTCTCTCCACAAGGCCAGCTGTGAACTGTCAGGTGAATGGTTCGTCTCTTTTCCCGGGGCCTTCTCTCCTTCCTCATCAGAACTCCAACATCAAAACTCTCCAACTCTGTCCTTTGCCATGTCTTTTATCTTTGAGACCCCACCCACCAAGGAGCGGGGCTCAATGCCCTACTAATGTGGCCCAATCAAATCCCTAATCATAACTTAATCATGCCCTGATGAACAGACCAGTTTACAAGCATAATCCAATATCTATTTTTGGAATTCATAACTATATCAAGCTGCCAAACTGCTACACTAGGCTTGCCTAAAATGCATTTTATGTCTATTTGAGTGAATAGATGACTAGCTACAGTTCAGCTAATTTCTTTGGGTTGGGTATTTCCCTCAGGTCTTTCTGTGATAGGGAAAAATTAAATGTTAGCTGCATTTACACATTTGTAAGAGTAGATCAAATTTTCTTTTAATTGGTGTGATGCTTTAAGAAACAAAATAATTTTATTTCTGCCATATTGACAGCTATTTCAAGGTAAAGGCTGATTTAAGTAGCAAGATGGTAAGTTTGGCTTTACCAACATAAAATGCAAGTGAACTAGGAGAATTGTTTAAAAAAAATGTTTGTGGAATTTGTTTCCTTATTTTTCTTTCTATTGTCAAATATACATTTAGCTAGCCACTCAAATGCTTCCTTAATTTGAATTACGGTTGTGTGCATACTGAGAAGGTTCTCCCACTGGTTTCATTTAAATCTGCACCTCTTTGCTCTATTAATCCATTAGCCTTGATTCCAAGGCACACATCTAGAGCTCATTGTATAAAACAAATTTGTGGCAAACTCGATTTTGTTATAGGAATGGTTATAAAAGTATAGAAGGAAGATGGTGTGTCTTAAAAAAAAAATCATGAAATCAAGAACAGAATATGGTTTTTTACCAAATTTAAAATCATTTTATTTAACTTTCAATAATATATGTATTTGTTTCTAATGCAATAATAGTTAAATATGAATTTGACAGTGATCATAGTAGAAACATATTGTACTACAAAAAGGCCTAACTCAGTAGAGATTATTCAGTATCAGATTTAAAATGTGGATAGTGAAACATTTTAAAAAATCAATGTTTTCCTGAAAAGCCATCTAATTCATTGACTTGAAATTAGTAGAATGAATCTACTTAAAAAATACTTCATTGACAAACAAAAAAGCAAAATCCTAAACCTCTGTTGATTTGTCCCATTTTTTTTGCTTTAAATTTTAGATATTTTTATTTTATTCATGATTGTTTAATATCTTCTTTACAGATTCTTGCAGCAGCAACAGTTTTTTAATGTTTTTGAAGTACTGATCTGTATTTTACTTTAGGTCTTCACTGGGATCTTTACAGCAGAAATGGTTCTCAAGATCATTGCCATGGACCCATATTACTATTTCCAAGAGGGCTGGAACATCTTTGATGGAATTATTGTCAGCCTTAGTTTAATGGAGCTTGGCCTGTCAAATGTGGAGGGATTATCTGTACTGAGATCATTCAGACTGGTAGTTGCATAGAATATTTTTATATCCTGTCTTTCATTAGTGTAACATTTATTTTGGAACTAGTCAATGTATATTTATTCAATAATTTACTTTTAATGATATTTTGAATTTATATCAATATGTAACATTCTAAGGATATCCATAGATATTCTCTTTAAGGCTAAGTGTGAAATCATTTCTAATAATGATAAAAACCATGGCTACTTCATAATGATTAGATATATAGAGCTCATTTATCTACATGTGGTTCTAAAACTAGTTTCAATTAAAGTAATTTCTTTTTTTTTTTTTTTTTTGCTTAAAAGTCAGATATGCAAATAAAAATCTTAGGTCCCAATTGATCTTAGCTTTTTATAACAATACTTAAAACAGTGGGAACTTCTTTAAAGCAACATGTGAAAAATAATTAAGTATTTGATGCCATCAGCACCTTAAACAGTAACACAAACCTGTTTGAAATATATCAAAAATCTGTTTTTGAAAATTAAGTGAAGTTTTTATTGGAAAGTAAGTAAAGCATGTTTTGTTTTGTTTTTTCAAATCAAAGGGAAGCTTTCCTATAAGTTTGTTATCAAATTAGTGTTAGTTTATTTCACTACTATTTTATAACGGCCCATTAAAAATACACAACTCATCCTTTTTAAGATCATTTTTCTTTTTACTCTCTAAAATATAGGCTGAAGGTAACATTAATTTGCTAAATTCACAAATGTCTTTAATCAGTTTTTTCATGAGTATATGTACTGATGATTCAGAAATGTTTTATTTAGCATTTCCAAACTGTTTTATATTTTTCTTTTTGCATTTAAATGATATAATCTGATTTACACTTTCAATGTTATTAACACTTTTTTGCCTGTATTTGGAATTGAAGTGGCTTAGTATGTTTTGAGATTTTAAATCATTCAAAGGTGGTTTTACAATATGACATACTAATATAGCAATGTCTAACTAACTTCCAAAATTATATTGTGAATACTATTAATAGTATCTCTTCACTTGATTACAGCTTCGAGTTTTCAAGTTGGCAAAATCCTGGCCCACTCTGAATATGCTAATTAAGATAATTGGCAATTCTGTAGGGGCTCTGGGTAACCTCACCTTGGTGTTGGCCATCATCGTCTTCATTTTTGCTGTGGTCGGCATGCAGCTCTTTGGAAAGAGCTACAAAGAATGTGTCTGCAAGATCAATGAAGACTGTACACTCCCTCGCTGGCACATGAATGACTTCTTCCACTCCTTCTTGATCGTGTTCCGTGTGCTGTGTGGAGAGTGGATAGAGACCATGTGGGACTGTATGGAGGTCGCTGGCCAGACCATGTGCCTTATTGTTTTCATGTTGGTCATGGTCATCGGAAACCTTGTAGTATGTATATAATACCAATGTTCATAAATAAGAACAGTGCAAGAATAGACAGTAGCTAGGAAGGTAGCCTGATATAGTAGACATATCTCTGAGTCTCTTTGAGTCCAAGGTCTAGACTCAAGTACCATACCAGAACTAACACTCTGACATGGGCAATGACTTAACTTCTCTGAAGCTCATGTTCCCCATCTTTAAAACTGGAACAGCAAAACTTTTGTGAGGATGAAATGAGGTAATGTCTATGAAAGTTTGGGATGCATAAATATAAGTATTTTCTTTTTGTTTCTTCTTCAAAGAAAAAAATATTTTATTTTCAAGTCTAATTTTTATCCTAGTATCATTTTTATAAAATAATTCCTCTCCAGTAAATCTAAAAATTCAATGATCTCTTCTTCATTGAAATTGTTCTTCACAAATGCATAGTTCCTTTTGTTGACTTACTCGGAAAGGCATAAGTTGCATAACACCAAATTTTGAAGACAAATTTCAGTGAAATAGGGCATTATATTTTAGCTACATATTGTTATTATCCAAATAACTTGGAAGTATTGTTTTCTCCCCTAAACTTACTTTATTAAGGGAAATTATTTCAGTTTGAGTTATTTTATATGTATGGACATTGACCACATTTTAAGAACTTATTTTAGCTGTGAGTTAAAGGTGCTAATGTAAATACGTAATTTGTATAATTATGTTTTAATTATTAAATTTCTCAATTATGTGTGGACAAAGCATTCTGCATGCCACCATCCTGGACCTTTCTTTTGAGTGGTACATTAAAATGAAATTGCTTAAAAGATTGCTAAAAAGAGACCTATGAACATAGATTTTTTTTCCAAAACAGTAAAGATTCTAGAAGATCTAGATTCTGAACAGTATCTGATACAGAAATAAGGAAACAAACTGGATTTCTTGTTTTGCATGTGCCTTCCTACCATGTAACATATTCTGAAATTTTATATATTTCAAGCTGAAATTATTCTATGAATACATTTCCTTTTATACCAGCTATAATGAATTATTCCTGCATTAATCAGTTTATCAGATAATTGGATAATTTTTCCATATATCCCAGTGATAATCTGAGATTTGAGATTTGCTCATATTCTGCACACACACACACACATACACAAAAGGTAAGAGAAAAATAATTTACACTGTATGGGTATAGCTTAAGCCCTGAAATAATTTTAGGTTGTTCTCCATCTGTTGAGCTATTTGAACACATAAATTTTGAAATGTATTTCATGGAAAATGTGTTAAACCTCACATAATTTGCTGTTTAGAAATTTCTGCTATTATAAAAGATTATATCCGTTGGAGTGAGGGAATTTGTATTTCAAGTGTATTGTATTTGCTTATATCAGCAGGCTAGTAAATAAATAAGTTCATTACCTACATGAAGCTAGGCATTCTCTAGAGAAAGGCTAAGATGAAGTAAAATGATTACAGTGAAATATTCCTCTTTTTTTTTTCACTCCCTGGTAAAAACAATAAAAGGAGGATTTGTGTTTTTAGGGGCTAGCCAATTGAGTAGACAGAATTTAAATCTTTGAAGCTCTGCTTTCCTATTGTTTCTTTGTCAAGTAGAAGATACTAGGTCCTTTAAATAGTATTTAGTTCAGACATGATGTCTAAAATATGGTAAGCATTCAATAAGCATTTGCTGAATTAATTTTGGCAAAGCTCTATGATTATCTGAATTTAGGGTATTTTCTTGTGTACAGCTGTTAGTTTCTTGTGTGCTTCAATACTAATGCAGCAAATTTTCATTTTTGCTTTTTAGGTTTTGAACCTCTTTCTGGCCTTATTGTTGAGTTCATTTAGTTCAGACAACCTTGCTGCTACTGATGATGATAATGAAATGAACAATCTCCAGATTGCTGTGGGAAGGATGCAAAAGGGAATAGATTATGTGAAAAATAAGATACGAGAATGTTTCCAAAAGGCCTTTTTTAGAAAGCCAAAAGTTTTAGAAATCCATGAAGGCAACAAAATAGACAGCTGCATATCCAATAATACAGGAATTGAAATAAGCAAAGAGCTTAATTATCTTAAAGATGGAAATGGAACCACCAGTGGTGTAGGTACTGGAAGCAGTGTTGAAAAATATGTAATTGATGAAAACGATTATATGTCATTCATAAACAACCCCAGCCTCACTGTAACAGTGCCAATTGCTGTTGGAGAGTCTGACTTTGAAAACTTAAATACCGAAGAGTTCAGCAGTGAATCAGAACTGGAAGAAAGCAAAGATGTAAGAATATTTTAAGAGTTTTTTGTTGCATTTCCTATAATAAACATGTAATATGCTTATTTAGTATTCTTTATTGTATTTATATGCATTCTTAAAGAAGTAGCATTGAATGTCATATATATAGTAATGTTGGAAAATCATGAGAAATTCTTTAATGAGAAATCTATTTATAGAAATTTCAACTTCCCACAGGGAAATCATCATTCTGAACAATTAGTATATTCATTTACTGGATAGTTTGAAAATTTGTTTTAAAAATGTAGTTCCAAAAAAGATATGTCATTTACTACATCCTACTGTGCACTACATTATATCTTTAGACAATCAGTGAACCATTTTATTGATCATGTGAAAGCATCATCTCCTTACTCTTTCTAATATATTAGGTTTTGCTATGCTTCTTTAATGTGGAGATTTTGTGTTTTTTCATTCACTTCTGAAAGTTTTATTCATTATCATAGAGTTTTATTCATTTATGGGTATTATACATGTTAGGAAAGTACAAGTAGCACTGATTTTGTATTGCCTACTCAGAGACAAACAATACTAGAAGGGCTTTCAGATTAACTGGAAAGCCCTAAGAACTACTTGGAACAGTTCCACTTGAGTGTTACAGTTAAGTTGAAAAGCTGCTCTTACTGTCATATTACTAGTTGAAAAGAAAAGGGAAGGGAGATGAAAGGAAGGGAGGGGAAGGGAAGGAAGGGAGGAAGGGAGGAAGGGCAGAAGGAAGGAAATTGTTCCTACTGTATGATTAGAATTCATATGGTCCTATGATAGTAACTCAGGAGCTTATCAGTATTAACTCTGCAGTTCTGTGTTACAGAGAACAGGATTAAATTTGTTTTACTATTATTTATTTATGGACTTCAAATATACCAGTAGGGAGTAAGTGCAGCACAGATGGGTCTTCAAAGACATATTTATATGCATTTTTAAAGAATAGTGTTGAAAGCTTGAAATATTGCTAAGTAATATTGAAAATTTGTGCATATAATATTGATACTATGGGAATCAGACCGATGATGTCTGATTTTGTGAGTATATTTTGGAACCTTCTTTCCAAAGAATCATATCAACAGAATTTGAAATCCTTATAAATAAGTCACTTATAACTCATAGCTTTCTTGATCCTTTTTCCAGTCATTTCACAGATGCTGAGTGATAATATAATAATAAAACTGAAAATACTTTGAAAGTGGTAAATGTACAATACAAAATGAGGTAGTAATATTCTTTCTCTGATTTCTACTCAGTCTGCTTAGTGAGTTCACTTTCAAATTATGTTGCTCATTCTCTTGATTAAGCATTCAATTCTAATTTGTTTTTCATCACCTGGTATAGATTGGTGAAGAAGTTCCAATTAATTAAACATTTATTAAGCAATTTGTTTAACTCAGTACTCAGCTGGATACTAGGGATAAGGAAGAATTAAAGGGACACTCTATAACATAATCCCCCTACAGGGAAATCTCAGCCTCTTTGAATGAGCTAATACCAACTAACGAAATTACTAAGACCTATTAAAGAGCTTAATCCTGCAAAAATGAAAATAAGGTTATAGATGTTGAGAACAGGAAGAAATAAGTAGAGTTGTTGCTAATGAAAGAGATATAATGGAAATGGGCCTCAAAGTTTGGGTCAAATATAGATGAACAGAAAGCAAAAAGCAGAAACCTACTGAATGAAAGCCAGAGTTGGAAGTAAGTTTAGTATTAAGGTGAGGCAGTGAGGTAACCAGCATGAATAAAATATTGGCTGAGAAGATAGTGGGAAAATATATTTTGGAATATAAAGTAGTTTCAAATTCTAAAGTCTTTTATTTAAGTCACAAGAATTTATAATTGGTTGCATAGTCAATAAGGAACTAGTTAGTGTCCATTCTTTAGCAGGGGAAAAGTAACAGGAAAGTGATGTTTTAAGAAAATTTAATCGTTATCAATGAGTAAAATGAGTATCAATGAAATTGAGAGACACGGGGAATTATCTTGTGGAATGTGGTAACAATCATTTAATAGCAATGAGGTGATGAAATTCTGGGCTAGGATAATTGTAGTAGGCTGAGACTTACTTGCAATTTGACAAACCTTGTAAGAGTGTGTAGAACTGGAAAAATGCTAATGACACTGTCTGAAATAACCTTTTTAAAAAGGTTACCCAGATTTATGTGGGAAGAGGAGTTCAGTTGTGATATACTGAATTAGAAGTGACTGTTGGTATGAGAGGCCAGGGTTTAAAAAATAGATTTGATAATGTGGATTTCATAATCACCTGATTGCCTGAAAATAGAGAAGCTGGCTAAAGAGGTATATGACTATCGAGAGAAAATAAGGAAGATTATAGACAAAATAGCATGAATAGCTTGAGGTCAAGGAGAGGCAGAAAAGCCTAGAGGTAGAGAAACTTTTGCTAGATTAATATCATAGGTTCTGTCTCATCAGAACTTTGGAAAGTAAAAATCTTAATTTCCTTCTAGTAAACCGGTAGTTTTCAGAATACTTTGAAAGCTGTTTAATGTGCACAGATATTTCAGTGACTGCTTAAAGGAATACCCTTCTATTGCCATGCCTTTTTAATGGCTTAAAAACATAAATTTGGAATAATGATACCCAACATCTCCCTCATTATCAACTCATGAAAAACATTTACTACCTGCACAAAAATTCCTTATTGTGTGATTTTTTTATAACAATTCTATCCTCTTTAATTTAATTTTTAATACATGAGATCAAATTAAAGAATATAATAAATTTTTTAAGTAGATAGATATATTCTTGGGGAAATGTATCAAAGTAAACAAATTTTTTATATTTTTATAAAATTAAAATAAAATTTCAAATTATCTTGTACAATAATATTAATTTCAACAATAAATTTTACATGGATGATTTGGTAAAAATAAGAACAAAACAACAGAAAAAGTTATCGGGCAACTTTATATAAACTCATACACAAGATATAAAATAAACAGTTTTTAAAAAGAAAAGTGAAAATAGCATGTTCTAACAGCATAGAGCAGATTTAGATACATTCCAGCTAAATGCAGTTTTCATTTGAAATTTCTGAAAACTGCTGGCATTGATCTTTTATTTATATATTATTATTTTTTTAGGAGGTACCAGGGCCTTGTACATGGGAAGCAGGCATTCAGCCACTGAGCTACATCTGCTCCCCAATGAGAGTTGGTCTTTCACTTGTTTGTTTTTAGGAGGTACTGGGGATTGAACCCAGGAGCTTGTACACAGGAAACAGGCAGTCAACCACTTGAGCTACATTCACGCCCCATGGAGTGATCTTTGTTAACATATCACATGCACACCTATGTTGGTTGGCATAGTCTTTCTTTTTTTTTCTTTTTTCTTTTCTTTTTTTCAATCTATTTTGATAGTTATCATACATACACAGACACACATAAACACACTCATGCACAGATTAAAAACAACATATTCCTAAGACAACATTGTGGTTCACAGTTTTTTGTCCACAAGTAGCAAAAAAATATTGACTTCTGATTGGAGAGCATAGAATATACTTTCTCTTTGCTGAAAAAGTGAGCATTTATGTAGGCTTAACACACCAAAGTGATACATTTTTCAAAAAATAAAAAGTACTATAAATTTTTGCCTAAATAAAGGCAGCATTAATCACTAATTTGGATGATATTTAAAACTCTGGATAATCTAGTCCTTCCATTCATTTTCATAATAATGTTTACCTGGCTAGTAAGGCATCTGGAGGGAAATGATGCCTAGAATTTTCAGAGATATAAATATGAATTGCTACCATTCTATTCCAAATCTCTAACATAAACAGGCTGGTATAAAAACAAGTATAAAGCTTTGCATGAAAAAGTGTATGAGAATTAAAGGCATGGATTTCAAATAGTGATTTATCTTGATAAAACTCAGAATTATATAAATCTTCTGACAAGATATAATGTAGAATTTTGTTTTCATATTTTGAAAGTTGACATAATCATGATTTCTTGAATTTTTATATAACTATAGTTTTTACAATTTATTTCTTAAAAAAAGATTGTTGGTTTAATTAATGTCTTTGTAAGTGAAGGATATAGAATAAATAATGCTTTGAGGGATCATATTTGAAGTTGAATTCCAAAGCACAATCTAGCAATATCATACCATGACCTTCACTGCTTACCATTTTACTTCTCACAGGGGTAGAATCCAGCTGGAGCCATCAAGAATGCAGCTCTGGTGTTTTTTAACCAGCCAGAGACTCGTGCCATCACTTTTGCCCAGGTTACCCAAGCAAGTTGTACATGTACAATCACTTTCGAAATGAATATTGACTGGCCTGCATGCTACTCAGCTGTGTTCCTTCCCCTGCCATGGCAAGGAAGTGCTAGACGTACCCAGCTGCTCTCTGCTAATCGTGTGACAAATCACAGCATGGTCAGGCGAAACGGGCACCCCCAACATCATACTGATTCTGCTAATGACTTTTGTAGTTTTTAAAAATCAATAATTGCATGCTCTATAGGATTTATAATATCCAGTTTTAAACATGATAGGAATGTTTAAAGTTCAATTTGGTCAAGGACTTAAGAGAGCATGCAATTTTTTTTTATTTCTATGCTTTTATTTCATTAAAATAAGACCACAACATTTTTTTGGTTGATTCAGCCTTTATAAATGAATTGTATTACCAAAATGAGCCTCAGAGAGTTTTTCTGATAGTGCTGCCATTTTCAGATCATTATATTCAGATCTGTGAATATAAATCTTCAACCCACTGAAATTATGTGCTCCAAATAGAAATGTTTACTTTCAGGTTTTGGGAAAAGAGCAGGATGAAGTGAGTTTTTGAGATATGAAGGGCCATAGTCTGTATGCATTTGGGTACCACATATCTTGGATTTTCATGTAATTTAGGAAAATTAAGTGTCATGTGTCTGCATAGCCATAAGTGATCATTGTAAAGTAATTGAAGGAAGGAAAGCATCATAATATAGGGTGGGAAAAGTTCATTGCATCTTGATCATTAGGTAATTAGTCTAGTACACTCAGTTTTGATTTGGAATTTCTCTGATCTGCATAATTTTTTTCTTAACTATTCTGCCCTGCAATTGAGCAGGTATGAAAGTGAATTGGAAATTTTACTACTTTTGATTATTAATTATTAATTAAAGTTATATGAGGAATAAAGGGCATCTCCCAGGATTATTGTAAAGTTTATGGATTAACTAAATCCTTAGTTTATTCTCTTGACTCCATTATCTCCTTTCAATTTCATTGCTTACTGGAACCTGGGCCAGTGTACAGGTTCTGGGAGGGAAATAATGAAACAAAAGTGAAAAGCTCATAAATATGGCAGTTTTTAATGCTTTTGGTAAATAAGGATATCTAACTAGAGTTTGAAGTTGGCAGTAGGAGTCATTAATAGATATTCCCTTCCTCTTGAGGGATAATTGAGAATTAGATGTAGAATGCAACAAATTCAAGAATAAAATTATTAATAAGAAATAGGAAAAATGGTCCCCGGTGATTTATACAATTTTACTTAACACTAAGTTTTTAGTTTTCAGAGAAAAACAACATTTAATAATCACTGTAGAAAATCTAATTTATTTTTTCTTCACAATCAGAAAAGAATTAAATGATACTGGCAAATTAATATTTATACCATGTTTAAGAGGATTGCCTATTTTCCTTTCCAAAGTCTTTATGGCAACTTTGAATATAAATGTCCCCAGCACATGCATTTCTCAAAAGGATCTGTGTTCCATTTTCAGAATTTGGAAAGCAATGAGAGAATGACTCCAGCTTTCAATTTCTCTGTTATGCTGTTAGTATCTTCCAAACACTTTTTGTGAAATTAAAGTGAGGCAACTTTTGGAGTGGGACAGATGGATGTGTGAACAGCCATTTTAAATCCATCTTGACCTTAGAGAACTGTCTTTGTTTTTGAGTATACTTAACTGAAATGAGACCCAATTAAAGCTAGTTTAGATGGATTTTTTTCTGTCTCTTCCCAAGACAAACCATCTTCTTCTTTGGCCTACTTGATGCCCTTCCACCTAGCACCTCAACTACCCCAGAATTGTTTTCAGTTTCGTGTATCAGGCCTTAATAAGGCTATTTTTAATTAAAAGAACTGCAAGGGTTATCAAACATTTAAAATATGTCAAGGCAAAAGCAGATGGAGGTAGTTCATATTTTTAACCACTTGATAAATGGTCCAGCAAAAAAGAGCTACTTGGTTATCCTTCTTGTTTTCCCTGCCATGGACCAGCAGCCAAAGGGCCTCACCATGTGGCTGCCTGTTCTTCAGGTTAAGTCAAGATATGGATAGGCAAATCCAAAAGACCAGACTAAGGCCCTAATAGTAATATGAGACCAACATATCTTCCTCTTCAACTTGGAAGACAAATTTTCATAAGTTTTGAAAGAAATGGCTAGATTTTAAGGCAATCTGTAATGGCTGAATCTTTTATTTTGCCTCTTAAATCACACAGCAATTTGTGAAAGTCAAACATTTAATTTGATTAAAAACAAATGAAACATGAGCGCATTTCAGTGGAAGTAGGCCAGTTGCTAACATTATCTTCTATCTCTGAAAGTTAAATTTCATTATTTTTAATTGGATAAAAACCAAGAGCAATATTAGTGTTCAAGGGGAATTTTGACCTAAGTTCATGTTATTAGGGAGAAAAAATGCTTGTCCTTGATGCACACATGACCTTTGTGAGTGCTGATTCTGTCATTTCTTATGTTGAAATAATCCATTCCTCTGAGTGGTATTTGCAGTCAGCCTTCTTGATAACTTCATATTCAGGTACCATGTCTTTGAGAACATGGTTCTTGTATCAGCGTGCGGCTTCCACAGCATTGCGCTGGGCTTCTGCTACAGCCAGGCATGTTTTCTGTGGCTGAATTAGGCCTGGAGAATGTTGCATCTTAAAAACTGCTTTCCAGCGTGCATTTGTAGAGCATAAGCCATCATCCCTCTGTAGACTCAGTAGTTTCTACAAGGGATGGAACAATCTAAACTTAGGTGCAATAAAATATCGGAGGGGTAGAGATAAAATAGCACACACAAAAAAACAAGTTTGAACTTGTGATATGTGAAAGCTTTCTCTTATTTTGCCTATATACCCAATTATATTTTTCTAAGTACTTCAGAACAACTATTAATTTTAGTTATTAAGTATAGTCAACAAGTTCCTTAATATGGTAAATTTCTTTTCAGGTTTCTTTGCTTTCTTTTTTAATTATATCATTGTACTATCACAGCTATGGCAATGTAAAGAAAGTAAGTTATTCTTTGTATTTATCACCAGTCACCTACTTTTAAATCAGTTACATACTTTTAAATAATTGGTATGACTATGATAAAATATATTACACACTGCCCTCTGCTAGATTATTAATACCAAAGTGTTGAACTTAATTAGAAAATGTTTGGAATATATCAATGCATAGAATTTTTAATATTTAATCGTTTTCTAGGGTATAAATTAGTGATTATAAAGTACAACAGTAAACTTCTTTATCTATTTAATAGCTAAAGCATATCAGGCAGGATATCATAAGTGGTAAGTTGGTATAATTTAATTACAACATAATTCATTTTAATTTATAAATGTAAGTAAATTCACAACTTTTGAAACATTATGGAATTGATAGAATATTTTCACAACTTCACAGTTTCCTATGAAGGGGATGAAAAATAATATACTGACATTTCTGAATAATGAGATTAAATAATGAGACTAATGAATAAGCTTGACTCTCCCACTGGCAGAGAGTTGGCTTTATATAAACCTTCAAAGGGAAGTGAACACTAATCTTGCATTTTCTGAGCTCTGGTGCCTAAGGGTCATGGGGCTTCATAAAGCTTTGGCTATAAGTCCCTCCCCCAACATTCCTTGATGAGCTTTCCTTGAGGAACATTCCTTGATGAATATAAGAAAAAAAGTTTATCCTTATAATCAGAAAAACTCCTGGAAAACCATGAAGCAATTCTCTTTGTAAGCTGGGTTCTGCTCCTTTGAGTAGATCAGAATGCTGGCAAGAATTTGTCCTTGTCTTTCTTTCAAAAAACCTGTTGTTCCTCATAAGGCCAGGCCGATAGAAGTGAACTGACTACCATCCATTTCTACTGTAAAATGTATGAATGCATAAAACCACAGCCATTTAACAAATTGAGCGTATCAATCATATTCATAAATGTTTACAATCTAAAGACAGTACCAGTAACAAAAATACATCCAGAAACTGGAGAGCCATACTTGGTGAACAGTTGATTCAACTGTTATTCAGTTAGTGGCTATTGTTATTTGTGCTGAGAAGGATTGGCTTTAAATTAGAGTTTGCATTTAAACATAAAACGCCTGCAGAATAACTGACAGACTATTGTAATGTGAGAAATTAAACATCTCACAATTATATTAACAGTGGTAAAATTGGAAGTGAAAGGTAAGTATATTTTCTAAAGTTTTTCAAAAGTATATGTATACAGATATACATATATACTTATCACTTTCTTCTCTGTCATTTACTTATTGAATGTCTGTCAATATTTTAGAGAAACATTTTGAAAAAACCATGGGTTTTTAATCATTTAAATATTATTAAATAATTTATATTTAATAGGAAAATGCAATTTCTAATATAATTAGATTTCTATCAAGGCCATAATTGAGTTATTTATCAAAATGGAGAGATAAAATTTTCTAAATACTATAATTCTCTTTATAAGTAATACAAAAATGCATTTAATCATTCATTTATTGAGTCCTCATAACTATTTACTGTCCGTTGGCTTGGCAATGTACTGAATCTTTTGGTGTATATATATATGTATACATGTGCATATATGTATATATATATACTCATGTATATTCATGGTAAATTAGTCAAAGGAAGCAAACAAAGACTGAACTATAAGTTCTATAAAATTCAGCATGGAAGAAAAGTGGAGAAGTCATGCAAGAAAGAAAGTCTTCATGGAGGTGGTGGGCTATGATGTAGGCTCAGAAGAAATTATTGAGCTTGGATTGGCCAAGAAGAAGAAAAAATTTTATAGCTAACTCAAAAAGACTTTTGTTTCTCACTAGTGTTGGTTTATGCAGTGAATATTATTACTACAATTCATTAAAAGCCAATGTCCAAAGAGCAACAGTGAAATTGAAAGGGAAGAGCTGGTTTCTGAGCCTACACGATCATCCAGCATTTTCTTGGTTACACCAGAAACTACTCCAATTCTGTGCAGCAGTGACTCTCACAAGCCTTTCTTAAAAGAGTAAAGATATCCTGAATGTAAGAAGCGAAAAATTGTGGGAAAAGAAAATGTGTCTCAGCTTTCCCACTTCCCCCCAAAATACAAGCGCTTAATGGTAGAACTTCCTGTACACTAATGATCCTAAGAACCATCAGCCAAAACGTATAGCCTAGCTTCTCTGTTTAGCATAACTCCAGACTAGGAGGTATTATTTTATTGAATTATATTTTGAATTAAAGTAATTTTCATAATATGTTTAGGTGGACATGGTTAATATCACCCTCAAAGTATTGCCAAAGAAATTATCATCTGGATATGATTCTTCAATTAGTTCACATTCTAAAATATTAAATTACATTTGTATTATGATTTCAATTAATCAGTAATTTTGTGCCAAATTTCCACCAATAGAATCTGCATTTCAGGAGCCATTAAGGCATTTTTGAATAACACATTAATTCCTTCAGAAGAATAGGGCAGAGTGACCCTACCACTTAGCTAATGAAGGTAATGGGGGCTTTGAAATCATTAGCATGTCCATGCACTGTCCATTCATCCTAAAAGCTTTACATTGCCTAGGTTGCACTGTGTGTCATGTCTTTTCATCAGTTTTTGTAAGACATTGCACATTAATAATATCTTCCCAAGTAATCACAGAATATTTATTATATATTTATTCTTGTAGCATCAGTGTCTCTTTCTAGCCATTTGGCATGTCACAATGATTTATTTAGAGGAAAATTTCACAGTCTGATCACATGTTGAATTCAGAATGTGCTCCTAATGAAAGTTTACACAGATTCTGGGCAATGCCAGAATCAATGTATGAAGAAATTTCCATTTCATTTAGAATTCTTTGGCAAGTATTGAATTCATTTCAGCAGTTAAAAAAAGAGAGAGATCCATCATTTTTCTGCTAGTAAAGTAAAAAAGAAAATTATGTAAGCCTGGGAGAAATATAGCTCAAAGTTGAAATATAATGACTGTGACTAATGCTAATGTGGTTCTCTTCCTTTCTAAAATTACAGAAACATGGACAGTACTTAGAAACATGAAAATTTCCATCTAAAGAGGTGGAAATTATAATTTTATTTGATGCATTTAATTAATATAATCAGTAGTAGGTATCAGCTTACCAAATTTTTTATCAAACTATTCTTGGTATGGCTTTCACATACAAATGTAGATCATAAAACAAGTTAAAAAGTGTAATCAATCCTTTCCATATCACTCATGTTGAATGCTATCTAACCTTAATATCAGAAATTTTATGATGACCCAGGTGAGTAGTCACTTTGTTGTAAACAATAGGACATTAATTATGTTGAATTATCAGTGGTGTTAATGCAGTCAAATGTTGCCACTACTATTTTTCCCACGATGACAGAACTTTTGCAAATTAGCTTAATAAAAAGGGATAAAAATCACATTTTTTCAATGGGGTTTTGTTTCCAGAAACTGAATGCCACCAGCTCATCTGAAGGAAGTACAGTTGATGTTGCTCCACCCAGAGAAGGTGAACAAGCGGAAATTGAACCTGAGGAAGACCTTAAACCAGAAGCTTGTTTTACTGAAGGTAAAAAAAGCTCAAATATGATTCAATGTAATCTCCCCTCATTCCTTACAGAGATTGAATTTGAAGAGAATATTTAAGACAAATGTTGAAAACATGCTGATGTTCGTTTCCCTCTTGTCTTTCAAAAATGGAATCTATCTCTATTTCCAGAATATGCTATAGCAGTGACTGTGATTGGACAGTTTTAACTCATGTGATATGTCTTTTCTTTCAGTCCCCCACAGTGTAAACTTAAACCTGTGGGATAAATCGCATTCTGAAATGTTATCTATCTCATTGATATTACACTCCCTTCAGATCTCCTTGGCAGAGGTGTGATTTGATTTATAGATGCCACAATAATTGGGTCCCATCCTTACACTTTCAATGTGGTTAATCTGTGCTGTGGCCATAACATAGATATAGATGTGTCATAGAGCCTTGGAAGAAAGAGAAGTTGCTCTCACAGAGAGCAGCACAGTGTCTTGTACATATACAAATCAATAAAGATTTGTTGATTTAGTGTGACTGGATTGAGTCTAATGACTAGTAGCTCAGAGAGTTAAAACAGAAGAGTGGATGGAAGATATAAATAATATGAAAGCTAGAGGGGGAGGACAAAGGAATAAGAGAGACTGACTGACAAGATGACTCATGGGTGTGACTAAGGAAAGCACCGAGGCTGAAAATAAATTAAAGAGGGAAAACTGCCACTGCCTGATACCTGGGAAGAAAGAAGTATTTTCTGTACATGAGAAGAGAGTAAAAGTCCAGTATCACATCAGAATATCAATAAATTATTTAAACATGTAGTTTTGCCCTAAACTTGAGAAGTGCACCTGCACCCTATTTCCATCAATGGCCTGGAGGCAAAGATTGATCCTGACTGGTCTTGAAAGGTGATGCTATTTAAACCCAAACAATGCTGAGGAAAGTAAAGCAATTCCTTGGAATCTAGGTGACTGATGGAAATTTTTGAGTCAGGAATGATTCAATATACAGGAAGAATGCTGAAGATAATTGGGGAATGAAGTAGCCAGTTATACTATAAAATGAACAACTAGCAGGGTGGAGGCAAGAAAGTTTCTTTTTTTCCAGTTTAAAATTAAAATATTTTTAATAATTTATTATATTTAATGTTATGTTTTAGGCTGTATTAAAAAGTTTCCATTTTGTCAAGTAAGTACAGAAGAAGGCAAAGGAAAAATCTGGTGGAATCTTCGAAAAACTTGCTACAGCATTGTTGAACACAACTGGTTTGAAACTTTCATTGTCTTCATGATCCTTCTCAGTAGTGGTGCTTTGGTAAGTGAAATGCATGTGGACAAGAATCAGGTTCTAGAGAAATAACTTATTCTCCAAAAATACCAGAAGTATACCCTGAATTTAAGAATCAAAAAAGCAAGATATATCCATGCATTGCAAAGCTGGGCACCTGTGCAAACTTTGGTACAGAACAAATCAGACTCATCAAACAGCCAGTTGGAATTTCTCATCTGGTGTTTGTCTAACATGTTTTCCTCAGTGAGACAACCATTTACAGAGACATTCTGTAACAATGTTACTTTACATGTCAAATACCACCAGTTTTCCCTAATAATCATATTAACAACATTTATGAACTAAATGTGTATTTGGGTTTCTTCATATCTAAACCAACTTATTCTTTCAAAAGAAGCATGATCATTCAGGGAATCATACAAATTAATTTTGATATAGGCCAACTCCATGGCTCATCAACAGAACTTCTGATTCATTTCTGCGTTCATATTACTTCAACAAAAGCATGTCTTTGTAGCAATAATTGAGATAGAAACTTTGGGTTGAGAGACAAAGAAGGAAGCATATCCTAATTTACTAAAGGCACTGAAATTTCCCTGCCAACATTTTCCCAGTTTGTTTCAGTCTTCTGGATTTTGTCTGATGTTCATCAGTGTTTGTCTAATATTATAGCCAATGCTTGTTAAATTATTGCTCTGTACCTAGTATTCTACTAAACAATTTCATCAAATGTTGGAGGAGGCAAGCTGGTTAAATAAAAAAAGTATTCTTGGTTCACAGGCTTTTGAAGATATATACATTGAACAGCGAAAGACTATCAAAACCATGCTAGAATATGCTGACAAGGTCTTCACTTATATATTCATTCTGGAAATGCTGCTCAAATGGGTAGCTTATGGATTTCAAACATATTTCACTAATGCCTGGTGCTGGCTGGATTTCTTGATCGTCGACGTAAGTATTCTGAGTGATTTTTGTGAAACTATTTTTTAAAGAGGCAAGTTTGACATTTCATGTATTTCTATGATTAAAACCTTGATTATTGAGAACCAATATTTACTAATGCTGACACAATTATACAGAAACTTCTTAAAAGCTAGGATAAATGCAACATTAAGAAAAGCCTTATAGGGAAGCGGCTGTGGCTCAATCAGTAGGGCTCCCGTTTACCATATGGGAGGCCCTGGGTTCAGTTCCCGAGGCCTCCTGGTGAAGGCAAGCGGTGAAGGCAAGCGGTGAAGGCAAGCGGTGAAGGCAAGCCCGCCCGCACGGCGTGGTTAGCTGATCCAGCGAGCACAAGCAGCAAGGGGGGGATAAATGAATAAATAAATAAATAATCTTAAAAAAAGAAAAGAAAAGTCTTATAGAAAAGAGTAGAGGAGGGCCTAAGAATGTGGGCAGTGGTAAGAGAAAACACAAAGAGATTTTTTTATACCATAAGCAGACAGTTGTTCTTTCTCTGAAAGTTAAGGAACTAAAGGTAAGGAAGAATTAAGCATTCTGTTAGTTAAGAGATCTAAGCACTTAGCTTATTCACAGTTCTATAAAAACAAAAAAATCTCCAGGAGGTAAAATCAAGACAGATTTGGGGCCAGGATTTGTAAGACTTGCGTTTTAATCCCTTACTGGAATAGTACATGTGACTAAATAGTGTTAATGCATTTACCACATTCATTCAGCCACATGCCCACAGAAACAATGAAATACATTTCATTGTTAATTCAGGAGTTAAATATCCCAGTAGCTACTCAGATAGTTACTGTACAAAGAGTTAGCTATAGGAGTCCTGCTCTGAATCCCCTTGCCCTGGAACATTACCAATTTTTTATTCCAAGTGATGGAGTGGTATGGGGAGAAAAATGACAGCCAGTTGGTTCTTTGTTGTCTGTGATATTCCACTGCACAAGGATTCACAGCCTACCAACAAAACAAGGTACTTTAAGTACTATCTCTAGTTGTTTCTTGGCACTTATAAAGCACTTTATTTTTAGCTCTATCCTGTCCAATATAAATCAATGATTGCTGTATGTACACATTCATTCTTTTTATTGTTTTTGACAAGTCTGGGGCTATCTAAATCCTCACACACACATCCTCCCACCACACATACGCATAATTCAGTAACCAAAATGTGTTTAACCCTTTGAGTTGTTGAGAAATCTGCCAAGTCACTTTTAATAGAATAGAAATTACTTCCAGTTTCCATGGCTGGTCTTTAATGAATAATGCAGATAAATCTCAATACTGCCCTGAAAAGTTATCCATAAAGTTTAATATTTTCACATTCTGCAGCTGGTCTGGACCTTGAAGAATATCTATGCTTTGTTCTAGACATTAGGAAAATGAAGCCTCATTTGATTGTTTTCCTAGGATAACACAACTACTTAGTAACAAAGTTAAAACTAGATGCCATATTTCCTAATTCTCAATTCAGTGCTCGTTTTCGCCATGGATCAGTTAAATAGGGAATCCCAATATATTGCTGTAATAAAACTAAACTGTCACAGAATGCTTAAAAAAGAAAGTTTCCAATATACATGAAGAACAGTAGTACTTCAAACCAAAAAAAAAAAAAAAAAAAACATGCTTCAAAACCTTTGGAAATGCATCTATGTAAAAAATTTATTTTCTTCATTTCTCCATCTAAAAGTAAAACTAGATTGTACTGGGATATCTTTCCAATCTTCTAACATTCTTTCATTTATTCAAGAAATATTCGTGAGCACCTAATCAGGGCCACATACTATTCTAGACAAAGGAGATATGAACAAGACAGACAAAACCCCAGTCCTCTTAGAGCTTACACTCTGTGGGAGGGGGAACAGACAGTAAATATATAAACAAATAAGTCTAAAAATAAGACAAAGGCTGATGGTGATTACTGCTATGAATTAAAATAAAATAGGGTAATGGGATAGGAAACAAGCAGGGTGGAGAATATGGTGAATGTGTTATCTGGAGTATCCAGGGAAGGTGTCTCTCAGAAGTGGTCAGTCATGCAAAAAACAGAGGGTAAGGAGAAGAACAAGCTGAAAACCCTGAGAGGGAACAAGTTGAGCACATTCAAGAGATATAAAGAAAACTAATGTGTGATGAAACATGGGCAAGAATAGTAGAAACTGAATTCAAAAAGGTACACAGAGACCATGGTAAGACCATAGTATATTATTGTAATTATAATGAGAAGTTCTTGCAGGATGCACTTAAGCAGGGGAATGATCTAATCTGATCTACTATTTAAAAACGATCTTAAAATTGTGGGGAAAAGGGGGCAAAGAGTAGAAGCAGAGAGACTAATTAAGAAGCTATTTCAATAATCCAGAAAAGAGATAATTATGTAATAGAGTAAGGTGATGGGACATACTGATCAACTGGATATGAGGAGTGAAGAAAAGAGTGGATTTGAGGATGACAAGTAGGTTTTCTTTCATCCTGAACAAATGGCTAGAAGGTGGAGCCATTAATTGGATTGGTGAAGATTAGGAAAAGAGATTTGTCAGAAGAACAGATAGTGGGTGGGGAGAGCAATACATTAAATTTGAGATATCTAGTGAGCATTCAAGAAGAGGTATTTAATTTTCTATGTCCCAGATTCAGGGGAGAAGCCTGGACCCGAGATATGAATTTAGGGGTCATCATGTTATAAATGACATTTAAAGGCATGAGCCTGGATTAGCTCACCTAGGTAGAGAATGCAAATTGAGAAGGGAGCCCAGAACCAAACTCTGGGGACACTCATTTAGAAGTTACACAAAGGAGAAGGAACCAGTAAATTAGACTGGGGAGGAGAAGTTACTGAAATAAAAAGGAAAACAGAATATGCATGGTATCAGAAAAGCCCAGAGAAGATAGCTTTTTTTCCAAAGGGAAGGGGGTGGTCAACTTTGTCAAAGGCTGTGGGGAGATCAAATAATATAAGTACAGAGAATTGACAATTGGATTTGACAAGGTGAAGGTCTCCTTGGTGTCATAGATAAGAGATGCTTCAGGAAAGTAATGGGATAAAGTTCTGATAGAAAACACTGAGAAAAGAATGGGAAATGAAGAGATAGAGAAAGCATGTTTGCTAACTCATGTTGGAATCAAGGAGGACAACTTAACCCATGCCTCTGTCTGCCAGAATACTGGACTAGGTGAACCACTTTGTTCTGATAATAATTATTTTCTTCTTCAGCAAAGATGAAAAATGTACTATCTCCATATAAAAATCAAACATATTATAGATGCTGTTGTTGGCTCCATAATGAACTTATTTACATGATCATAATTTATGGAAAAAAATCAGAATTATTGTTTTCCTTATGGGTTATTGCATAAAAGTCATCCCCAGAAAAAATTCAAGGATCTGTCATGACAACTTCAAATTTTGTTCTAAACTATTCTAAGGTTCTGATGTGTCTAAAACACACTACCATGAAAGATTCAACCATTGTGAAATGTCTACTGCCTACAGATGTTCTCCTACTTACAGAGAGCAGAGGTTGTAATATGGCTGAAAGGAGATGTGTGATCTTTGCCACTATAAAGTTCCCTTCCTGCTTACTCAGGGCCACTTTAGAATACCCATCATAAGAGTGGAATAGAGACACATTCCTGATACTAAAATGCGTTTCCAATTATCAGCAGCTTCTAGAAGCTAGTGGTTCCTGACTTAGTTCTTGACGTTTATTTTTGGCATACTGACATCCTTAACAATGAAGCTAGAGTTGTTGTTGTTATTAGAAGTAGTAGCACAATTTGATGCCTAATACATCCCAAGTACTTACTGTGGGACTGGCACTAATTAAGAGCTTTGCTAATAATGAAAATTGCTAACCCTGATTTAATGTTTACTGTGTATGGGTGCTATTAAAAGAAAACACATTTTAATATTTATATATATAAGCTCATTTAATCTTCAGAACTCTATGAGTTAGAAACCATCATTAATCTCATTTTGCAAATGGGACGCTAAGGCAAAGAAAAGTTATTTGCCTAAGCTAACAAAGCTAGTAAGAAGCTAAGCTGGATTTTGAACCCAAATATTCTGGCTCTGGTGACTATACTCCTAACTCCTACTTTACAGCTCTCATTTTTAGTATTCGTTTTTAACTTTATTATTTATTATAAGTTATTTCTTAATCTTCTTAACAACCCTGTAGAGTAAGTCTTATTATCTCTATTTTGCTACAGGGAACGTGAGGTTTAAAGATGTCTTAAAGCTAGTAGGTGGCAGAACTACCTCTAGCTCCTTTGCCCCCTCTTTTCAATAGGGCACAGATGTAACTGGAATGTTGTTTTGCACTGTATAAAAGAGTTTCCACATTACACTCTGAAGGTGGTTGCCTATAAGTGGTGATGGATGAAAATAATGAGATGTCCCTTTGCTAATATGTACCCACCTGCCTTGAATTTTACCTGGAATTCTTCATGAAAGAATTAGACTACATTTAGAAGAGGTTTGGGATAAAGGCACTGAATCACTATAAAGTATTGTCATTTCATATCAATTTCTGATCTCACTCCAGGCCTACTTTCATGTAAACAATCTATTATGTGGGTTGGCTTTTCCTATAAGTGTCTCCTGGTAGGAATGATTCACTTTGTTAATTTTTTGGAAGATTTCATTCTCTTTTAGCAGTTTCAATTTATTAATAAAAAAATTATCACTGGCCAGATCACAAAAGACAATCCTATTAATTAAATAATGTAAGAATATAAAATTCTACATTTCATTCTTCAAGTGATTATGACTTTTAGCACTAGAGACTTTTAGTCTCTGATCCTGGTTTTTCCTTAGACTCCAACCCACATTTCCAATTGGCTATTACTATTTTTGTCTGGATGTACTCATTATCTTTCTCCTCCAATCTTTGAATTCCCTGTGGAGTCTAGTGATGGTATATCTGTCTACCAAAGCCAGATGTCATTTTCAGCCTCTTCTCCTTTTTCATCCCTTATAACCACTCAATCAGCAAGTTCCTCCCCATGTTACCAACTTTCAGTACATTGGGGGTCTGATCCCTTCTCTCCAGCACCATGCGAACATTTCTATTACAAACAGGACCAAGAAATAGCTTCTTAATGTTCTCCCTGCCTCCAGTAATGACCTCATCAAATATCTCCTTAAGAAATAGCCACTTGGACCTTTCCCTTCTTAAAGCCCTTCCCACGGGATGCCATAACAGTTCATCAGTCAGGATTTTAAATGGTGACAGGAAAGGAAGATATAGGTTCTAATTTATAACAGTAGTTACAGCTAATCTTTATTGAAGTATAAATTGTTCATGGCCTTAACATGTTATTACTTTATTTAATCTTTATGTCAACTCTATGAAGCATCTTCTGTTATTCCAGTTTTGAAGATGAGGAAATTGAGTCACAAGACTGACCATATAGCATATATTGATTATGCAAAATTTCAAAAAAACAATTTATATCTTTCCTGACAAAAAATTAAATTTGGAGATAGATTAATATTACATATTCCATAAACAGAAGTAATCATGCTCACTATCAATTGGACCTTTACTTCAAGTATTTTTCCAGTAGGGTGCTTGATTAGAGAGGATGTATCCATTTATTGTGATCTGTCTTTACCACATAAATATCATATACTGTTATTTTGCTTTAATCACCTTGAAATTACTGAATTGCAGACAAGAGTAAACTTAGAGATCATCTGGTTTAAAGTCCTCATTTATAACTTTAAGAAAAGTAGTTTCAGAAAATATTGTGACATTCCTGTAGAAACTATGGCTTCTAAGAGCTGCATAGCAGTCCACAGTACTGCACCTGTAACACTTTACTTATCCATTTCCCAGGTTCCCACCACATAATACTGTAATGAACAAGCAATCTGCTTTTATGTAGATTGTGAGCAATGTAAATTTTTCTATTCATGTACAAAGTTAAAGACCAAGAAATAAACTGTATTTATACAGTTTATAAAAAAAGAGAAAGTGCTCTTTTTTTCCTCTCCTCGCCCACCCTCATCTGACTGAGTCCAGCCTTCCCCAGTATGCCCAACCTCCCATATACTCCAAGAGCCCTTCCCTACCACTCTGATGGGAGCTTTGTACTTGCCCCTCACCACTACCTGAGCCACCGTTCAGGAGCCACCTAGCAGGTAGGAAATAGGGTGGCTCTGGGGTGGGAGGGTGTACATGTGCACCTAGCAATCTGCAGTTTCAGTGCTGATGCCCTAAGAAATATTGAGTTAGCCCATTCCTAATTTAAACCCTATGATACTATTAATGGAAAAACTTCCTGCATGATCTATTGAAGAAGTTTTTGTGACCCAGCAGAGAAACCCAACTTTGATATGATTATTGTTTCTACAATAATTCTAACCTTTATAGCAGGTATAGATTTTATTCCATTAGCTGTGAAGATGTATTCCATTTCTTTATTCTAAACAAATGAATTCTGATTATGATGCCCACCGCTCCTTGGAAATTCAATTTCAGTTAATGGAAGCCTCCATCCCCATCCCACTCTCACAGATACATGAAGGTCCTCAATTTATGCTGGTCTAATCTAATCGTTACTGGTATACACATAGTCCATGCCCACATGGTTCCCTGGTGTAGCTCCGAAGTTTCTGTACAATGCTTGGGCATAGTTACTGCTGGGAGAACCAGGAGCCCCAGCACCCTGGGCCAAAATCCACAGGTGAAGTCAGGTGAACTATGCAGTCATTTTCTTTTACTTCAACTCCACTCCTATTCTGGGTGAGCATGAGCACTGGCAAGGGACTCAGGTCTCTGCTGCTCATTGATTCCCCAAGCCACTGTGTATTTTCTAGATTTGGGAAATCTTATCTTCTCCACACTACTAACCCAGCTACATCTGCCTCTCCTCAACAAGCATTTCTCTCATTCTGGCCCTATTTCCAGAGGATCTCATAAAATCTCCTCAGTGCATTAGGCTTTTGAAACTAAAATCCAGGAAGGCAAAGGAGAGGCTGGATATGCATTCAGGCAGCTTCTTCTTACAGCCCTTAAGTATATGTGAAAATAGAATAATTGGTACATTGAGGCAGGGGGAATGGAGGTGGGAAACAAACAAACAAAAAGAAATAAGACCACTATATTTCCTAACAAAGTACTGTTCAAGAATTCATAAAATAGCTTTTTTAGTAATTTTGAGTTTGATTATACCTGAGAAAACATTCACGAATGAATTTGACGTCAGAACTTGATTTGCCTCTAGATGAGAAAAGTAGTTTGCTCAAAAGTTAAAATAATTTTAACAAAATTTTAAGCAAATAAGAAGACTAAATTGTGGTGGAATAGATTTTTAAAAAATCATCTTGGGTGCTAGCTAAGAATTTGGACTTTTCCTGTGGACAATAAATTTATTCCTGAAGGTTTTTGAGGTCTTTTTTATTGTACTGGGAACCCAGAGGTCTTTTAAATCCAAAACATATGGCCTGTTTGTAAGTTTATTTTTTAAAATTACTATTTCTTTATTTCTTTGATAATTTCCCCCATTTATTTTCTCTGTTGTTTTTTTGTTTTTGTTTTTGTTTTTGTTTTGGTTTTGTTTTTACTCCTAGTGGTAGAATGTCTATCTCCTGGAATACATTTTAAATTATTTTCCGTTTTTTTCTTCTCTTGCTTTTTGTGGTTATTTTTCTTGTGGTGCCAGTGGTGGTATAAAGGGTCACAGTTTAGTAATCTTTAGTTCTAGAAGGGTTCTTCAAACTTATCTTCTAACCCTTCCAATAATTTTTCTTTACCACTGTCATATATATATATATATATATATATATTTTTTTTTTAGTTAGGCCAGTAATTTTTTTTTTTATTATTATGGGTAAGAATCAAAATTCTCACAATATATACAAACATTTGCAAAATTATATATAAATATATATGCATATATGTGTATTTGCTTACAAAAATGTTATTTATATATATATATACATATATTTTAAGAGGTGCTTAGATTACCCAAAATATTACACAGAACCCATTGGGATTCCCATGTTGCCCACCTCCCACAGCTCCCCCCACATCCCACACAAACATCTCCCACAGTGTGGCCCACCACCCTCAATGAACTTACACATCCTGGAACCTTGCCACCAACCATAGACCACAGTTCACACTGTAGAACTGTCATATATTTTTAATTTAAAAGTTCTTTCTTATTCTCTAATTATATGAATCCATTCCTTACTTTATGAATACAGTATTTCTTCTGCTTTTCAGAGGACATTAATTATAATATTTTTTCTGTTCCCTATATTAACTCTGTTTCTTCAGAGTTTCTTTTTTTATAATTTTTGTATTGAAGTATATCATTCATACATGAACATGCATAAGCAATAAGTATATACTAAAGATTGTGAACTTACAAAATAAATATACGTAACATCATACAGGGGACTCATTTATCACCCTTCCACCAACACCTTGCATTCTTGTGAAACATTTGTTACAAACTATGCAAGAGCATCATCAAAATATTACTACTAACTCTAGTCCCTATCTTACATTTGGTGTATTTTTCCCCCAACCCACCCTATATTTTAACAATATATTTTTATTACAGAGGTTGTGAACATTCAAAACAATCATATACATGTGTCGAATTCCCATACAACGCCCCTTCACAAACAGCCCATACCTTGGTAGAACATTTGTTACAGATTATGAGATAGTATCATAAGACTATTACCACCAACCAGGGTCCATAGCACACGTTTGGCACAGTTTTTCCATTCCCCTCCACTATCAACACAGTACATCTTTGGCATTGATGCAAGAATATTATAGTATTGTTGTTAACCACAGTCTATAGGCCACACCAACTGTAGTTTTTCCATCCTTCTCTACATTTCCACCACTCTGCAATAGTGATGTACATCCACTTTAGCTCACAGGACACTCTTGCTTGTGTACCATCAACCACAATTCTCATCTAACTCTGGTTCACTGTGTTACTCAGTACTTAGATTATTCTTTACCTTTCTTTCAATTGACATTTACTTCTCCACACTACCCTTTTCAGCCACAATCCCATTTATAAACCAGCCGCTACTCACTATAATGTGTTACCATCAACTACATCTATTTCCACACTTTTACAGTCAAGTTAATTAAAACTTCTACATACATTAAGCATCAGTAGTTCTTCTCAACCCTCCTCTTATCTCCTAATAACCTATACTCTAGGTTTTAACTCTATATGTTTATTCTTCATATTTAGTTCATATTAATGAGACCATGCAATATTTATCCTTTTGTGTCTGGCTTACTTTGCTTAGTATAATGTCTTCAAGATTCATCCATGTTATCATATGTGTCCCAATTTCATTTCTTCTGAATGCAGCATAGTATTCCATCATGTGTATATACCACATTTTGTTTATCCATTCATCAGTTGATGGACACTTGGGTTGTTTCCATTTTGGGCAATTGTGAATCACACCTCTATGAACGTTGGTGTACAGATGTCTGTTCGTGTCATAGTTTTTAGTTCTTCTGGATATGTTCCTAGTAGAGGAATTGCTGGATCATATGACAGTTCTATATTTAGCTTCCTGAGGAACCACCTAACTTCTTCCACAGAGGCTACAACATTTTACAATCCCACCAGGAATGAAGGAGTGTTCCTATTTTTTCACATCCTCTCTAGCACTTATTGTTGCCTGCTTTTTTTTTTTTTTTTTTTAATAATGGCCATTCTGTGCGGTGTTAGATGATATCTCATTGTTGTTTGGATTTGCGTTGCCCTAATAGCTAGTGATATGGAACATTTTTGCATGTGTTTTTTTGGCCATTTATATTTCCTCTTTGGAGAAATGTCTGTTTAAATCTTTTGTCCTTTTTTAAATTGGATTGCTGTTCTTTTATTGTTGAGTTGTATGATCTCTTTATATAGAATGGAAATCAAACCCTTATTGAATATGTGATTTCCAAATATTTTCTCCCATTCAGTGGGTTGCCTTTTCACCTTCTTGAAGTCCTTTGAATCACAGAAGTGTTTTAAGTTTGAGGAGGTTCCATTTATCCATGTTTTCTTTCGTTGCTTGTGCTTTTGGTTTAAGGTGTAAAAATCCACCACCTACCACCAGGTCTTGAAGGTGTTTCCCTACATTTTCTTCTAGGAGCTTTATAAAAATTATAATTAATTTTTAGTTAATTTTTGTATAAAGGGTGAGATAGGGGTCTTCTTTCTTTCTTTTGACTATGGATATCCAGTTCTCCCAGCACCATTTGTTGAATAGACTGTTCTGTCCCAGCTGGGTGGGTTTGACAGGCTTGTCAAAATTACCTGGCCATAGATGTGAAGGTCTGTTTCTGAACCATCAATTCAGTTCCTTTGGTCTTTGTGTCTATCTTTATTCCAATACCATACTGTTTTTACTACTATAGCTAGGTAATATGATTTAAAGTCTGGAAGTGAGAGTCCTCCAAGTTCACTTTTCCAATTTAAGATGTTTCTAGCTATTCGGGGCCTCTTACCCTTCCAGATAAATTTGATTATTGTGTTTTCCATTTGTTTAAAAAATGCTGGTGGAATTTTTATTGAGATTGCATTGAATCTGTATATCCATTTGGGTAGAATTGACATCTTAATGATATTTAGTCTTCCAATCCATGCTCATGGAATGTTCTTCCAATTATTTAGGTCTTTTTTGATATCTTTTAGCAATGCATTATAGTTTTCTGAATACAAGTGCTTTACATCTTTGTTTAAGTTTATTCCTAAATATTTGATTCTTTTAATTGCTATTGTAAATGGAGTATTTTATTGACTTCCTCCTCAGATTGCACATTACAATTGTATAGAAACACCACTGAATTTACGTATTGATCTTGTATTCTGACACTCTATTGAAATCATTTATTAGCTCTAGCAGCTTTTTGGTAGATTTTTCGGGTCTTTCTAGATATAGGATCATATCATCTGTGATTAGTGAAAGCTTTACTTCTTCCTTTCCGATTTCAATGCCTTTTATTTCTTTTCCTTGCTTGATTGCTCTAGCTAGAACCTCTAGCACTATATTGAACAACAGTGGTGACAGTGGGCATATTTGTCTTGTCCCTGATCTCAACAGGAAAGCTTTCAGTCTTTCACCATTGAGTACAATGTTAGCTGTGGGTTTTTCAGATATGGCCTTTATCATGTTAAGAAAATTTCCTTCAATTCCTACCTTTTGTAGTATTTTTATCAGGAAAAGATGCTATATTTTGTAAAATGCCTTTTCTGCATCAATCAATAAAATCATGTGATTTTTCTTCTTTAATTTCTTAAAGTGGTGTATTATGCTGATTGATTTTCTTGTGTTAAACCACCCTTGCATTCCTGGTATAAAACCCACTTGATCATGATGAATAATTCTTTTAATGTGTTGTTGGATTCAATAAGCAAGTATTTTATTGAGGATTTTTGCATCTGTATTCGTTAGAGAAATGGGTCTATAATTTTCTTTTTTCATAATATCTTTTTCTGGCTTTGGAATTAGGGTGATATTGGCTTCATAGGATGAGTTTGGTAGCATTTCTTCTTGTTCAATTTTTTGGAAGAGCTTGAGTAAGATTGATATTAAATTTTCTTTGAATGCTTGATAGAACTAACCTGTGAAACCATCTAGCCCTATGCTTTTCATTTTGGGGAGCTGTTTGATGACTGTTTCAGTCTCTTTGCTTATGAATGGTTTGTTGAGGTCTTTTATTTCTTCTAGGGTCACTGTAGCTTGTTTGTATGTTTCTAGAAATTTTTCCATTTTTGTCTACATTGTCTAGTTTTTTGGCATAAAGTTGTTCATAGTATCCTCTTTTGATCTCTCTTATTTCTGTGGGGTCAGGGAGTAGTAGTGTTCCCATTTTCAATTTTTATTTCATTTATTTACATCTTCTCTCTTTTTTTATTACTCAATCTAGCTAAGAATTTGTCAATTTTGTTAATCTTCTCAAAGACCCAACTTTTGGTTTTGTTAATTCTATTGTTTTTTTTTTCTGTTTTCAATTTCATTTATTTCTGCTCTGATCTTTGTTATTTCATTCCTTCTACTTGTTTGGGATTCATTTGTTGCTCTTTTTCTAGCTCCTCCAACTGTGTAGTTAGGTCATTGGTTTTACCTCTTCTTTCTTAATGTTAGCATTGAGGGCTATAAATTTTCCTCTAACACTGCCTTTGCTGCATCCCATAGGTTCTGATATGTTGTGTTTGCATTGTCATTCATTATGAGATATTTATTGATTTCTCTTGAAATTTCTTCTTTGACCCACTGATTAAGAGTGTGTTGTTTAATCTCCATATATGTGTGAATTTTCCCTTTTTCTGCCACTTGTTGATTTCCAATTTTTTTCCATTATGTTCAGAGAAAGTGCCTTGTATAATTTTGATTTTGTTGAATTTGTTGAGATCTGCTTTGTGACCCAACATATGGCCTATCCTGGAGAAAGATCTATGAGCACTTGAAAAGAATGTATATCCTGCTGTTTGGGGGTGCAATGTTCTGTATATGTCTATTAGGTTTAGTCCATTAATCATATTACTCAAGCTCTCTTTTTCTTTATTGATCCTCTGCCCAGATGTTCTATCCAGTGCTGAGAGTGGTGTGTTAAAGTCTCTAACTATTATTGTAGAGATGTCTATTTATCCCTTCAGTTTTACCAGTGTTTGCCTCTTGTATCTTGAGGCATCCTGGTTAGGTGCCTATACATTTATGATTGTTATTTCTTCCTGGTGAATCATCCATTTTATTAATATGTAATGTCCTTCCTTGTCTCTAATAACAATTTTGCTTTTAAAGTCTATATCATCTGATATAAGTATAACTACCCCAGCTTTTTTTTTTTTTTTTTTTTTGGTAACTGCATGTGTGGAATATCTTTTTCCAACCTTTCACTTTCAATCTAATGGTATCCTTGGGTCTAAGGTGAGTCTCTTGCAGACAGCATGTAGATAGCTCATATTTTCTTATCCATTCTGCCAGTCTGTGTCTTTTGATTGGGGAGTTTAATCCATTAACATTCAATGTTATTACTGTAAAGGCAGTTCTTATTTCATCCATTTTGATCATTGGGTTTTATCTGTCATTTTATTTTCACCACTCTTTTGACACTTTTAGTACAGTTACTGATGTAGTCATCATTACTAGGCTCTCTTCCAAATCTCTCTCTCTTGTCTTTTCTTTTCAGGCTGTAACACTCCCTTTAGTATTTCCTGCAAAGCCAGTCTTTTTGTTATAAACTCTCTCAGTTTCTGTTTATCTGTGAATATTCTAATCCCACCCTCAATTTTTAAAGACAGTCTTGCTGGATATTAAATTCTTGGCTGGCAGTTTTTCTTTTGCAATATCTTAAATATATCATACCACTGCTTTCTTGCCTCCATGGTTTCTGATGAGAAATCAACACTTAATCTTATTGGGTATCCCTTATATGTTATGCATTGCTTTTCTCTTGCTGCTCTCAGAATTCTTTCTGTCTTTGGCATTTGACATTCTGATTAGTATCTGTCTCAGAGTTGTTCTATTCGGATTTATTCGGATGGGAGTACACTGTGCTTCTTGGACACAGATATCTGTGTCCTTCAATAGGGTTGGAAAATTTTTTACCATTATTTCTTCAAATATTCCTTCTTCCTCTTTTCTCCTCTCTTCTCCTTCTGGGACACCCATGACTTGTATGTTTGCATGTCTCTTGCTCTCATTTAGTTCCCTGAGACCCTGTTCAATTTTTTTCCATTCTTTTCTTCATCTGTTCTTTTGTATGTTTGCTTTTGGAGGTCATATCTTCAAGCTCACCAATCCTTTCTTCTGCCTTCTCAAATCTGTTATATGCCTCCAGTGTATTTTTTTATTTCATTTATTCTGCCTTTCATTCCCATAAGGTCTGCTATTCTTCTATGTATGCTTTCAAATTCTTTTTTGTGCTCCCCCAGTATCTTCTTAACATCCTTAATCTCTTTAGCCATCTCATTGAATTTATTAAGGACATTTGTTTGAACATCTATGATTAGTTGTCTCAACTCCTTAATGTCATCTGCAGGCTTATCTTGTTCCTTTAACTGGGCCATATCTTTCTGTTTCTTGGTATGGATTGTAATTTCTTGTTGGCATTTTTGCATCTGGCTTGCTAGATATATTTATTCTGGGTGCAGTTTCTCCCTTTAGTTTAGGGTTTTCTCATCTTTTCTCTCTTGCTCATTGTGTAGTAGGAGTCAAGGATGTAGTTGGAGCTATAAGCTATGGAGGCTAAAGCTGCCCATGTTGCCCCAGGAATTGATGAAGCTTCTCCCACCTTTCTCCTCTGTCAGGGGTAGGGACAGAGCTGCAGCCATGTATAATAATCCAAGTTGGGCAGGACAAGACTGTCTATAGTTGCCTGGAGAGACTGAGGAAGCTTCACACCCTTTCCTCCCCTACCCTGGGCAGGGATGGAGCTATAGTTGTGGGCAGCAATCTATGCTGTGTGGGTCCAAAATGACCACAGTTGCCCAGGCAAACTGATGTAGCAGCAGACCCTCTCCCTTCCAGGGGTGGGAATGGACCCTCTGAAGTGCTCAGCAATCTAATCTGCGTGGGCCAAATATGCCTGCAGTTGCCCTGAGAGGCTGAGGGAGTACTGTCCCTTATTTCCTTTAGGGGGTGGGAAGGGAATCACCAATGCCCAACAGTTCAGTCCCTGTAGGCTGAAAGTACCCGCCGTTGCCCTGAGTGGCTGAGGAAGCACCAGCCCCCTTCTATCCTATGAGGGTATGGGGTTGAATCCACAGGCACCCAACAGTTCAGTCCCTGAGACCAAAAGTACCCACCATTTGGCAGGCTGAAAGTGTCTGCCATTGCCCAGAAAGTCTGTGGAAACACCAGTCCCCTCTTTTCCTATTGGGGGATGAGGGTGGATCCACAAGTACCCACCAGGCTAGGCTCTGTGGGCCAAAAGCACCTGCAGTTCCCCAGAGAAGCTGGAGTAACACAGTTCATCTCTTGTCCTATTGGGGATGGGGGTAGAATCACAGATACCCAACAGTCAGGTTGTGCAGGTCAAAAGCACCTATAGTTGCCCTAAGAGGCTGAGGGAACAACAGCCCCCTCCTATTCTATGGGAGGACATAGGTGGAGATGGACTTGAGGGCACTCAACAAACCAGTTCATGTGGGCTGAAAATGCCTGCCATTGCCTGGAGAGGCTGAGGATACCCAGCTCCTCTACTATCCTGTTGGGGTGTGGGGATGCAGCCCCAGGTATCTGACTATTCAGTTTGTGCCAGTGGAGAGCACTTGCAGTTGCCTGGAGAGCCTGATGCAGGTACCACCAGCTTCCTCTCTGCTGGAGCCTAGGCTCGGCCTGCAGTCCGATCTTAGTGGAAGGAAGCCAGTCCCTAACTTCACTGGATTTTCAGTTAACCAGGCTTCCCCTCATGCCGGGAGTAGAGTCAAAATGATGGCTACTGGTCTCTTTCCAACTTGGATGGGCTCAAACCTTAGCTGTTACAGGTTTATACTTTAGCCAGCTGAGTCCACTAATCAGTAGCTGAAGCAATGGACAACTGTCTCTTCGTTCACCATTTACGGGAAATGGAGCTTCTAAATCCAGCCAAAGAACAGCTCCTGAGGCGCCTGCACCACTGGAATAGGATGGGCACCGGCTTCTGCAGCATGGCTTGCAGTTTCCCAGAGAGGTGGTGCAGGTCCCCCCAGGTTCCTCTCTGCCGGAGGTGGGGCTAGGGTTTAGGCTAGAGCTGCAATCTGATCTGGGTGGAAAGAATCCGG
The DNA here is from genome assembly GCA_026826555.1 of Tolypeutes matacus. Taxonomy (NCBI): domain Eukaryota; kingdom Metazoa; phylum Chordata; class Mammalia; order Cingulata; family Chlamyphoridae; genus Tolypeutes; species Tolypeutes matacus. The sequence continues at coordinate 13,951,205 of JAKSZT010053928.1, forward strand.
TCCCTACCAGCACTGTGATTTTCAATCAGCCCTGCTTCCCCTCATGCTGGGGGAGGAGTCAAAATGGTGGTTACCGGCCTCCTTCTGACCTGGACAGGCTCAAAGTTTAGCTGTTCGTAGGATTATACTTTAGACCACCAAATTTACTAGTCAGTAGCTGAAGTCAGTGCCACACCGTGTCTTCCTCCTCTGTTTTTTGGGAAATGGAGCTTCCAATTCCAGCCACAGAATAGCTCCCAGGGTGGTTTGCACCACGGGCACCAACCTCCCCGGCGTGGAGGGCTCTGCTAACGTGTCCTCTCTGCAGATGGACAGTCTCCTTCTTCCATACTTTCAAGGAAGTTGCAGGATATTCTTCTAGTCTCCTGGGGCCCCTAAAGAGGTGCTTTAGATTGCCCTGGGTGATTAATAACTACCCTGTAGCACAAGCCGAATCCAGGAGGTCCTTACTCTGCCGCCATCTTGGCTTCCCCCTCCAGAGTTGTTTTATTTTTCCCCCTCCATCTTTCAGGTCAAATGTTTCTGTTTAATGATATCTGTTCATTTTTTGAAAGGTGATTGAAACTTTTATTTGAATGGATTTGGCTTCTCAACTAGTATATAATGCAGAATATGTGGGTCTTTTTAGATCTATTCAAATTCTTGAGAGGAATTCTCCAGTCTTCTACCATGCCAAGCTGCCAGACTCCTGGGAGCAAGGGGAAGGCTGCATTTTAATTCAGTATGCTAACATTCATTTACTTCTGCTTTTCCTCCAGTGTCTCAACCCTTTTGTCTGCTATGTCTGTGGTTCCCAAGTCCACAGTCACACTGCTTTCCTGAAGTTCTCAGGGAGGAGTGGATTCAGGGACTCAGGAGTGTTTAGCTTACCTATATAAAGGCTTTCCACCATCTATTAACCCCCAGTTTTCAAGGACCTTGGTGCTTTCAGGTGAAAGCCTTTCCAGAGTTTATTGGAACAATTTTACTTGCTTTTGCAAACACTGGTTTTCTGCTGCTTCTGCTCTGCTAAGACAATCTTTCCTGTGCTTTCCATTGTCTAGAATTCTTTTAGAACTCTCCTCCTTTTTGTCTCTTTTATAATTCTCTTTGTTTCTTTTTATATAGTTGATTTTGAATAGGGAAAGTAAATAAATATCTTGTTCGATCAGACAATTTTTAAAATGTTTAGAGAAAGTCTACATGTTTTTCCATTTAGTTAATAGATTTTTTCTTCCTGATTTGTAGAAGCTCATTTTCTACTAAGGAAATATCTCCCCACCTCAAGACTGTTAAAAAATATTCTCTTGTGAGTTTTTTTTTTTTAGTAGTTTTATAGGTTATGGACTTCTGTTTCTTTGTCCATTTGTTGGTATTTTATATTTTAATTTTTGATCTATTTGGAATTTATTTTGGTGTAAGATATGAGGTCAGACTCCAATATTATTTTTCTCCAAGTTTCACATTTACTGAGTAATTAAATTTTTTCATCTCACCTTTAAAATGCCAACCTTATCTGCACGCAAAATCCCTGCAAGAGTTTGAGTCTACTTTTGGACTTTATTTTGTTACATTAATTTATTTGTTTATTAACATGAGTTTTAATTACTGTGATTTGTAATTGGTTTTAATATCTGATGGACCTTGTCTTCTGTGATAGTTCTTCCTAAAAAATACTGTTTCAGATTATTCTTATTCTTTTATTTTTTCCATATTTTTTGTTTGTGTAGTTCCAAAAGACCAAATGATTTTTAAGTTATTATGAAAATACATTACTCAGCCACCTTAAATTAATATTTCATTGTTTATGATAGTTTTTCATTTGATTCTCTTGATCTTTTTAGCTCAACAGTCATAAATTTGCAAATAATAACTTCTGCTTTACTAATTCATATAGCTTTTATTTCCTTTTTCAGAAAGTATTAAATAGCAATGGTGGTTATGCACATACTTTCTATTCCCAGTTTGAATGGAAATGCTTCTTAATATCACCTTCAAAAATTTTACTAGCTTTTAGTTTGAAATGTATCATCAGAATGTATGGAGGTGATTGTGTGTTTTTTAGTTTTTAAATTCCTACTGAATGGAAAAACTTTATCTCCAGCCATTTTTGAGGAAAATTAATTATTATCATTTAGTTCATTAATCCATCACAGGACTTCTGTAGTCCTTAGATTCAATTCCTCTTGCATTATTCTCTTTCCCAGCCTCAGCTACCACATGAATGTGGAAAGGTATGGATGACAACTGAACCACCCTGTGTAATCTCTAACACAGGCAGTTTCACATATTTTCTGTGTAGTGTGCTGCCCAGATTGATGAAAATTTATACTAAAAACTAAGTTTGGGGGGACGCGGATGTGGCTCAAATGGTTGAGCATCTGTCTCCCATATGGAGGGACCTGGGTTCGATCCCTGGGACCTCCTGGTAAAAAAAAAAAAAAAAAACTAAGTTTGGGGATGTATTAGTCAGCCAAAAGGGGTGCTAATGCAAAGTACCAGAACTCTGTTGGGTTTTATAAAGGGTACTTATTTGGGGTAGAAGCTTACAGTCACAAGGCCCTAAAGAGTCCAACTCAAGTTACCATAAGAGTGCCTTTCTCACCCAAAATCATTTGCCACGTGTTGAAGCAAGATGGCAGGCAATGTCTGTGAGGTTCAGCCTTCCTTCTTCCTCTTAAGGCTCCATGGTCCCAGCTTCTTCCAATTTCATCTATAGGCTGGTATAAGGCTCGTCTCTCTTCCTGGGGCTCATTTCTTTCCAGACTCAGCTGCTCTGTTCTCTTCACAAGGTCAGCTATAGACCATTAGGCTCATCTCTCTTCCTGGGGCTGTAGGATCAAGGTTCATTCCTCTTTCATGTATGTGGTGCTCTCTCTATTCCTCTGTGGGTATCTTATTCTGTGTAGCTACTTCTGTGTAAGAGCCTGTTGTATCAGCCCACCAAGGGGGCGGGGTCTCAACCCTGCACACACTAATGATGTGGTCGAATCAAAGTCCTAATCTTGATTTAATCAAACAAATGTAAAGCCTTTGAATTTAAATCAAAAGGTATCATGTCCAGAGAAACAGACCAGTTTAAAAACATAATCAATATATCTTTTTTTATTCATAAATAATATCAAACTGTCACATGGGAAAAGGGTTTTTGTTACATTTGCACACATTAAAAAGGATGCCTTTTGTGTTTAGCACAAAATGAGATTGAAATTTTAAGACGCTGTATATTGAAATGCTGGGGGAAATTTTACTTAGGTGGAAAAAAAACACGGAACTTGTCAATAAAAGACCTAACTTTCAGCTATGATTTTGCCCCTTGCTATATTTCCTAGGACTAGTCACTAGGCCATCCTAAGATGAGTGAAAAATAAATTGTAAATTGTAAAGCACCCTATAAATATAGACCATTATCTTCAACTTCTAAGTATATTGCAAAGTTTTAAAATTCTTGTGAGGAACTACCTCTACTTGCAATGGGGATTTGAAAGATGCATTTCAAATGCATCTTTAAAGCATGTTAAAATTTTCACAGCATTAATTAATCCAATAAAATGATGTTATACCCTAAACAAAATGACATTTTTGGCTTAAGTCATATATAAACCAGAAAAGGGTTGTTTTAGCCTGCCAAAGGGGTGCTGATGCAAAGTACCAGAAATCTGTTAGCTTTATAAAGGGTGTTTATTTGGGGTAAAAACTTACAGTCTCAAGGCCATGGAAAGTCCAACTTAAGGTACCATAAAACATACTACTCACCAAAGTCAGCTACCATGTGTTGAAGCAAGATGATGGATGATCTCTGCCTGGTCTCTCAGAGGTTCCTATTATCAGTCTCTGCTATAGGGCTCCTTTCTTTCCAGGTCTTCTCAGCTGCTCAGCTGCTCTGTTATGCAAACTATCAGGCAAATGGCTCATCTTTCCCCAGGGCCCCAGGATTCAACATGACAAAACTCTCTTCCTGTGTGTCTCCTTGAGTGAGTGTCCATTTATATAGGCCCACCAAGGGGGCGGAGACTCAACCTGAGTCACACCTTACTGACATGGTCAAATCAAAAGCCTAAATTGATTTTATCAGGTAAATTTGAATCTTTTGAATTTAATATAATCAAAGAGTATCACACCCAGAGGAATAATTAGTTTACAAGCATAATCTTTCTCTTTTTGGGATTCATAAATAATCTCAAACTGCCACAAGGGTTTATATGATTAGTTGGATTCTGGTAATCTTATTAGAGTAATTTGCTTGGAAAAATAATGATTTTAGATTACTTGATTAAGCCAATCTGAAATGATAATTCCCCAAATCCTAAAAATCACTTAAATCCTTTTTATTTTCCCAAATAAATTCTTCTGCAGATCCCAGCATGGGATTGTCAGAAATCCAATGCCAGGCCATATTTGAGGGTCTCTCCTCCCTTCCTTTGGAACTTTGAGGAACTCTGGAATATACACAGCACAGAAAAATAGCACTAAGTGGCTCTAATCCTCACTATATCTCGTCAGTGCTTATGTCCCTGAGATCCATTAAAAGGAGTGCAGTTCCACTAATTCCCAGTTTCTTTATGAGGGGGTTATCTGCAAATGCTACCTACTAGTATTTGAACCCACAAATTTCTATTCTTCCATTCCCCCACTCCCTCCCCTTTCCCATTCTTGTCATTATCCTTTTTCCTTTCAAAGCATGAGCTTCCTTCCTTTAGGGTCTGGAGCAATTGGCTGCCACTTCCCTTTAAACACCCAGATCTCAAATGAAGGATATAATTGGAAGTATGAGGGACGTCTCCAGAAACATATAGATGCTGTTAATGCCTCCTGAGCACAGGAGCCCAGAACATAGAAGGCTGCACATTCTTTCACAACCTTTCTAATCTTTCCAATCTTCTGTAGCCACAAACACAAGAAAGAAATGAATAGCTTAAATTATCCTGCCACTGATAGAGTTTAACATCCAAGTCATTTACTTTTCTGCTCAATTCTATAAGATATATGGTAAATTAAACAATTAGGGAACAGTGGTTTAATTTTCCTTTAAAGCCAATTTTTTGGGGGTTGGAGGCACTCTTTACCTTGTGTTTTTGGGCAGATAATTTTTTTCATCTTACCTCACAAGATTGCTGAGGGGATTTATTTAGGTCCATTTTCAACAGACTTTTTCACAGAAAATTAATCCCTAATGCCCTTAAGGTATCGAATGGATGTTATAGATTAACTTCTATCCTATGTGTCAAGAAAAGTACTAGTTATATACTGTGACAATTTGAAATTCTTTTGTGAACCCCAAAAAGAGAAAGATTATGTTTTTTAGCTAATCCATTCCTGTGGGTGTGAGACCTTTTTGATTGAACTGCATCAATGAGGCGTAACTCAGGTTGAGTCTCTGCCTTCTTGCTGGGTCTGATATTACCAGAGACACAGCCCTGCCATATGGCTGATAGCTCACAGCTGAACTCGGAAGAAATTGGAGTAGCTGCGACTGAGAAAGGAGGCTGGAAAGAGACAAGCCCTATGCTTGGTTGCTCACAGCTAAGCTCTGGAATCTCACCTCCAAAAGACGGTGAGCCTGGAGGGGAAAGCAGATACCTAGGAAGACATGGCCCACCCTCTTGCTTTACCACATGGCAGCTGACTTTGGTAAGAAAGCATCTCTGCTGATTTGGACATTTCACAGCCTAGGAACTGTAAGCTTTCACCCTAAATAAAATCCCCATTATAAAAGCCACCCCATTTCTTGTACTTGGCATCAGCAGCCTTTGGCAAACTAAGACATATATCATCTTTAAAAGAATTGAGAAGATTGTTGCTTAAATCATTTTCTGTGTTTTGTGGTTCAGATGAGACATGAATTTTAGATAATAGATATAAAGGGCCATTGAATATAATTCTGTATCAGAATGGAAAATATCATTATTAAAATAATATTTGTATGTGTATAGGTTGATTCTGATCAATCAAGCCTGATGTACTAGTAAAGGATGACAAAATATAACAGGCATAACCATATATATTAAGAGCAGGTATAGCATGGTGGTTAAGGTATGGTTTTGAATCCAGATCACCTCTTATTAGCTATGTAGCTTTTTGTTGGTGGGGACTAGGGGGGTGGACTCCATTTCCTCACCAGTAAAAAGGAGATAGTAATAGTACCTATGTCTTTGGATTTATACATGGAAAGTACTTAGAGGAAAACCTAACAAATATTAAATGTTCACTCAGTAAATATTATTTTGAGGAAAAACCAAAGCAAATAAATCCTCCCTGACAGAAGAACATACCTTCATTAATATTTCATATATTTTTAAAATATCTGGAATATATATAAATATCAGAAAGATGAATGATCACTCTGAATGAGTATTCCAAATCATAAGTTCAGGAGATTGGGTAAAAAGCTCTTCATTATTATGAAACTCGAACATGGGGTCTGATAAAATGTTTTCAAGGTAAAAATTTTCCTCTTTTTCATTTGTTCAACACACATTGACTAATGTATATTCGACTAGACTTTGGTAGGCATTTTGAAAGGATAGTTTCATTTCGGCCCTTAAAAAACTTAAGAGGTGATAATAGCACAACTCTGATAACTGAGAGCCACTGAGTGTACACTTTGGATGGATTGTACAAGGCATGGTACTGTATAACACAGAGAACACCATGGTGGGAAATAGACTGTGGTTAATAGTACAAATATAAGAATGTTCTTTCATGAACTATAACAAATATACAATATTAATATATGCTTTTAACAATAGGGTGGTTTTGGAGAAAAATACACCAAATACAAGCTATGGTCTATTGTTAGCAATATTTTGATAATGTTCTTTCATCATTTGTAACGAATGTTCCACAACAATGCAAGATGCTGTTGGTGGGGTGATGTGTGGGAATCCTGTATGTTATGCATGATTGTGTTGTAAACTAACGACTTCTCTAATAAAAAAAATTAAGTTTATGTAATTTAGAAGGGAAGTTAAGATATCTAACTGACTGCATTAGAAAGTAAATGCCTCTAGTTTACATAACCAAGATGCTATATAAATGCAAGAGAGAAATAGTGCTTGTAACCAATTATATTAATTACACCTTCATGGAGACTCTGACTTTGAACCAAATCCTGAATTATGGGAGATATATATATGCACAGGTTGAAAAGGGCCCTATGGGGCAAAATATATAACTGGAAGTGTTTATAAATATGTATATAAATGGGTACAGACTCTGGTTACTTCACTGTTATGAAAAGTAAAATGAGGCTGGCAATGTAAGATGATCCCACCAAGTCGAAGATGAAAGCAGCTAAGAAAAATCAATTTTATATGGCTGGCATTAAAGATGAAGACATCACATCCTATGCCTTTAGTCAGCAGTTTATTTCTTAGTGGTACAGAATCATAATTTTTTTCTTTTGTAGGTTTCATTGGTTAGCTTGGTAGCCAATGCTCTGGGCTACTCAGAACTTGGTGCCATCAAATCTCTACGGACACTAAGAGCTTTAAGACCTCTAAGAGCCTTATCCCGGTTTGAAGGCATGAGGGTAAGATGTTTCCCTCCAGTGACTCATGTCAAAGTTACATGTAGGTAATGATTTAAATACAGAGGAGTGCCATATTCTTCTGATCTTTTGATATTTATTTCAGAGAAGGGATCTTAGAGATCCTCTATACCTAGCCTCCTGAAATGGAGGCTTATTTAAAAAGGCCTTCAAAATTGTGTCAGAACCAGGACTAGCAGCCAGGCTTTCTGATCAGAGTTCAGGGATTTTTCCACAACATCCAAAAGCTATGTGCTGCTGGTTATTTCTTTTCATAGCTTACATGCCTTTAACTGACTATTACCACTAAAATTCATCCTAGGAGGTTTTTTTTTTTTCCTTTATTCCTCTCAACACATATTTTGATTTCTTAAAAATTAGTTGTAATAAATGAAAGGTAAAATATTTTGTATGTGCTTTACTAGTTGAATTGGTATCAGTAATACAAATAGTTGTATAAGAGAACAGCCTTAAATTATAGCCTCAGGAAGCGGCTGTGGCTCAATCAGTAGGGCTCCCATTTACCATATGGGAGGCCCCGGGTTCGGTTCCCGGGGCCTCCTGGTGAAGGCAAGCCCGCCCGCACGGCGTGGTTAGCAGACCCAGCGAGCACAAGCAGCAAGGGGGGGATAAATGAATAAATAAATAAAATCTTAAAAAAAAAAAAAAAAAAATTATAGCCTCTGACAAAATCTATATATTCTAAGCAAAGGAGGGGGTTGGGATGATTACCTAGGCATTTCAAGCAATCCCTTGGATTTGTTTTGTATATCTCTTTCAAGTGAGCATTCTGAATGAGAAAAAATGTTGCCTTTTTTCCACAGCACTTGTATTTTCCTCTCTAGTGCTCTTTCTTAGTGTTTATGTGTTTATAGACATGAAACATATACTTATATAGATATAAACCCATTTGCCAAGCACCTCAAAATACTATTTAGCACAATGACCAGCTTTGTTTAATCCAGATTGCAAATGCACATGGATACTGAATTTCTTCTAGGCCACAGGGCCTTTATATTAGGAGGTGGTTTGTTTGAGGCACTAAAAACACTTCAGCCTGGACATCAAAATTCACTCATCAGAGAGAATGAAACGGTTCTCCAGACTTCCCAGAAGCACTGCTAGCAAAGAACATACGTGGCTTTTGCATTACAATTTTATTTCCATTGATACTTGCTTAAATTATGAAACACAGTAAAAATCATTACACAATTTCAAGTTCTTTTCACACCAATCTTTTACCCTTACTGATATTACTTAAGCCTGTATCTGATTCTGTTGTTTCATATTAATAGTTCATTTTTTAATAGTTCATTTTTGCAGAGAGATAGAAATTGAACAAAATTTAAAAAGTGTTGCACTTCTAATTCATTCATATGGCAAAATTAACATTCAATCTGTAGAATATGGTAAATGTGTCATGCTTTTCACTGATAAGAGAATTTGTGGAGGTCATTTTACACAAATTTTTGTAGGGAAAAAACCTGGCAAGTATAATACATTTGATTTAACTTCTAACAAAAATAAAAGTAGCAAAGGAAGTGTTTATTATTTTGGATTTCAGGTTTTTATAGGTCAGTTGGTGTCAGTGTCTAAAACAATGTTTAGAATGTTTAAAATAAACAATGTTTATTTTAAAATAAAACAATAATTTAATGTAATTGCTGAACAAAGTAGTTCAATCTGAACTAGATTAAATTAGATAAGAAAAGATAGTGTTGACCTCCTTACAAATTTCAAAATACATCTTAATTTCTTCTGAATTTAATGAGAGGAAAGCTGAATTTCCTTTTACAAAATAAGTGTGCTTGGTTGGTGAAGTACCATGTACCCCAAAGTGAACATGTAAGAAATTGTCAAATAATAATAATTAAGACATATTCAATACTTTTTCATGTCCAGAGATAAATCCTACCTCATTTCTTAATTTAATATATTTTTTATTGGGACCTACCAATAGGAAAAAACAAAAGGACTTTGTAAATTCCTAATCCTATTCCCCATATTCATAAAAAGTTAACCTGATCTGAGGATACAGATATAAGACATTAATATTCTGTTTAATTGTAAAGGATTTCTTTAACCAAATTTTCAAATCACCAATCATTCTTTAACACTCTTGAACATTACAATATATTGCTGAGTGATGATCATTTCTTCTGTTGGTATTTAATGTATCTTTCTTTCTTTTTTTCCCCAGCACACATTTTTTGCCTCCATCTTACTATATCAGGTTTTTTGTTTATTCCTTTTCACACTTTGGCTTATTTTGATTTCCATAAATCCTTGAGCTCTTTAGTTCTATCACTGTTTGTTTTCCCTTATGAAATATGTACTAGAAAATATCAGAAAGAACAACCTACCCACCTAGATTATTATTTAACTCTTTTCAAACCCATTTAGTACAAAACAAATAAATGAAAGGTGTGGCTTCCATTTTAAGTTGCCTAAGTCTGGTTTCTTTTTCTAGGTGGTTGTGAATGCTCTTGTTGGAGCAATTCCCTCCATCATGAACGTATTGTTGGTTTGTCTCATCTTCTGGCTAATATTTAGCATCATGGGTGTGAATTTGTTTGCTGGCAAGTTCTACCACTGTGTTAATATGACAACTGGTGAAATGTTTCAAGCTAGCGAAGTCAACAATTTGAGTGACTGTCAAGCTCTTGGCAAGCAAGCTAGGTGGAAAAACGTGAAAGTAAATTTTGATAATGTTGGTGCTGGCTATCTGGCATTGCTTCAAGTGGTAAGTGGATACTGTATAAGTTTCTGCACTGTTTTTAAAGTCAAATAAGATCATTTCTCATTATTTGAATGATTAATATTTGACAATAGAAAAATAGGTTGTAAAAATACATATAATATTAGCTCAACTTGACCGTAAAGGAGATGTTTTGCACAGTTATTTTGGAATGTATTTTCCCCAATGTTAAGCTTTTAGCATGTTTTTAAAGGGATTTTATATTTCTGCTTACAGTTTTATTTATTTTTGTGCATTTTTAAAATATTACTGAACACTATTATAACTTTTCGTTTTCTGAAGCAATCATTGCCAAGGGAGCAATTTTATATATTAAAATAACAATGTACATGTTGAAGGGCTAAATTAAATATATGAATTATTAGCCAGACAATTTATTGTACCGACATGTAAGCAGTGGGATTCTACTATATGTAGAAATACAATTCTTGTGGCCTGAATTTTAAAATATGTAATGTTTAATAATTTTGACGTAATTCACAGTATAAGCTAATTATTAATAAGGTTAAAGCAAACAGTTGTGTTTAGACAAAACCACAGGTTTGAATCACAGAGCTTACCTTTCCATATGAGAGAGACCTGAGGCTAAGATGGGAGTTTCATGAATCAAACCACTAAGTGTACCATCAGGTGTTAAATTTTAGTATAGAAAAACAGAATAGTGTCCAAGAGAAACAAAGAAAATGGAGTTCCTGACTCTAAATATGGATTTTATTCTATAACAAACAGAATTTCAAAATACTGTACAAAAAATTATTTGTAATAACATTATCAGTTTTAGTCTGGTAAAATACCATATTCTTGGGTGAGGATTTTATGCTGAATTCAAATATATGTTATTTACAGGCCACATTTAAAGGCTGGATGGATATTATGTATGCAGCTGTTGATTCACGAGATGTAAGTATGGCTCAAATACTATTTATGGCCATTAGAATTTCTGCAATGAACATTTATAATAATTTAACTGAAAGGTGCAGAATTTTGTATGAGATGAAATCAGAACATTTACTATTGCACATAGAAAGAACTTTTTCGGGTAATACACTTCAAAATAGATGGTATTTTAAATGTATTCTAATGTATATCTAATCTGAAAGGACATTTAAATGCATGAATCAGAAGACATCAGATAGGCACAGTAAGATGAGGTTCCTTAGAGAAGGAAAGATGCTCAGTAGGGGAGTAACTTGCTTCTTCTTGTCCCTGGAGAGTACGATAAGTCAGTCTGTGAAGCAGATTCCAAAAATATCATAATAAAGGACAAACCAGCAAGTTTGGAGGAAACTCGATTTTGAAAATAGAAATAAAAATAATTCCTCAGAACATATTTGTTTATGCTGAATTTTCTTCTGAGAAGTTGATATTCCATTATTAAACCCATATCTCCAAGAGCCAGTATTTCTAAACCCAAATTTAAAATATTATAAAAAGAAAAAATAAGACCAACAGGCTCAAAATATTCTACCATATTCATGTCACTGTTATATACACTAAAGAATGTGTTATAGGTTAAGACAAAATGGGAAAAAAAGATTCAAGAACAATCTTAAAACTTGCAAACTTTCATTGTACAAGAACATCCTAGGTTTAAAAAAAAATGTTGTTTTTGCAGAAAAAACTTGCAGGGCAAGGCAAAAGTAGTTCTATTTAAATCACAACACCTACCAAAAAGCTATTGTACCTTAAGTATTCATTGTGTTTTTAATATTAATATTTTCAATATTATTTAGGTTAAACTACAGCCTGTATATGAAGAAAATCTGTACATGTATTTATACTTTGTCATCTTTATCATCTTTGGGTCATTCTTTACTCTGAATCTCTTCATTGGTGTCATCATAGATAACTTCAACCAGCAGAAAAAGAAGATAAGTATTCCTCAGCTCTGACTTTTCTCCATTCTAAAGTTGTGTCAGTTATGTAACCAAATAACTCAGATACTTGAAGTCATGGCAGACTTAGATCATTTTTATATTATTTTTCAGCCACAGTGGATTCTAGCCTCTAGTCACTGGCTCCTCTGAAGAACTGCTGTAGTGTTCTTTCTGACATTATAAAGGTGGCCACTGCTTCAAAGTATCCAATGGGTTTCCAGTACTTTAGCCTGACTTAGAGAGATATCTTGAATTAATTACCTCTGCTCAGTTTTCCAGCTTCATCCTCTCCCCACCTCATTCTCTATAGCTACTTCTCTAGTCCCTGGACGCCACCCACCCACCTCCGTCACCTTCCACGCATGCACACTATTATCCAGGTACATTGAATTTTCTGCCATTTCCTGAATAAGCCATGCTCTTCTACTTCCATGACTTTACATGAGATATTTTTCTCTTCCTGAAATGCTTTGACTCTCAAACCCTTAATTGTCCTTTATGGTCTAGCTTTAATGTGCCCTCCTCTGCAAAGCTGAGTCTGACCTCTGAGTTTATTGTTGCCTGGGTAGCACGTGTTTTTTTGTTTTGTTTTGTTTTGTTTTTGTTTTTGTCATATCCTTATGTGCTCTCCACCTATGTTTTTAGTTTCTTGCCCTACTTGGGAGCAAGACACCATTTGTCTTATATTTCTATCTAATTTTAATAACCAATACATTCTCCAGAACACAGGAAGTGCTCAAAAAATGTTGACTAAAACTGTTAACAGTGAAAAGATCTAAAAAACATTTTTTTTTTGTTTCATGATAATATATTTGAGGTCCTTGAACCTCATTCAAAACATAGTATAATCAAACTACGATCCTGTGTTGATAAGAATTATATGCAATTATGGATTTTGCATAATATTAAATATTCAGAATTTCACATAAATGGGAAAACCAGAATAAATTTATATGAAACAGAATAATACCAATCTAAAAAGTGATAAAGATTAAAGAAGACTTAGAAGTATTTTTTAACAATGCTGTTGTTATACACATTGAGGTTGTAACCAGTTTTATACTATATCTTTACTTTGGAGGTCAAGACATCTTTATGACAGAGGAACAGAAAAAATATTACAATGCAATGAAGAAACTGGGATCCAAGAAACCTCAGAAACCCATACCTCGGCCAGCAGTAAGAATTACTCACCTTCTTTAACATTCTAAAGCCAAATTTCCATATGGTGAAACTGGGCAGTGCTATAAATCAGAACATATTGGGTGGTATCACCAATATATGGCCTTAATTGTAAAGTTCTTACCGTGTGGCATAAATCACAGCATCTGCACTCAATAAGAATTAACCAGGTTCTTAAAAGGTGGTAACATGGAATATCTATTCTGCAGTATGAAAATAAAGATGTCTGGAGCCTAAAACTGACAGATAAAAGAAGATTCCTTTTCTTTAAATCAAAAATCTACTCTCAGTCGTTATTTTCAGTTTGGCAGTTAGAAACCTACATCTCAAGGTTTCTAAAAATGGCTTCCAAAGCAGGTTTCACCCTCCTGCTGCAAACTACTGTGCCGACAACTCACCTGTTTCCTGCTACTCTGATCTTATGTGGCACCCTGTTGTCCTTTCAAGTAGATTGAGGTTTCCAGCCTCCTCATCCCAACCCCATGGCCTCCCTTTCTGTGGATTTTTTTTCTCTCCATTCTTATGACTAGAAAATATTCCTAAGTTGTTTTAGAAAGGAAAATGGTGTCAATAAAATAGCTTATTGGTTTACCAGACACACTAAAAAAAAATTAAAGTATATACTCTGTAGAGTTTCATAATAATGAAAAGGCATTATAGGGACAGATTATGCTCACAGTGTTGTACACTAACTCATATATCCTCTGAGATTGGTAAGGAATAAGGAATCTGAGGCCCAAAGAAGATAAATATCTAACCCTAAGACACAAAGCCAGTAAATGCCAGAACTGATGCTTGAAATGTCTCATGAATCCTATGTCTGACTTGACCATATTTTTAAGAGTAGCTCCATCATGGATGGTAGGGGAGGAAGTATTACATAAAGGGTATGAGCCTGCTTTACTGAAGATGTTTAAAATATTATAGTTAATAGAAGGAAAAGTGCTCAGTCCATTAAGTTTGTGTTTTGGTCAGTGAAAGTTTATTTATAAAAAAATTCCTTTCCCTAATAACTATGTTCAGCAGCCATTTGAATATAGGGGTTTTTAAACGCATAGTTCCTGAGGTCACTGTTAATAAAAATAAGAAAAATTCAAAGCAATTCATGCATTTTTGTTGATGCAAAGGTAAAGGACAGATGGCAAGAGAGTGATAACACACACTGACACACAGAGTTAGAAGAGTCTGAATGAAATAGAAAAGTGACTAACATATTTTGAGGGAGGGCAAGAGGGAAATAAGGTGTAAACAAAATTCCTAAAATACTGATAAATGAATAGAGGTAGTCATCCATTCTAAAAGCCAGTCTATATTAAACTACTTTGTAAACCTTCATTATTAGTAGTCATTTTAGTAAAAACGTACCATAATTATTAAATCAATCAAAGCCTATGCATATTATCAACCAATTGCCACCAATTTATGCCTTATCCGTTTGTGTCTTCCCATGGAACCTAAATAAACCAAAAGTTTAAGAGTTTTGCTCTTAGTATATTCTTTCTTTTTTTTTTTTTTTTTAACACAAGGAGAAATAGAGACACGAAATATTTGTGGTGATCTGAGGAGAACACGCATTTCACGGTCAGATGTGGAAGGATTTTATCTGCAATTTTACTGGATCATTCTTTATGAAATATAAATATCGACCTTCTCTTTTCCCTAACCTCCCCCCTTTTTTCTCTCTCTTTAGAATAAATTCCAAGGCATGGTCTTTGATTTTGTGACCAGACAAGTCTTTGATATCAGCATAATGATCCTTATCTGCCTCAATATGGTCACCATGATGGTGGAAACTGATGACCAGAGCAAATATATGACTCTTGTTTTATCCCGGATCAACCTCGTGTTCATCGTCCTGTTCACTGGAGAATTTGTGCTGAAACTCATATCCCTCAGATACTACTACTTCACCATAGGCTGGAACATCTTTGATTTTGTGGTGGTGATTCTCTCCATTGTAGGTAAGAATGGTTTAATTACAGAGCGGTTCCGTTGTAGGAAGCAGTTTCTCAACACCTGACAGCTGTATGACATGGAAATTAGGTCTGAGATTCATGATGTGTGTAGACCTAAAATTCAACACCAACTTCTTTGAATAAAAACAATGGAACCTGGGTTTACTGACAAAGTTTGATAGGTAGACACTATGCTAGAAATACTGGGTATGGGGAATGAGTGGAAGGAGTAAGAAATAAATATCATTAGACACTCTCCTAGCCCTAAACAAAGTCACATGCTAGGGGAGGAGACAGCTAAAAAAATCATTATAATTTAATGAGGCTAGTACCATAAGCAGTGCTGAAGAGGAGGTAACTAACTCTGCTTGGAGATGTTAAGGCAAGCTTCCAGAGGTAAGAGTGATGACATGTGAGCTAGGTCTTGAAATAAGAAATGGGAAAAAGGGAAGGTGGTGAGTTGTAGAACTTCAAATTTAAGAACTTCAGCTTTGATTTCAGGTCAAATATTGCACATTTTCCTCTAACTAAAGAATGTTATTATTCAAAAAAGAAAACACATCCATTTAGAGACTAGAAATAATCTTTGTTATTGGCACATTTCGTGTGTGGATATAACTATTCATAATGATTGAATGCATATAGTTTTAAGTTGCCATGACCTATGTGGGATTATTTATTTTGTTGGATTTTGTAAGACCTCATATTGGTTTATGTCCTTATAGAATTGTTTAATAAAGCTCTGTATTATCTTCAATTACTAATATTAAAGAGTAGATCCAAATATTTAGTAGAGGTCTGTACTCTGTGATGTTCTAATATTAAAATAGATGTGTTTAATAACAAATCTGTTGTTTTCATAGTCCTTACAAAGATAAAAGCATTTGTACAAGCATACAATAGTCACTCTTTTTCTGTTTCCTCTATTTTGCCACAGGTATGTTTCTGGCTGAGCTGATAGAAAAGTATTTTGTGTCCCCTACCTTGTTCCGAGTGATTCGCCTTGCCAGGATTGGCCGAATTCTTCGTCTGATCAAAGGAGCAAAGGGGATCCGCACGCTGCTCTTTGCTTTGATGATGTCCCTTCCTGCATTGTTTAACATCGGCCTCCTGCTCTTCCTGGTCATGTTCATCTACGCCATCTTTGGAATGTCCAACTTTGCTTACGTTAAAAAGGAAGCTGGAATTGATGACATGTTCAACTTTGAAACCTTTGGCAACAGCATGATCTGCCTGTTCCAAATCACCACCTCTGCTGGCTGGGATGGATTGCTAGCACCTATTCTCAACAGTGCACCACCCGACTGTGACCCTGACACAATTCATCCTGGAAGTTCAGTTAAGGGAGACTGTGGCAACCCATCTGTTGGGATATTCTTTTTTGTCAGTTACATCATCATATCATTTCTGGTTGTGGTGAACATGTACATTGCTGTCATCCTGGAGAACTTCAGTGTTGCTACTGAAGAAAGTGCAGAGCCCTTGAGTGAGGATGACTTTGAGATGTTCTATGAGGTTTGGGAGAAGTTTGATCCTGATGCAACCCAGTTTATAGAGTTCTCCAAACTCTCTGATTTTGCAGCTGCCCTGGATCCTCCTCTTCTCATAGCAAAACCAAACAAAGTGCAGCTCATTGCCATGGATCTGCCCATGGTCAGTGGTGACCGGATTCACTGCCTCGACATTTTATTTGCCTTTACAAAGCGTGTTTTGGGTGAGAGTGGAGAGATGGATGCCCTTCGAATACAGATGGAAGATCGATTCATGGCATCGAATCCCTCCAAAGTCTCTTATGAGCCCATTACGACCACTTTGAAACGCAAACAAGAGGAGGTGTCAGCTGCTATCATTCAGCGTAATTTCAGATGTTATCTTTTAAGGCAAAAGTTAAAAAAGGTATCAAGTGAATATAATAAAGAGGCAATCAAAGGGAGGATTGACTTACCTATAAAAGAAGACATGATTATTGACAAATTAAATGATAACTCCACTCCAGAAAAAACAGATGGAAGTTCCTCTACCACCTCTCCTCCTTCCTATGATAGTGTAACAAAGCCAAACAAAGAAAAGTTTGAGAAAGACAAGCAAGAAAAAGAAAGCAAAGTGAAAGAGGTTGGGGCAAATCAAAAGTAAAAAGAAACAAAGAATTATCTTTGTGATCAATTGTTTACAGCCTATGGAGGTAAAGTATATGTGTCAACTGGACTCCCTGAGGAGGTCTATGCCAAACTGACTATTTTAACAAATACCCATGGTCAGTGCCTATTATAAGACAGTGACCTGTCACTGCAGCTCTGTGAGACAGGGTATCAACATTGACAAGAGGTTGCTGTTTTCATTACCAGCTGACACTGCTGAGGAGAAACTCAATGGCTATCTAGACTGTAGGGATTGTTGTGCAAAGTAATCATTGTAACTACACCAAACACCTTTAGTACAGTACTTGCATCCACTCTATTTTCAACTTCCATATCTACCACATTTTTACAAAATTTGTTCTAGTGGATTTCCCTGGTCCCTAATTCATAGGTTATTCATGATACTATGTCACTATTTTTGTAAATGAGGTTTAAGTTGAGGAAAAAGTGTATAAGAACACTGTTCCTCCTCCATAAGTCTCTCAAATAATCACACATGTGTTTTGCCTAAGAGATAAAATTCTTGCTCATAACCAGAAAAAAAATTCTAATGTCAATGCAGTTTCAGGTACTTCCATTTTCTAGACGGCTCTAATTTTGAAAGTGTTTTAGTCTGTTATGTTTGTTTATATCTGAACAGTTATGTGCCTGTAAAGTGTCCTCTAATTTTCAAAGGATAATTTTTATGCAAAGTATTCTGTTTCAGCAACTGCAAATTTTATTCTAAGTTCCAGAGCTCTATATTTAATTTTGGTTAAATGCTTTCAAAAAAAAGTAATTTAATAAATCTGTTATAGAAAATATATAAAGTATCACTTTAGAATAGTTCTTTCCACTTTCTGCTGCAGTATTGCTTTGCCATCTTCTGCTCTCAGCAAAGCTGACATTTTATGTCAATTAAACACTCTCTATTATATAAATAGTTATTTTATCCTGTGGTCCATGTTTGGGCATATATATATATATATACACATATACATATATAGATATATGCCCAAACATTTTCTATTAAATAAAATATATACCACAGTGTATATGTCTTTTGCAAGCTTCCAACAGGGATGCATCCTGTAGCATTCATTGAACATAAATAGTTTGAAAGCCATCATTAATGCATGTTAATATTGCTTATGCTACTCTATTTACTCAATCCATTCTTCACACATCCTGATTAGAAAAAGACACAAGGTGGTGGTGGAGTGAATTCAAATGGTCAACCAGCTCTCTGTCGTCTATGTCAAGCAGAATAGTTGGTAGTTATTTAAAAGCACCTTTACTTTTGCATTTTTAATTCAACTTGACTGTCATATGGAGTCTCTCTAGATTTCAAGTTAACAATCTCCATACTGCCTATTGTCAAAACCCATACTTCATATTTTGCTAAAAATATGTTCAAAACATGTTTAACTATAAATAATGTAAAAAATATGATCAATTTTATTTGTCAGCATTTTGTACATAAGAAAATTATTTTCAGGTGGATGACATGGCAATTTATTTTACTTTATGCTTTTGCTTTTCTAAAAATCACAATTCCAAACTTTTGAATCCATAAGATTTTTCAGTGGATAATTTCCTAAAATAAAAGTTAGACAATGGGTTTGTGGATTTCTTTGTTTTAATATATTTTCTACCATTCCAGTAGGAGACACATTGATCAAAAACTCAAACCTAGACCATTTTCTACCAACTATGGTGGCCTCAATATAACCCTTTATTCATGGATTTTTTTTTACTTAACTTTTGTAGTATTTGCTTATGCAGACTAGTTTTATTTTTTTAATTCCTGCTGCATTAAGGCTATTACAGATATGATGTGGGCTCTGTCCTTTTTAGGCAGGAACAAAGTGGCAAAGTTGTGCAGTTACTAACATGATATAATTTTTTGTTTTGGGCACAAACCAAAAGTTTAATGTTAATTCCTTTCATAAAACTATTTACTTGTAGTGTATTGATGAACTGCATGCAGGGAATTGCTATTACTAAAAAGAATGGTAAGCTACATCATTATTGAGCCAAAAGAATAAATATTTCATTTTTTATTATATTTAATTTCTTGGCCTGTTTTTTTTTTATTGTTGGCTGTTTAAAATATATATAATTTGATGACACCTGTACTTGATCTTACATTTGTATACATCAAAGTTCACACTAATTTTATAACAATCTAGTGCATGATCCACCAAGTGGTACCACAAAATAAAGGGTAATTAAAAGCAGTTTTGTGAGCATTTGTGTATGCAAAGGATCAAGCCCACATGTTACAACTTGTATGTTCAATGCATCTCCAGTAATAACAATAGCTACCTACAATGGCTGTCAGTTCCAATCAATTCCCTTGGCTTTAAGCATTCAAATATTAATACTTCTCAACGTAATTGGTATTGTCTCCTAGTTTCTCGTTGGCTAGTAAATATTACATAATTTGTTATTTACTGTATTCTGTGAAGTCCTATTTACTTCTGATGTATTAATGATACAAAGATTGAGAAATTATATTAACTTTTCTTTAGGATCCCTTGGATTTATGTCAAGTCAAAACCAAACTTTTATTCTCAGTGTAAAAACTCCAGTTATATTGAATATTTTAAAGACAAATTGTATCTAAATATGCATTTCATAATTCCCCCAACATACATAATATAATGTGACTAGTTATAATATATCAGCTTCTTTCTACTCAAGTCAGTTTACAAATCAAGCCAAAACTGCAGAGAAGACAAGTATTGCTTTGCAAAAGCATTATCTTCTTAGCATCCTATTTTATAATCATTACTAAGCAATCTATGAGTTGGCAGGCATATCTACATGATCAATTTCCAAATTAATTAGAAGAGCCTTAAGTTGAAAAGAAAGAATGCTTTTAAAAGTATACATATCTCACTAAAGAATATTCTAAGAATATTGCTCAGAATATAGTTACTAATATAATTTGATAGATTTTTAAAATAACTACTTCCATAAGGAAATCCTTTTATTATAGATTTCAAGATAGATTTCTCATTTGTAAAAATTCCAGAATCAATTGGCCATGGAAAAATACAATATTATGAAATTAAAGAAAGTTAAATTCACCAGTAAATGGTACTAAATGGCTGCTCTTTAGTAAAGACAACACATGTATATGAAGAGAAAAATGGATGCTCTAATTTTTAAATATCATAGTCAAAAGATAATGGTTAGGGAAGCAGATGTGGCTCAAGCAATTGAGCTCCTGCCTTCCACATGGGAGGTCATGGTTCCTAAAGAAGACAGTGAGCAGGCATGACAGGCAGGCATGGCAAGCTGACACAACAAGATGACGCAACAAGAGATACGAGGAAAAACATAATGAGAAATAAAACAAAACAGGAAGCAGAGGTTCCCGGTGCCTGAAGAAGACGAGCAAGACAGCAAGCTGACACGATGGGCAGGCGCAGCAAGATGACACAACAAGAGACACAAGAAGAAAAAACATAATGAGAGACACAACAAAAGCAGAGAACAGAGGTGGCTTAAGTGATTAGGCACTTCCCTCCCACATCAGAGATCCCGGGTTCAGCTCCCGGTGCCTCCTAAAGAAACAAAGAAGATGAACAGACACAGCAAGTGCAAACAACAAAGGGGTGAGGAGAGATAAATAAAATAAATCTTTTTTAAAAAAAGATAATGGCTATATAAATTAAAATTTACATGGCTTACTAATTTTAAAATAACTAGAATACAGTACGTTAACATTAAAATCACTGTACATTTCAAGCCACTAAGTAGTTATTATAAAGTAAGATTGTGCTTAAAGCAAGATTGTGCTCACCATTTTGGTGTAATGGAAAACCAACTGGACCAAGAGTCCTGCTATCTAGATTGTAGTCTCAGTTTTGGCATCAAATTAGCTGTGTGGTTTCAGGCAAATTAAATTCTGGCCTTTCAAATTCCTCCTCCATTACATAGGAATGTTGGATTGAGGATGCTACTTCTAGGGTACCTTTCATTCTAAAATGTTATGTTTAAAATCAAATTGCCAGGGAGCAGGTGCAACTAAGTGGTTAAGTGCCTCCCTCCCATATACGAGGTCCCGGGTTCAATCCCTGGTACTTCCTAAAAAATAAATAAATAAAATTGCCTACTCAAAGTGAGTAATTTCCTCAATATTAATATACTTGAGAAATCTGTATTATCAATATACCTTTAAAAACATTAGGTAAATTTAAGTAGACAGAGACACAATATTTGGTCTTGATCTTAGCCCCACTTAAAAAGAAAAAAGTTTCTTGTCCTCAAAAGATTTTATAGCACCAAGTAGAACAATTTTAAAAAGTTAAAGGATGGCTATTATTTCTTCTTTATGTGTCACATATTTTTAATGCAATACCTGATATATAATTTTTAAAAAGATTAAAACCAAGAAGTCACTGATCATTTGTAAAATTTTCTCCAATCACAAATGTATTTACTTCTTTGTTGTAAATAACCAACATATGTACAACACCTCAAGTTGAGCATGAGTCTTGTATTCATTGGAGTATAGTTTTTATTACAAAAGAATAGAAGATATACATTATTCTCTTATAATGCCTATAATATTTTATTCTTTGCACAGAGAAAAGAGTTACTGATTTGATACATCCAGACTTATGCTGTTACTACTCCTATGAGTCCTTTTGTCTGCAGTATTTTCCTTCAAACTTCCTCTCTCCCAAAGGGCTCTGTCATCCATAATTCTGCCAGTTGATTTACTGAAGTACATATCTGAAATCTTTTTAATTTGACAGCACTCCATTGCTCAGAGAATCAATCTTCCCTGGTTAACATGACATATAAACCCTGTATAAACCACCCCTCATCTATCCCACTGCTATCTTCTATGATTGAGCACCTCTTCACAACTCTTGTGCCCCTCACAGAATCACAGAATCTAAAATTATACTTACAAATTACAATTATTGATCTGACATCCCTCCTGTATTAGCACAAGCTACATGTTTTGCCTATAATGTCTTTACCTCTCTCTCTCTTCCCACCCCCACCCCCCACCCCCCGGCAATTCATTGCTCATCCTTCAAAAACTAGCCATATATCATTATCTGATAATTTCAAGTTTTTGTTTGATGAATACATATTCCCAGCATTTATAAAGAAACAACTATCCTAAAACATTCCTACCGTAAAATAGCTAAAAACAGAGAAAAATACACTTTTAATGCAAGGGAAATCGGGGGCAGAGCATGAAGCAGAGCAGACGGAGAAAGGCAAGCAAGAAGTCAGAGGCTACTCTGTGGACTTTTATTGATCCCAGGTGACCAATAGTTTGGTTTTGATTGCCTATTTATAGGGAACAGAACACAAAGACTTGGATCCATATATTGGTTAGAGTTCCTGCATAAATTCGGGCCCCAAAAACTTTTGAGAGCTTGTTTGGAGGTTCTAGCAGGGGAACGCAGCTACGCGTATACCCTAGACCGAAGAACGGTCCTCCTCTAACAGGAAAGGTCGTCCTCTTCCACCCAGCACGCAGCTTCGTGAGTGACGCACATGGAGCGGTGAGGGAGGAAGGTGACACCGCCTAGCCAGCCATATCAGCCGAATCAACCCTGGCGATCAATGGGGTGACAGATGTCGCAGCCAGATCGCCCTCACATCCCCAAAAACATTTTTAAAATGCTTTAAAAATGAAAGCATTTTTTAAAAATCAGCCTTACATAGGCAGATAGGAAGGAAATTTAGGAAGTAAACTTTTCTGTATTGGTCTTAGTTCTGAGTATGTAGGGGAAAAGTCTCCTTTAGAGTCATAGCTATAGGGCCAGAACTCACCTAACTTTGTGGTCCAAATTTATGCTGTCTAGTACAAAATGTTGCAAAACAAAAATTCAATTTAAAATGGGACCAAGCTGCTAATGGTCCCAGGCTCAAATGAATCCTCTATCAAAGATCACACCTCAACCCAGGTTTCAAAGATTTCCTATAAATAAAGCCCTACAAACAGGAACTCACCAGATGACAAATCAATGAAACAACAAAGTTAAATCAGCTGCAAGGGGAGAAAGGAATATACCCACAGAGTCTTCAAATACAGAATATAAGTATTCTTAATAGTAATAAATAAAAGAGGAATTAAATATGAAAAATTAGTAAGACATGAAAAAAATGAGAAGGCATATTTGAAGAAGAATATGATACCATACTTAGAAATAAAGAAAATAATAGCTGAAATTAAAACAAAATGGTAGAGAAAAATAGCAGGCTACATAGAACTGAAGAGAGAAATAGTGAATTGGAAGATCTGAAAAAATTACAAATAAAGTAGCAGATACACAAAAGTCTGAAATATGAGACATTAAGAGAAATTAAGCAAGTATGAGAAGGTTTAACATAGAGTTCTAAAAAGGAATCTAAAATATGAGGGAAATGCAGTGAATGAATATGTAATGCCTAAGTATTTCCAGTTATTAATAACAAATTCTAACATTCAGGAACTACAACAAATCCCAACAAGACAAATAAACAAAACCCATACCATACCCTGCCACATCTTAAATAAAAATTCAGAATAATAAAGACCAGGAAAAAAATCTTGAAAAGTGAATAGACAGAAAAGAAAACAAACAAAAGAGAACAATTAAACTGAAAGCTAACAGCAATGACAAAAATGCTACATGAAAATGTATACTGAACTAGTCTTTTGTACACAAAAAACTAGCTTTCAAGCATAAGGGAGAAATGAAAACACTTTTAGATAATCAAAAAAGGGATATATCTTAGCACCCATAGACTCTCACAAAAGAAATGTCTAAAGTATAAACTTGAGTAAGAAGAAAAACTATTTCAAAAAGAATTTCTAAGATGCAGAAAGAAATGATGAGATAAAACTGTAAATCTGTAAATAAATATAAACAAATGACAAAAAACAATAATAATTTTATACTTGTATGTTAAAACTAGAAGAAAAACACAAAAAAAGTAAAATATTATGTAAACTGAAAGGGATGTGGTTGAAGTTCAAGAATTCTAATGTCCCAGTATTTTCAGGGAAATCTGGCTCAAGAAACAACCTCGCAATCACTGCACCATTTTGGTTGCTATCCAGGTTGAATGTGTTGCATAACTCTAGAGGAAAAATTATACTATAGTCTATACAGATAGGACACTCTGGACTACAACTCCAGCATGAAATACACTATAACACCATGGTGTAGCTGATACCTATAAAAATGTTATTGATTACTAGTGTCCAAAAAACGGAGTCAGCAGTTTTTTTAAGGTTGGTCCATTTTTTTTTTTTTTTTTTTTTTTTCAGAAAGCCCCCACTTTTATTTTTAACTCTTAAGAAAGTCCCTGTCACTTTTTGAAAAAGGGAGTTGCTCCCAGGAATATAAATGTAGACCACCAATTTATTCTACATAATACCAGAGATCAAATATATTGAGTTGTCCGGTTGAAACACAAAAAATGTCAGACTGAATTTTTAAATCCAGCTATATACTATTTAAAATAAATAAACATAAAAATACAGAAAGGTTAAATGTAATAGGATGGAAGAATATCAGACAACTACAAAAAAAATATATGAATACTCATGTATATTATTATCAGACAAAATAGGTTTAATACTCCAAGAAGATATAACAATATTAAATTGCATGTACCTAATAAAATTAGCTTTAAAACATATAAAGCAAAAATTTATTGAATCACTAGGAGAAATAGACAAATCTACCACATAATGAAAGATTTCAACATATTTCTCTGAAAAATTGAATAGTTCAAGTGGACAGAAAAAACTAAAACGACTGTAAGCTTTAACATCTCAATCAACAGTTTCACCTAATGGCCCCATATAGAACTCTGCAAAAACACTTGAAAAAGTCACATTTTTTTGCAAATACACATCACACTTACTAAAATGCATTGCATGACAGACTATCATAAAGCAAATGTAAAAAACAAAACAAACAAACAAAAAAAAAACTCAAAGAATTGATATCATGCAGGCCACACCATGTTCTCTGATTTGAGTACAATGAAATTAGGAATCTAACTTGTTGGAATATATTTGGAGGATTAAAAATATATTTCTAGTGTCCTCCTCTGGAATGCCTAGTATTGAACCAACACTCTTCCAGATAACAAATATAATTCCTGGACAAAATACAAAATATAATTATCTGAATATACTTTAAAGTGGCCATAAGTAGACAAAAAATTAGAAGAAGTAATAGTCACTGGGTGAGTTGCCTGTTTTTATGGCCTTTCGCCTGAAGTTAGGACCTAGTCAACACTGGGCTGAAATTCAGATAGAAATCTGCAGTTTTTTTGTTGAATCTCAGAGGGCAGAGTTTGGAATAACCATAGCAGCTAGAAAGTGACAGAGCCCCAGAAGGGAAACACAAATTCTATATATAAATTCTGCCCAAGTCTCTGGTTGATCCTTGAACTATGTATGTGGGGGCATATTTCAAGCAGCCATGCTAAGGCTCAAGATGGGAGCAAAATTTCTAGTTGCTTCCTGTTGCAGAAAAGACAAAGTCTGGGGTTGAGTTTAGTCAATATTCTTCATGGGATCATAACAAATTCCAGAGTCTTTATAAAGTATCATTTACAATACTCAAAAGAAAAGGAAAGCAATGGAAATCCATGGTCAGAATTAATAGGCAAGAATTTCAAAGCAGCTATTTAATTATATTCAAGAATTATAAATAAATATGTTCATAATAAATACGTTCATAGTAAATATCTGCTGAAAAATAGAAACTATAGAAAATAACCAAATGAAAATTTGAGAACTAAATCATAAAATATCTGTTATCAAAATTTAACAGCAGATTAGAAATAATAGAAGAAATAGTCAGGGAACTTGAATAAAGATCAATAGGAATTACTGAGTCTGAAAATACACTTCGTCATAAGCATAAAAAGGAAAATCAAATGAAAGCTAGAAAATAGTTAGAATATGATAATATAAAAATACTACACTGTAGAAGTTGTGAAATGAAGCTAAATAATCCTTAGAGGTAAATTTATCATCAGAAATCCTTTTATTAGAAAATAAAAATTGCTGGAATTTAGCGAGCCTAAGACTAACTTAAAAACAGCAAGAGAATAATTATAAAGAAACTAGAACTAAGGAGATGATAGACTAGATAGATAGATCTAGATAAGGTAATGAAATATAAAAAAGTATGTAATAGGAAGGAAACACAAAGTCAAATACTGGTTCTTAGAAATAAAATTAATGTATTTTAAATCTCTAGAAGATTGATCAAGGGAAAAATAAACAATATGAGGAATGAAAAAGGAATATTAACTATAGACATTGCTAATATTAAAGTAGTAATAATAACAATAATAGAATATTCTAAACTGCTTTAATCTAAAATTTTTGAAAAAGAGAAGAATGAAAAAATCATGGGAAAAAATAACATGCAAATACTGACTGTATAATATAAACAAATTTTAACCAATAGTTAATATCATCCTACAATACAACAAACACATAAGGTTTTTTGTGTGTTTTTTTGTTTTGTTTTGTTTTGTTTTTAGCAGGAAAATACTTTAATGATATTATTGTAGCACAAAAAATTAAAGGAAATTGAAGGAATCCACAAAACCATAAATTATATTGTTTTAGATCTCTACATAACCTAGATGCTGAGAATGAACCTATATCATATCAGCCTCATTTTCTCCATTTCTCCTCTTAAAGGCACAGTCTGGATTATATACAATCAAAGAGGTATTTTTGGGTTCCAGTCCCCTGTCTTGTTATTTACAAGCACTATAATATTTAAATCCATGCACCTCTGCAGATGCAAAAAACATTCTACTCATCTTGGAGGCTCACTTCAATTGTTCCTCTGGCCCCTTAAGACTGGACTTCTGGTTTCTTCTTTCTTTCTGACCCTGAATACGGAACAGCTTTTTCCTGAGCTTCTTCTGCCGCTTCAGCTTCTCCTCCTCCTCCTTTTGTAAACATGCTCTACAAACGTTTAAGAAATAGGTAATCAAGATTAGAAAAACTGGAAACATTCCCAAACATACTGTAGAAACGGGTATAAACTTTGATACCAATCCTAGACAAGGACAGTAACAGAAAGAAAAACTACCAGCCAATTTTCCTCATAATATATACGAAAAAAAATTATGTCTCTCAGTTTCCAGGCTGCTATGACAAATATCACACAATGGATTGGTCTAAACAACAAGAATTTACTGGCTCACAGTTTAGAAGCCAGAAGTAGTCCAAGATCATGGTATCAGCAAGCTGTACTCTTTCCCAGAAGACTGTCGCATTCTGTTGCTGGCTTGTCAGAAATGTTTAGGGTTCTTTAGCTAGTGACTCTGCTTCCCATCACATGGCAATGTCCTTTCATTCTCTTCCAAGTTCGCACTGACTTCCAGTTTACCTAAACTCTGGCTTCGATTTTCCTTCTCTTTATAAAGCCTCCAGTAATCTGGATTACCCAAAGTCTTCTCCCATACCAAAACTGCTAAAATAAAATAACTGCACTGCCTCACTGATTTAATATATACATAAAAACTAAATATCAATTATTTGTTTTGTTTTAAAAAGTGCATGTGTGCTAAAATTATCTGCCATTCTGACACGGCAAAAAAAAAAAAAATGAAATTAATGCGACTCACTCTTAATATACAAATTCTGAAAATGCTCTAAAAATATGACAGCACAGAATTTAGTTATAAATATATATTCTGACCTTAGGGATTATTTATTTCTAAAACAAAATGATAATTTATTGAATTAACATTTTCCTGAGCACTTTGAGGTAAATACACAATTTCTTTCCTAAGTCCATTTGATTGAACAAATGAAGTTTATTTTAGCAGACAATGTCAAATGTACAAAAAATAAAGCAATATTTTATTTAGCACACAATATAAATTGTTTTATATGATGAATTAATAATTATTTAAATTATCATCATTAGAAAAAAACTTATGCTAGAACCAGTCAAGCAAAAAAATTAGTTACATGTAACAGCATCTCAGTGATAAGGGAAATTGCATGTATTTATTGCTTCACTATCATTGGCATATACTGAAAAATACATCAGGACCTGTATCTAAAGCCTCTTTTCCAAGATATTTTGGATTGCTTTTTTTTAAGCTTAGACAAATGTGCTTCTTTTACAGTTTAAAGAATGAGTAAAAGCAAAGAATTAGCATTCAAACAGTCCTGGGTTTAAATTCCCCATACCTCAGTTGCTTACTATCTGGACCTGAGCTAGTTACTTTACCTCCCTCAACCTTCATTTTTTCAACAGCAAAATAAAAGTAATATTTTAGTAGGATCTGTGGAAGGAATAAATGAGATAATGTGCGTTGGGCAAATGGTGGGTATTCCACAATGGCAAATACTTTCATTACTAAAGTTATTATTTAAGTGGTAAGAAAAAGGACATATGGAGAGTTTAGCAAACTTTTAGAAGATGGTGGCAAGGTGGGGTGATGAAGTATCAGGCTGGAGCAAGCAAAACTATAAAGACGATCCCTTTGATTTAAAACACTTTTCCCGCCATCTCAGTAGATTGTTGCTCAGATTGCATCTGAGCTGATTTAGTTGATTTGCAATAAGGGAATGGTTCGGAGGCGGCAGGAAAGAGCTCTAATTTTGGAGCACAAACACTGTGGAGGAGGGCAAACTTGGCTTCCAGGGCTGTAAAACCCGAATAACAATGCCTTGAGTTATTTATGGTAATATTAAGGAGGTAGAGGCAATGAGGTACAGGTATAGCTACACTAACAAGTGAGATGGCACGACCTTTATGTAAATGTATGCCAATCTGTTCTAATTGACCAAATGTGAAGGGTTTTTTCTTCATATTAGATTTTTCTGTGGTAAAATTTGAGTTCCATGTTGGCTTTCCACCATACTCCCTCCCACAATGCCTGCTGTCTCCCTTGCTGACCATCCAGTGTGTGCTCAGGGAACAAAAAAGCTAGAATTTACAAAATGCAATTACAAAGATAAATCTACCTCAAGAGAAAGCACTCACATGCAAATAAATCTTAACTTTTCTCCTGTTTCTTTTTTCATTTTTCATACCTCACTCTCTTCAGATCTCTGAAAATGTATTTCATTAAAAACTCAATCTTAATTATGGTAAGTCTGTGACTACTCAAAAGCAACTTTTTAATTTCTTCCTTCAAACAACTAATTGATGAACAACTAGTTGATACAAAATTTATAAATTATATATTGGTCCGTTGAGCACAAATGTTCAGTGCTCTTATTTCCTCAGTTGTATCTGTTTTATGAGCATGATAAAATTAACTAAATATCACAGTCTAAAGTAACACAGTCAACTTGCTGACAATCAGCAAGTGTATATCTTTACTTAGAACAATGTTTATATATACCTTGGTTTTGTTTTTCAATGGTGTCAGTCTTAATTTAGGATCAAGAAAGAAATAACTCAAATATAGTTTATTTAATTGTGTTACCTTAAGTTGTTTAGGCTTGCCCAGCAAGTGTTTTCCCTTTATATAGTAAGATTACCTGGCTTTTCCCTTGGAGAAATCAACAGCAGCCAATGTAGTTCGCCCACTAACACCTCCCTATCCTGAGTTTCAGGAGTAGGCATGATAATGAGGCCTCACTTATTGACCGACATGTTCCATCATCCTCACCACAGAGACTGGTTCAAAATAAGCACA
Organism: Tolypeutes matacus; assembly: GCA_026826555.1. NCBI lineage: Eukaryota > Metazoa > Chordata > Mammalia > Cingulata > Chlamyphoridae > Tolypeutes > Tolypeutes matacus. The sequence continues at coordinate 13,981,273 of JAKSZT010053928.1, forward strand.
AGGCCCACCATCAAATTAGAATAAAACAGATATCTTCTTAAAGCTATCAGAAGAAGAAGAAGAAAAAGATACAGTTGTTTTTGCATGCTTTTTTCCTGCTGTGTCTGTTGAAACAATACTATAGAAGTCAGAAAATTCTGGTGGTCACCTTGTCTCCTAGTTCCCAGCCAATAAAAGAAAACTGCATTCTAAAGATGGAGAGAAATTGTTTAGCTTTTAGAACAAACTGGGCCTAAAGTTTGGAGCCTAATTTTGAAAACTAGCTCCCACTAAAAGAGCCAATAAATTTCTTTTTTGCTTAAGCCTGGGTGTTTGGTGACAATGTTTTATGAGTGCTGAAAGATTTATGAGTGACACAGGTTGCTAAAAAGAAGTGAAATGGAATGAAACAGAGAAACTTCAAAAGGAAGATAACATCCAGAAGTTAAGAAAAAAGAAAAGATAGGAATGAGTGTAACATAAGAAAGGATAGCATGTAGTGTCATACAATAAAAAAATTTTTTGAACCCTCCTATAGTTAAAAAATGAGAGACGACTCATAGAAATATTGATATTAAGATCACATTTCAAAAGTTTCATTGGCATGCTACGTATATTACAGTAAAACGTGTAAATTTAATTTGTTTTTATTTCTATAATTTGATGAAACAGGTTATCAAGTAGTTATCAAATGAAAAGATTTAAAAAGTAATAACAAAAATTCACTGACTAGAATTGCTTCAAAATGTTTCTTATACTTCTAATTCTTCACAAGTCTATATTTATTGGATTTTCTTAAGTGTAATATTTTAATATAGTTCACATATTTATTTGTTGATTTCATACTTATTCTATTTGTCCTGATTAAAATACTCATTCATTCTCTCAGAACACATAGGTATACAAAGTAGTTCAGTGTTGTTATAAGACTAAAATTTGGGGGGCTGTTGTAACCACAGAAAATTCTAATCTACCCCGGATGATAAAGCTAAGTGTAATAGAATACATTGATGGATAAGGCTTGGCCCCTGCAATTAAAAAGGTATAGTGAGGAATGACTTAAGAACAACTTTTTTAAAAATTTAAAAAGGAAAGAAAGAGAGTATGTTAAATGGAAGTTATATAAAAACTCTGTGTTCAGGAGGGGATATAAAGAGAAATAATTCATCCCGACTGGGAATATTAGGCAGGGCTATGCAGACAACTGGTATTTATAATGACTTTGTCAAGCATAGGTAGGATTTTATTAGGCTGAGAAAGTGTAGAAAGGATAATCTTAGTTGTTTCAAACAGAGGAATTAGCAACAGTAAAAACAAAGGAGGCAAGAGAGCACCATGTTACAAATTATTGCAAAAGATATGTACTATCAGGGCCTTGTTATAAGGGCTTGGACATCATCCAAGAATCCTGGATGTTACCAATGCAGAGAATCTTAAAGCATGGTTTCTAATTTCATGTTATTTTTTTACATTTAGATCTACAATTAATTTGGAATTGTTTGTGTGTGTGTGTGTGTGGTGTGAAATGGGGCTCAGTTTTTTGTTGTTGTTTTTTATATTTAATTTTTTAATTAGAGAAGTAGGTTTACAGAAAAATCATGTAAAAATTACAGCGTTCCCATACACCCCCTACTGCTGACCCTTCACATTAGTGCGGTATCTTTATTAGAATTGATGAAAGAGTATTAAAATTGTACTATTAACACAAATAGTCCATAGTTTACATTAGCTTTCTTTTTCCTCATATACCATTGTATTGGCATTAAGACCTTATATTAGTGTGGTACATTTGTTATAATTCATGAAAGAACATTTTTATATTTTCTTAGTAACTATAGTCCATCATTTACAATAGGGTTCACTGTATTATACAGTCCTATGTTTTATATGAATTTTTATTCTAGTAATATATATGACCTAAAATTTCCTCTTTTAACCACATTCACATATATAGTACAGTGCTGTTAATTACACTCACAATAATGTGCTACCATCACCACCATCCATTTCCAAAACTTTACAATCAACCTAAATAGAAATTCTGTACAAATTAAGCGTTAACCCCCATTCTCTACCCCCAACCCAGAACCTGGTAACCTGTATTCTAGTTTCTAACTCTTTGTGTTTACTTATTCAAATTTTTTCTTATCAGTGAGATCATACAATATCTGTCCTTTTGTGTCTGGCTTATTTCACTTGGCATAAAGTCTTCAAGGTACATCCATGTCATCTCATGTATCAGGACTTCATTCCTTTTTATAGCTGAGTAATAATCCATTGTATGTATATACCACCTTTTGTTTATCCATTCATTGGCTGATGGACACTTGAATTGCTTCTAACTTTTGGCAGTTGTGAATAATGCCTCGAAAAACATCATGTGCAAATATTTATCCCATTTTGTGCTTTCAATTCTTTTAGGTATATAGCTAGTAGAGAGATTGCTGGGTCATGTGGTAATTCCATACTTAGCTTTCTGAAGAATTGCCATACTGGGGACTTAAGTTTTATTGTTTTTCCAATATAGATATCCAACTAACCCAGAACCATTCATAGAAAACAGCTTTCCCACACTGTAGAACTGTTTTTGTCATAAACCAAGTGCTTACACATTCTGGACTCTATTTTGTTTCTTTGTTTCTTTTTCTATTTTTGCACCAGCATTGCACCATATTAATTACTATAACTTTACAATAAGTATTGACATATAATGGAGAAATTCTTTTCAATATGTTATTTAAGATTGTCTTAGCTATTCTTGGGCCTTGCATTTCTAAAAATACTTTAGAGTTAGCTTGGCAATTTCCACAAACAAAACTACCTGGAGTTTTGATCCACATTCCACTGAATCTTTACATTAATTTGGGCATTATTGTTATAATGTTATTATTTAATCTTCTATTCTATGAATGTGGCATGTTTCTTCTTTTATAATGATCTTTTATTTCTTTCAATAATTTTTATAATCGCATCTTGCACTTCACTCATTAGATTTATTCCTAATAATCTGACTTTTTAAATACTATGTCGGTAGTATTATTTTTAACATTTCTTTATTTTTTTTTTGGTTTGGTGCTAATATTTAAAAATATCTTTCTTTATATTGACCGTGCATCCAGCAATTTGATAATCTCTCTTACATATCATATAAATTTATGTGTAAGTTCTTTTGGGTTTTATTTATATTTTGGCTATATTAATTTTCAAAATATGATGGTTTTGCTTCTTCCCTTGCAATTCACATTTTAGTTCGCTTTCTTGTCTCATTTTATGACTAGGACCTCCAATATAATATTGAATAGAAAAAGTGCAACTATCATTTCTGGTCTCAGAAAAAGCTTTCAATATTTTACTTTTAATTATATTTACCGTAGGTTTTCATAGACACTTTTTTTTTTTTTTTAAAGATTTTATTTATTTATTTATGCCCCCCTTGCTGCTTGTGCTCGCTGGGTCAGCTAACCACGCCGTGAAGGCAGGCTTGCCTTCACCAGGAGGCCTCGGGAACCGAACCCGGGGCCTCCCATATGGTAAACGGGAGCCCTACTGATTGAGCCACAGCCGCTTCCCTTCATAGACACTTTTTAATCAGATTAAGGAAGTTCCTCTCTATGAAAAGTTTGCTAGTTATATAATATGCAGAAATTATAATATAGGGAAGACATTTTTTTATGAATGGAGATTAAAACTTGTCATCCTTTTGTTTTCTTTTCTTTATCTATTGAAATGATTACTCACCATTCTGTTAATATGGTGAATTACAGAAACTGATTTTTCAATGTTAAACCAAATTTGCATTTTATGTATAAATCCATATTTATTATATTGTATTATTTTCATATAACTCTTAGTTTGTTATTATTTTGTTTAAGATTTTTACACTTATGTTCGTGAAAGAGACATTTCTATAATTTTACTTCTTTTGTAATAACCAGATTAAGAGTCATATATTAAGGTAATAATAGTCTTACAAACAAGATGAGAAATATTTCAAGTTTTACAAGATTGATGGCATCTATTCCATAAGTATTTAATGAAATTCATTGGTATAGCCACCTGAGTTTAGAGTTTTCTTTGTGGAAGGTTTTTAATTATTCAATCAATTTTTAAAAGTTATAGCACTATTATCTATTTTTATAGTGTTAAATTGTTTTTCCAGGAATATGTTCATATTATTTAAATTTACAAATTTATTGGCATGAAATTGATCATAGTATTTTATTATCTATAGGAACTATGATTATCTCATCTTTTATTTTCTCTTCTGTGTCTTGATCAGTCTTGAGGGGTTTTTCAATTTTATTAGTCTTTTCAAAGAACCAACTTTTAGCTTTGTTGATTTTTAGCTTTGTTAAGTTTCTCTATTATTGTATGTTTTTCTACTCCATTAAATTTTGCTCTTACCTTTATTTGTTCCTCCTATCTATTTGCTTTGGGTTTAATTTGCTGTTTTTTGTCTAATCCTTGAGACAGGCATTTACATCATTTTTATAGACTCTAGTGTACAAATGTATGATTATAAATATCCCTCAGAGGACAGTTTTATATGTAGCATTTTCCCACAAGTTTTATATGTAGTATTTTTTTATTATCATTCTTTCCAAAGGTTTTCTTATTTTACTACAATTTCTTCTCTGACCTATGGATTATTTAGAAATGTATGTCTTTGCCTTCATACACATAAGGATTTTCTAGTAAACTTTTTGTTATTGATTTCCATTTTAATTCCACTTGAGAACACAGCCTGCTTAATTTCATTTCTTTGAATTCTTGTTGAGACTTAATTTATTGAGGGCATATTGTCTTTTTTGGTAAAAGTTCTGTATGCATTTGAAAAGGACGTTTAATCGGCAGCTATTAGGTACAGTGGTCTATATATTTAAACTATCTTCTCTGTATTCAGGAAGTTTCTGCCTGCTTATTCTATTAGTTACTGAGAGAAGTATGTTAAAATCCCCTATGTAATTGTGGATTTGTCTATTTCTCCTTTAAATTTAGTCACATTTCTCTTGCACACGCAGCTGGCCTAGGATTCAGAGATACCAAAGAAGGAGCTCCAGGGAGTGTGTGACCTTCAGGAAAAGAGGAACCCGTATGTCGTGGAGCTGCTCACCGGCCTAGTCCAGGACTAAGCAATGGTAAATCAATAGTTCTGGCGGGAACTAGGGAAGTAGGAGGCGCCTGTGCTGCCACCATAAAGTGAGCAGCAACTAGCACATCTTTGCCCATTGCTAGGAGCCATGGCGCCATCTTTCATGTCTTGAAGACACATGGCTGCTACTTTCGGTTCTGCCCTGTGGAAGATGCAAAGTCAGAGCCACACCACGAAGGGAATTCTGGGAAACGTAGTTCTAGCTTATCTAAATTCGCTCACTATGAAGCCACCAGGAGGTAAGGAAGGAGTCCGGGTTGTAAATTCATTTGATTCAGGATGCTAGTCGAAGCTACAAGACTGGAGGAGACTGCCATGAGAGAAAGTATGAGAACAAAGGGGAGATAACTGTGCCAGCCCTCTATAATTATCAGGTAAAACCTCAGGGCAAATTTTTTTTAAAAATTAAAAATTATATTCTGAGAGTAGAGCTAATGTAGAGGAAGTAAGTATATGTGTAAAATATTGCTGCGAATTTGTGGCAAATCGAATGCTCACTTCCTAATCAATTAACTTGATAAATTTAGAGTTTTATTATGTATAAGGCATATACTTATGTTGTCTAATGGCAAAACAGATATTTTGCGACAATTTAAAATTATACTGATAAGTCTGTTTAAGCAAAGAAAGAAACATTTGTTTTTTCTTTCAGATATTCATAATGTGTCACAATATTCCTAGGCCAAGGGAGTGTTTGACTTTCCAATGGTCATAAATATTTAAATCATTTCAGGAAATCTGAGAACTAGAGACAAAGGCAAAGTTAGAATGGGAGAAGGAGAATGTAAAACTATGTGCCAGATGTTAGAAAAATTCTTGTGATTTGGCTTTTTTGTCTATGAAATGATAGGAGATTTGGGGTGTGTGTCTTTTGAGTGACAGATTAAGTGGGAACACTCCATGAAAGAGGGAGACCATTTAGCAAATTGTGGTATAAAGGGGGGAAATGAGGTGAGGTTTTCCTTAGAAACAGCCCTCCCCCAGCTCTCAGTCTTTAGCTACTAGCAGCTTCCCCAAGGACACACAGTTGTCATGGAGACAGGAGGGGCTGCCTCCTCTGCCCTCTCAGCAGACACAGCAGGGCTGGGTGGGAGCATGCATGGGAACACAATGGTGAGTCTTTGCTGCTTGCAGTGGACACCAAACAAATGACAAAAGGAAAAGAATACAAACAATTCCACCCCTATTTGTACCCCCCTAAAAAAAAACCTATAACACAATATTAGGGATAATAAGAAAACCTTTTTGATCTGCTATTTGCGTAACTAAACTTTAAATACATCAAAGAGCTGTTTTTAAAAAAGTCGTTTATTTCCTTCAAGTTTCAATAAAAGCAAAGCTACAGCACTGCTCCAATATAACTCAATACTTCTATATAATAAATGATTTTTTATAATAAGAATAAAGAATTAATATTATAACAAGACTATTTATATTCTTTCAGAAGTTGTATATCAGTTTTGTTCCTAGAATCTTTCTGTCATCAAATACCATTAATATGTACAGAAAGTTAAACACAAGCTAACAAATTTCTTAAAATTAAGCATGACTAAACCAAACACAAATAGAAAGGTGTAATCTCTTAGTGCTTCACCTATTTTATAAAATACAGCAAATTAATTCAACTAGAATTTTAAAAATAACTAAAAGTGAAAATGTGAATCAGTGATGTTTAATAATACTTTTAGTATTGCGATAACTTAGATGGGTATAAATTACATTTCCTCCTTTATTCTGTAGTCTTATTAAATTCAAAGCACAGCTACTTTGTCTAGAAAACCTATGGTGAGCTCTTTGCTATATGTTGACATCCTTCATTCTTCATCAGAAAATGCAAATAGGAAAAGTAGTATGGAAATTCACAAAATTAATAATAAACAAAAGTTTGCATATCCTTTTTTATTATTTAATTACTGCAAGTTACTTCCCTCGAAAAAATTCCAAAAGAAAGTTAACACAATCACATTCTGGAATTTTTTTTTCTTAAAGTCCTTTTATAAAAACACTTTGAATGTCCTGACATACATTATTCAATAAACATGAATTATATAAAACACTAAAGTCACTCATGTATTTAAAAAAAAAAAAAAAAAAACTTAGATGATGGACAATGTTGATAGAATTTCTTACCTTTAAATAAATAGGCTTATGTTTTTAGTTACTGAGACCACAATTGAGCTAATAGATAATGTCGATTTATAATATAATGCTGCCCCAAATCCTTTCAGGAAAATATGTGGAATACAAACTGGAAATGAATAAATAATACATGAAAATGGATCTTAAGCTGTATGAAAATGCAAAATGCACTTCTTAGGGCATAGCCATACTTGCCTGTTTTATTCTATAAAATTATGTCATGAATCAATATTAGTTCTTCATGACTTTTGTAACATAACAGATCAGAAGAATAGTAGTAATCATGTCAATGAAAGAGAGCAAAGATCAATAGAAATGATTATTATCAGCAGAAATCAGCTGATGTTCTTTTTACACAGCTTCCCATCATCGTGGATTTTAGACTTTTCTGACTTCTGGCTATTCACTTAAAATCTTTAAAAATTGAAAAATTTTCTTCTATTTTCTCTTTATTCTCTCTCTTTCTGTCAGAGTGTGTGTGTATGTACATATACACAGAGAGTAAAGAGAAATAGATATGTGTATGTATATATATATATATGTATGTATTTATATGGAGAGAGAGAGAGAAAATAAACAGAAAATGTATTACACAATAGTGTACAGCATCATACACACACACTAACAAGCTCCTCATGTTTTCATAGAAGATATTTCTAACCCATTCCCAAGAGGACTAAGTATGGAAATAATATTTCTAGCCTCTGTTGACCTCCTAACTCCTCCTCACAGCGGAGAATGTCCCTGATACGTGTTTTAGTGGAAGGTACCATGCAAACTTCACTTCTGGACTCTATTTCTGGGTCAGCCTGAATACAGAGAAACATTCAGATTCACTGGGAGCTGCAGTAACACTTATAGGGCTGGCTTTCTTACTGCAAAGAAGTCCTACAATTGTCAAGTTCTGTCTTCGATTGAGGGGAGTAAGTTTTACATCCCCCAAACCTTCAATATATACTGTGTGCATATCTGTGTTTGTGTAATTTTCCCTCTCTTAATTTTCCAAGTATTTTACTCCAAGAGGTTAACCCAACATCAAATATCCAATGATGTCTCAATTTGGACATCATTTATAAGAACTAAAACAGCAAAACTTAACTCTCCCAGATACACTTTTAATAAATTCTGAAGCAGGGCATGCCATAGCAACCTGAACACTGGAATTAGGCCACATTCTCTGTGTGTACCAGATACAAAATCATTTGATTAATAATTCCCTCATTTACATGGAGATTTAATGATAGAGTTCAAAAACATTCCCAATTCTATTCTCCACTCCAAATAATACAACTTCAATACTGCTTTGAAACATTTCATTTTCAAGTTTAAATATTGTGCTTTGAAAAGCATACTGATAGATGAAATCATTTCCTTTAAAATAAAATGATACATCCTGCATTCCATTTTAAGATAGCTGACCTGACCCTCAATTTTAATAGTGCTTTCTACAACTCATTTTGGAATTAAACTTCTTAGTGGTCAGTGGACTGAAAACAGACTATAGCAAAGTTCTGTTCTCCTGACACTTCGATATCCTTTCCAACTGCCTTCATCTCCTCAACCTGTAACATAAACTGCATTTGTTTACTGTATGCATTGTTCCTCCTATGTGCCCAAAATTACAAAGGCCTAGGGCAGGGGTTCTTAAGGGGTCTGTGAGCTAAAATTGAAATTCAAAAAAACATTATTCTTGTGGGGACATGTTAGTGCAGGTATGATATATTTATTAATTATATCACAGTATAGTGTGGACTTAGTAAGAGGTCCATGGTTATAGCAGTTTGAGATTATTTATGAATTCCAAAAAGAGTGATTATGTTTGTAAACTGATCTGTTCCTCTTGGCATGTTAACCTTTTGATTGTATTAGATTCAGCTGAAATGTCTGATTAAATTATGTTAAGTTTAGGGTTTTGATTCAACCATGTCATTTGAGTGTGACTCAGCATTGAGTCCCAGCCCTCTTAGTGCGCTGATAAAACAGACTCTCACATGGAAGTAGATACACATGAGAAGAACTCAGAGGAATGGAGACAGCTCATTAGACATAGCAGAAGCTCCTGGAAGGGAGATTAGCCTGATAGTCTATAGCTGACCTTGTGAAGAGACAGGGCAGCTGAGTCAGGAAAGAAACAAGCCCTGTGGAGAGAGACAAGCCTTATGCCAGCCTACACCCGAGATCAGAAGAAGCTGGGACCACAGAGCCCTAAGAGGAAGAAGGAAGGCTGACCCCTCGCAGACATCACCCGCCATCTTGTTTCAACATGTGGCAAATGACTTTGGGTGAGAAAGCACCTCTTATGGAACCTTGCATTGGACTTTTTAGGGCCTTGTGACTGTAAGCTTCTACCCCAAATAAACACCCCTTATTAAAGCCAACAGAGTTCTGGTACTTTGCATCAGCACCCCTTTTGGCTGACTAATACAGTGGTTTTCACCTGACTGGCAAAGGGATACATGGAACAAATAAAGTTAAGAACCCTGGCCTAAGGGCTTTAGCATTTACTTAAGAACCTTTCTCTCATACAAGAAAATAAGGCAATAAATATGTAACCATAATATACAAATGTGAAGAACCTTCTATTTTATCTTAATAGAGGCTAAAAATTGATCAGAAGGAAAATAGTGAAACAACTATTACTAACTACTGTACTATATCCCCAGTGTTTAGAAAATCTTATCCTATTTATCCCTCACAAGCCTCCAGTATGGTCAGTTTTATTAGCCCCATTTTAAAGATAGGGAAACTGAGAGCCACAAAGTCATGTCAGAAGCAACATTGATATCCAGGTCTGGTTGGGTGCCAAAACCTGGCAAAATATGAGTCCTATTTAATGTAATACCTCTCTAAAATTATCAGAAATATTAGCTATTCCACAGGTATTGTTAGTCAATGATTTCTCTGAAATCCCATTTTAATTATTTAACATTTATTGAATATCATTTTATGTAGAAAATCAGAGAAGGTGTGAGAGAATATAAAAGCAAAAGTTCCTGCCTTTGAGCTTAAAATAATTTAATTTCAGAACAAAGTTATTCTCATCTAAAAGTTCTGATCGCATGAAATGTTCTGTTCCGGACATTGAAAAGATTGACTAAATAGACAATGTCTTACCCAATTAGGGTCAGGCAGCACTGGCATGCACAGAAAAATAATTAAATATATGTGCTGAAAATTTAAACAAAATTCATAAATAGGGACAATGGAGAGGTCAAGACAAAATGCAGGTAATATGATCCATTGATTCTGTTGACATATTTATTCAGCACCTACTGTGACAGGCACTGTGCTAGATACTGGGGAAACAATAGCTGCCAAGAACATACATAATCCCTGGTCTCATGGAGTTTACTGACTGTTGGAGGACACAGACAAGCAAACAATGCTGTGCAGTAAAGTCTGCAAAATGGGAAGTACATGTGTTTTTAGAACGGAGAAGTGAGCACTTAACCCAGTCTTGATCAGTTTCCTGTAAAAAGAGATACCTGAGGGATAAAAAGGAGTTAACAAGGTATGTTTGAGTATCAGGGTGACAGGCTGTAGGTACTTGAGGGAATAAACTAAAGCCTCAGAACATAACATAGGGCCTGGCAAAAAGTAGACAAGTTTTTTGTGACTCACCAAACTGACCAAATGAACCAAAAAAGACAGATAATTCTGAATCCAACCATGGAAGGAATAATAACCCAGTATAAGAGCTTAAGTTTGAAGACAGGTTGCTAAATGGTAATTTTTAACTCTGCTTTTAATATATAAACTCTTAGAATAATTAGCTACCTTTCTCCTATTACAAACAATGCCATAATGATTCCTCTTGTGTATAGTTAATGTTGTTCTTTTGTGAGTGATCTGTAGGATGAATTCCTGGTGGCATATATTGTTAAGAGAGAAAAGGCAGGATATAAAATAATATTACTGTATGATCAAAGTCTGGTGAACAAATGCACAAAAATTTCTATGTTTGCATTATAGAAACATATATGTAACCACAAATATAAGACAGTTTAAAATAAATTGGTAGTTTTAGCACCAAAAGGTTTACAATGGTTATTTCTGAATTGTGGAACCAACAGGTTTACAGTGACTATCTCTGAATGGGGGAATTGCCAGTTTATTTTTGTATTTTAGATTTTTTTTAAATATCATAAAATTTTTTCAAAAATCTTTAAGAAACTCATACATCCAGAATATGTATTCATATATATATGCTTATTTTGATGAACCATTTTACAGTTTGCTGATGAAATATACCTAGGGTACTTGAGTTTATGGTTTTAGTTTATTTAAATAATATTAACCCCCACCACCATTTGGCAGTGATTATTTTAATCCTATACAAGAAAGGAAAAATTATCCTTGACAAAGACATTGAATTATTTTTCTAAGTATGAAATGCTAACATTTATAGGCCTAAAATCTATTTATTTGGCACTTTATGTGAATTATGTCACTTAGTTGTCCCAACAATCCTGTGAGAGAGGCTCTATGTTGACCCCAACTTCATAGATGTGGAAACTGTGGCTTAGGTTTAGAAACTGAGGCAGGTCACATGGCTAATGGAGGCCAAGGCAGGTATTTAACCCAGCGGATTTCTGAGTCCATGGTTTTAACCACCAGACTGTACTGTTGTATCTTTCAGCTTTCTATTAAAGCTATAAAATTAATTTACAAAATACAAAGTAAAATAAATTATGCCTTGAAGTGCATAGTTAATTCCTTCTAAAATAATGTCTGCCTTTATCTGTGCATCTTAATAAATATACATTAAGATAACACTAATTAAATATATACTTTTTGAAGGGAAAAATGATAAAATTTAGTATTTCTAAATAGATTTGAATCCCAATTTAGGTCAATTTGATTTCATCAGATTGACCCTGCTGTGTACAGTACATATATGAGGTTACTCTACCAACCAAGAAAGATCTTTCAGAGAATGAAGTCATCGAAGGTCTGTTATATTTTAAATGGAGACCAGATCATATTCTCAGAAGATAGTTGGGTCTACCCCAAGCTAACAGGGAAATAAAAGCAATCTTCTAAGAGAACTCTTTCATTTCCTTAAGTTCATTACCCCTATTACCCTAATTAACAACTTCCTGAGTGTGATCTCTGGGTAAGAGACTTAAGCACCCAGGAGTGTTTGATGGCTATAGAAGTTTGTAGATGTCTAAAGATTGTCTCTAGCTAATTGTGAATGTGGAAAGGTTGGCATTTAAGTTTGAGTAAATTTATTAACTACTTTTCAAAGAGTGGAAGACAGTATTATAAATGGTGAGATTGTTAAAAATGAACCTAAGCTGCATTTCACAATATTGCCTCTCAGTGTTCACAAGACAAAGCTGTTTGCTTTTGACCCAAAAAACAGCAAAATTGGGAAAGAAAACTCACTTCAATATTGTTCAATTAAGTATCTGTTACTTAAGAAACCTGCGAATCATTGAGACACCCACAGTAAGCAATTGCCTTACCAGTGGAAAAGGTGCATTGATGGAACAACTAAAAGAGAGATTAACATTTGTTAATGTTTAACAAACAGTCCAAATCCTGCCAGATATTATCATTATAGATTTTATGGTTGCTTTTCTAACCTCTAAGCACAGTTTAAAGATATATGTTAATTGCTATGTACTTCTTTAAGAAACCAAAAACGGTTTTACTAAAATCAGCCCTTAAGGTCAGTAAGAGCTCTAACATGTAATATTTTCCTCTGAAAAGGGTGGGAGAAATATAAATATTATAACAACATTCTTTATTCTTGTTCAATTCTAATCGGATGTCATGTCAATTTCATGTTGTGGTTAAAAAAACATTTTCTTCAAAAAGAAAAAGAAACTAAGGTAAATTTCTGGAAACAATTTTTTAAAGGTCCCTTAAGTTGTAGGAAGTTTTCTTGAATAATTAGCGTTGTCTTTCACTACCCAAGTAAAGGCAGATTTGAAAATAAGAACTATTACTACTAACATGTATAAATGACATGTCCACTAAAATTCAATCTTTCAAAGGGAGTTTTGAAGTAGAACCTGGGTGCTGCCTTGCCAGTTGGCGAAATGCCAAACATTTTAGCCTTGAATTGTTGAACTAGACTAGACCTGGAGGAGATGATGCTTGCTAAGCCAGACTCATCTCTACCATTTAGACCAAAGTGAATAAAGATACACTGAAGTATGTTTTTCAAGGAGTAGCAGTATACATTTATTTTACACAAACTCTTAATGGCTTATGACCCAATAGCAAATTTGTTTGAACACTGTGTCAGAGTTTACTATCCTGTCTTTGTCTCTTCGTGAAAGAAAAGCACAAACTTACGTATTTAGAGATGTAGTATTCAAATTTATCAAGTAAAGTAGTAAAAGCAGCTTACTGGGGAGAGTAGAGTTTAAGTGGTTTATTCCTTATGTTTGTCAGTTTGGGGAAGATGTATTATCACTTCTTATTTGACATTCACATATAATGCAGGAGTTTTTATTTCACTTTTGATTTTGGAGCTCCACAGTAAAAATTAAAGAGCAGAAAGAGTCTGCTGAGTTGGAGTTTGTTAGTATCACTCCATCAAATGGCACACTAAAAAGTAAAGTAGAATTTAGGATTAAGAGAATAATAATAAGGACATTCTTGGAAAGGTTGTCTCAGCAGGGAAGCTGGCATCATATTTCAGTTCTAAACATCACTTCAAATCTACCTATAATTATCCAGAGTTTGTGATTTTGAACCTGACCCAGCCATCACATCCAGCATCTTGAGCAGTTTCTAGATTGAGACCCACTAGCAATGAAATGTCAATACAATATCACTAACAATGAAATGAAGCCTGGAGAGGAGCCCTTTCTCCTGTGTTGCAGCACTCCTCTTTGCCTCTCCTTTGGAATAACCAGTGTAGTAAAATGATTAGAATATGATAGCTTGGGGCATTTTGGGGACATTGGAATTGTTCTGCATGGCATTGCAATGATAGATACAAGCCATTATACATTTTGTCAAAACCTATAAAATTGTGCGGTACAAAGTGTAAACCATAATATAAACTATAGATCATGGTTAATAGCAGTACTTCAATATGTGTTCGCCAGTGGTAACAAATGTACCACTTTAATGAAAGATGTTAATGAGGAAAAGTGTGGGAAGGGAGGGGGTGAGGTATATGAGAATCCTCTATTTTTTGATGTAACATTTATGTAATCTAAAGCTTCTTTAAAAATAATAATAATAAAAAATAGGTAACATGATAGCTAAGCAAAGGAAGACAAATTTTAATCCCAAGAATCTCAAACTGATGAAATTCTAAAAGGACAACCTGAATTGAAATCATAGGGAATATTGATGAAATTTTGCCTGTTATGAAATAATGGTATAACAATAATAACAAAAGCAATAATGATTATAATATCTAATATCCAATGAATGCTACTATTTGGTAGGCCTATATGAAGGGTTGTACAATTGGGTCATTTTACCCTCATGTAGAATCTATAAGGTAGTTTCCATTTTACAGATAAGGAAAAGGAGATTTGTTGAAGTCTAAGAAGTGACTTGTCTAAGGTCACACTGTTTATGGTGGATTAAAGATGGCCACACATTTCTTGCACTCCTCCGATTGAGAATTGGGTCAATGTTTCCTGCCCTTGAATCTGGATGGGTTCTGTGGCTACTTTGACCAATAGTTACAGAATATCTGGACCTGGGCTTCCACTTGCTATCCCTCACAACACTTTCCCTAGGGAAAGCCAGCCACCATATAAGAAAACCAACTACCCAAAGACGACCATGCTGTGAGGAAGCTCAAGCTAGCTACATGGAAAAGCCACATGGAGAAAAAGATGCCCAACCAGCCCTCAACTATTCCAGTTATACCACCCCATGCACATGATATGTGAGTGAAGAAACCTTTAGATGATTCTGGCCCCAGCTGCTGATTGTAACTGCATTAGAAACCTCAGATAAAAGCCAGACCTTCTGAACTGAATCAACTCACAGAGTTATGAGAGGTAATAGTAAATTGCCGTTTTAAGCCACTGATTTTGGGGTGGTTTGGTTACACAGCAATATATAAACAGGATACAGGTATTAAGTGGTAGAGCCAAGAGTCGCAGATTAAACATTTGCTCTATTGATTACAGCTATGAACTATGCCTGAAGCATGCTATAAAGGAGCAGGTCTCAAATGTTTAACCACAGATTCCTAGAAATCCACAAGACCTCTCCAGAGGGTCCACAAGGTTAAAGCTAATTTCATAGTAATACTTTGATGTCCTTTTATTTTTTTTTTAGGAGGTACTGGGGATCCAACCCAGGACCTTGTAAATGGGAGGCAGGTGCTCAACCATTGAGTCACACCCACTCCCTGCCTTTTTATCTATGTTGACATTTGCACTGGTGGTGCCAAAGCAATGGTGGGTAAAATTGCTTAAGCTTTACATGAATCAAGGCAATGACACCAAACTGTATAAGTAGGTATTATATTCTTATTCCCACACAGTTTCAGTTTTTAAAAAATTCAATTTTACTTAAAAATATGCCAGATGAAGCATAAAATTTGTTAATTTTTAAAAATATTGACCCTTGAATGCACACATTTTTAATATTTTATGACAAAATAGGGAGTACAAGAAATAAAGTTTAAAAAAAAACTGCCATCTATGGAAAAGCAACCGGTGATTGAACTATGAGATAAACTAGCTGCATTTTTTATGGAACAAAATTTTTACTTGAAAGAACAACTAACAGACAAGCATGGTTATTCAAACTTGACTGTTTGACAGGCATTTCCTTGAAAATGAATGAAATTAGCCTGTCAATTCAAGGAAAATAAGTGATACTGTTTTTGTCAATGATAACATTCAAGCTTTCAGGCGAAAATAAAAATTTGGAAAACTTGTATCTGCCACCATGAGCTTGATAGAGTCCCAATACTTAAAAAATTTCTGATGAGTTTAGTGATGATAATGCCAAATGTGATTTTTTGATATTGTATAGTTAAATATGCTAGCATTTGAAAGAGCTGCATAACTCCCATGAAATAAAATTTTCCAGTTGACCACTCCATAATGTAAAAAATCATATATGTGTTAAGATCCATTCAAAGTACAAGACAGATCAATGAATTTCAATGTAAAAAAGCATACAAAGTTTATTGATTTGGTTTCAGATTCCACACTGCAACTAAATTTTTAAAAACTCCCACTTAATAAGATTAAGTGTAGTATCAAAGAATAATATCCACAATTATCTAAAAAGCTATTAAAAATAATAATCTTTTTTCCAACTACATATCTGTATGTGAGCATTTGATCTTCATATACCTAAACCAAAACAACATATTACTATAGATTGAATGTAGAAGCAGATATGGGAATCCAGCTGTCCTCTATTAAACCAGACATTAAAGAGACTTGCAAAAGTATAAAACACTGCCACTTTTCTCTTACTAAATTCTCTGCTTTGGGAAATAGAGTTGTTTTTCACATACACACAAATATGTTATTTGTATTTGTGTGAACATGTAATAGGCTTATTATTGTTATTTTTTTTTAATTAACAAATAAACAATGATTTAAATTCCTTAGTGTTAATTTCTAATACAGTAAATAGCAATACATATAACCCACATAAACAAAAGCATTTAGGGCTTCTAAATAATATTTAAGAGTATAAATGAGCCCTGAGATCAAAAAGTTTGCAAGCCACTGCTATAAAATAAGACTTCAATTCACATGTCACACACATATACACTGGTCTGATTACCAATTTATTATGAGATGAGATCATATGACTCAGGCAGCAAAGAAGTAGTCCCAGTAACAGCAACATGCCTATCAGAAGTCATCTGCAGGTGGCATCAAGAGAGACATTATAAGTGTATATTCAACGCAAACTCATCTGATGGGTCATACATCATTACCTTAGCTATGCTTTTGTTGTTACATACTTAACAATGCTATTTATAAATGACAGATTTTTTACACTAATCATATAGAAAGAGTTTATAATTTATATTTACACACAGAAACACATAAAGTATTATGTCACAGAGGTATTACAGATGTTAGAAAGAAATTTTACCTTTTAATGTATCCCATTGTCACTAAGCAAGAAAGCTTCATAATAAACCCCTGCTTCACATTTACAGCAGTGTCTTTCCAGGGTTGGCAAAATGTCTGCTAAAAGAGTGCCACTGTTAATTTCTCGTCTCGAGAGTGGATTTGCTATTCCCAGTATTCAGACACTTAATGTTCTGTCACAACATCCCTAAGCCATTTTTCATCTTATTATTAGATGAGGGGGGAGAATAAGTCTACCAGTCATAGGCTCTATGAAAAAAAAACAAAAACACACAAGTAATTAGGGGACGATATTAGGAAAGGTGTAATTCTGGGTTATACTTGGATTCTTCTTCAGGAAAAATTAAAACACAAATTTTCATCTGAAGATTTTCTGGCGCAGGTCGCCTGGTGAGAATGTGGTTGCGAACTTTGCAATTTATTTTTAGCCTGAATTACAGATAATCCCTTTGTTCCATTTACAGCCCACACACTCATGAAACATTCCCTCTTTTCCTAACACAAGAATCAGTTGCTGCAGTACAGTGCTCTGGGAAGAGAGTCATATTGTCACTACCAGGAGCATGACTCATTTCAAGCCTGCATTTCATCAAGATAGTGTTGCCATGGCAAACAGATACAGTGTATAGTTCTGGGTGAATTAGGGAGAATAGAATTAATACTTCAAGTATATATTCAAATATATTAAAATAAACATACACATGCATATACTTGAATAAGAGCTACTGGAGTTTTCCTTCTTTGAGGGTCTCATTAGAAATGCTGTCAAATCTTTTTTTTTTTTTTTTTTTTCTGGTTATATAAAGAGTCTCAAATATATTAAATACATGTTTTCCTAACTTTTGGCAAGTAAAGAATATTTCTACTAATGGCACTTTTATAGATATAGCGAATGACATACCATTTAGTATTTTATGTTCCTCAAAAACTCCCACAACTACATCATCAATTCTGTTTCAGATAGGTACTTAAAGAACCTAAGACTTTAGGCCAAGAGCTATACTAATTTAAAAAGTATTTTGCTTTTTTTTCTGATAAATAAAAGTTGTTTATGAGAAAGTACTGACGAGATTCTAGGAAGTATAAGCTCCACCACTAAGTAGAAATGTTTTTAATGAACTGATAAATATTCCAGAAAAGATAGAAGGAATGTGATCCTTCTTTGGTCATCAGATTGAGCCTGATAAAGCCTCAATGAGCCTGATGGATTTGTGTTATCCTGGCAAACTAGACCCTTACTTAACTCACACCAAGCATTTTTGACCTATAGTTCTGCAGAAGGAAAATACGCATATTGATTATCAGAGCTCCATAAATTTACACTGGAAATTAAATTTGGTTCACCAGGAATGTTACATAACTTCAACAATAACATGACTCAGATTATCTAATGGAAGTAACATCTGAAATAAGAAAACCTCAAAAACTAACTTTCCTTGTTAAAAGTAATAGTTTTTTTTTTTTTAAAAGGTTTTATTTTTTTTTTAGATTTTATTTATTTATTTATTCATACCCCCCCTTGCTGCTTGTGCTCGCTGGGTCAGCTAACCATGCCATGCGGGCGGGCTTGCCTTCGGGAACCGAACCCGGGGCCTCCCATATGGTAAACGGGAGCCCTACTGATTGAGCCACAGCCGCTTCCCAGTAATAGTTTTTATTTTTATTTTTTTATTTTATTTATTTTTTTTTATTATGGGTAAAAATCAAAATTCTCACAATACATACAAACATTTGTAAAATGATATATAAATATATATGCATATATGTGTATTTGCTTACAAAAATATTATTTATATATATATATATACATATATTTTAAGAGTTGCTTAGATTACCTAAAATATTACACGGAACCCACTGGGATTCCCATGTTGCCCACCTCCCACACCCCCCACCACATCCCACACAAACATCTCCCTCAGTGTGGCCCACCAACCTCAATGAACTTACACATCCTGGAGCCTTGCCACCAACCATAGACCACAGTTCACACTGTAGACCACACCCTCTCCCACTCAGTTCTGAGTGGTGTGTGCTGATTTAAAATGGCCTACATCCATTGCCACAACAGTACTCAGGACAACCTCCAACTCCCAAAGAAGCCCCTGTATTTCAACTGCTCATCCCCTCCCTACCCAAAACCTGTCAAGTGGCCACTGGCTCCACCTCATTGTTATAATTTCTTGCATTGCAAGAATCACCATATGTAAGCAAGAGAATACCATCCAGTCCACTCTAGTCCATAGTTCTTCCCCCAATCCAGAGGCGACTGGGATGGTGATGTCCACTCCAACTCCAAGTGAGAGAGGGCTCATATCCCTTGGATATGGTGGGTGGGATGATCCTGGCTGCAGATGCAGGCCCTCTCCATTCCCTGGGATGGCCATTTCCCATCGTTGTCTCCTCACCAGGTGACTTGAATGAGTCCATTGATCTGTAGGGTAGGAGTTGCAGCTCCACCTAGATTTCATGCACACCTGGCACATAGGTAGGCGGGAGGCTCCAGTCTCTGGAAGTATACCTAAGATACTCCAGCATCACATGTAGGTTTGAATAGAAGGGACTGGTGAACCATGTGCAGGGAGGACTTATTTGAGTCTAATTTTGTCACTCTCAGGAGCACAGATTCCAAAATAGAACCCACTGATAAGGCATCAGTCTCTGGGGTTATCCCCCCTTATATAAGACCAGGGTGTCTCTGGAGCTCTCAGGAACGCCACTGAGTGGGGTGATAGGCACTTAGATGTTCTATGAGCTCCTACTGAGGTGTGCGTAAGAGTTACCTCTGGGATGACCTCCCGACTCTCTTTGAAGTCTCTTAGCCACTTGAACTCATTTGTCTTTACCGTTTCCCCCTTTTATTCAAGGTCTTTTTCCAGTTGTGTTGCCAGTTGGCACTTGGGAAAAGTTTTCAATTAGCAATAATCGTGCCTCGGATAAACCTCATTGGCTACGATACTGCCACTGCACAAAGCTGCCAGTTGGCACCAGTAATAGTTTTTAATGTAAATAAATTTGGCAAACTTTCAAATTAAAGTTTATCAGAAATTAGAAAAGTAATATAGTGAATTATTGGGTAATGACAACAAAAGGGGGTGGTGTAGGAATGTATGGATAAAACTAGAATTAAAATAGATTTAATGTAAATATGTTTGGTTAAAATGAGACATTTCAGAATTTTTAAATGACATATATTTCAGAATGCTTTTACTCTTCTATAAACATCATACAAAAATTAAAAATAACATGAAGTTTAGGAATACTCAAAGTCACATAAATTACATCACAAAATGGCCAAAAGTATACAAAAGTATACTTTTGGCCATTTTGTGGCCAAAAAACAGTCTTTAAAAAAAAAGAGTCTGTCATTGACTGAATAGTTGGACACCTGGTCCTCCATCCCCACACCCAATAGGATAGGAGAAGAGCTGTGTTTATTCAGCCTCTCAGGGCAACTTTAGGTGCATTCAGCCTGCACAGACTAGATACTCAGACACCTGTAGCTCCATCCCAATCTGCAATAAGACTGGAGGGGGCTGGTGTTTCCTCAGCCTCCCAGGCAACAGCAGGTGATTTTGGCCTCCACAGACTGAACTGTTAGGCACTTGTGGATCCACCCCCACCCTTAATAGGATAGGAGGGAGCTGGAGTTTCCTTAACCTTTCTTGGCAACAGCAGGCACTTTCACCTGCATGGACTTGTCTGTTGGGTGCCTGTGGATCATCCCCCATCCCCTAATGTGATAGATAGGAGGGGACTGGTGTTTCCTCTGCCTCTCCAGGCAATGGCAAGTAGATTTCAGCCTACAGGGACTGAACTGTTGGGTAACTGTGGAACCACCACCAACCCCCAATAGGATAGGAGGGGGCTGGTGTTTCCTCAGCCTCTCCAGGTGATGGCAGGCACTTTTGGACTACACAGACTAAATTGTTGGGTGTCTGTGGTTTCATCCCCATCCTGTAAAGAGCAGAAGGAACAGACTCACTAAGCTTCTCAGGACAGCTGCAGGAGCATCTGGCCCACATGAATTAGATTGTTGGGCACTCCATAGAGTCCATTCCGACACCAGCCAGGGGAAGAGGGGGGCCAGTGCTACATCAGTCTACCTGGGCAACTGCAGTCATTTTGGACCCACATATCATAGATTGCTGCCCACACCACATAGATTGCAGCTCCATTCCCACCCCAGGCAGGGGAGGAGGGGGTGTGAAGCTTCATCAGTCTCTCCAGGCAACTACAGAAGGTCTTGGCCTGCATGACTTGGATTATAACACACAGCTGAAGCTCTGCCCCTACCCTTGGCAGAGGAGAAAGGTGGAAGATGCTTCATCAGTTCCTAAGGCAACACTGGCAGCTTCAGCCTCCACAGCTTATAGTACGAATTACAACTTCAGCTCCTACTATAAACCAGCAAGGGAGAAAGGGCAATAAAGCCCTAAACTAAAGGAAAAAAACTATACCAGAATAAACACATCTAATAAGCCAGATGCCAAGACACCAACAAAAAATTTCAAGCCATACCAAAAAACAGGAAAATATAGCCTGGTCAAAGGAACGAGCTAAGCCTCCAGAAGACATAAAGTAGTTGAGACAACTAATCATAGATGTTCAAGCAAATCTTAATAAATTCAATGAGATGGCTAAAGAGATTAAGGATATTAAGACAACACTGGATTAACACAAAGAAGAATTGGAAAGCCTATATAGAAAAATAGCAGATCTTATGGGAATGAAAAACATAATAAATGAAATTAAAAATAAACTGGCAGCATATAACATCAAATTTGAAGAGGCAGAAGAAAGGATCAGTGAGCTTGAAGACATGGCCTCCAAAAGCAAAAATACAAAAGAACAGATAAAGAAAATAATGGAAGAAATTTAACAAGGTTTCAGGGAACTAAATGATGGCAAAAGATGTACATACATATGTTATGGGTGTCCCAGAAGGAGAAGAGAAGGAAAAAGTGGCAGAAGGAATATTTGAAGAAATAATAGTAGATAATTTCCCAACTCTATTGAAGGACATAGATATCCATCTGAATTACAACATACTCCTATCCGAATAAATTGAAATAGACAAATTCTGAGACACATAATAAACAGAATGTTAAATGCCAAAGACAAAGAATTCTGAGGGCAACGAGAAAAGTGATGCATAACATGTAAGGATAACTAATCAGATTAAATGCTGACATTTCATCACAAATAATGCAGGCTAGAAGGCAGTAGTATGACGTATTTAAGATATTGCAAGAGAAAAACTGCCAGCCAAGAAGCTTATATCTGGCAAGATTTTCTTTCAAAAATGAGGGTGAGTTTAGAATATTCACAGATAAACAGAAACTGAGGGAGTTTATAACAAAGATACCAGTGTTGCAGGAAATACTAAATGGATTGCTATGCCCTGAAAAGAAAAGACAGGAGAGAGAGGCTTGGAAGAGAGTCTAGATATGAAGATTGTATCAGTAAAAGTAACTAAAAGTGTCAAAAGAGTGGTGAAAATAAAATATCACAGGTAAAACCCAAAGGTAAAAATGGTTGAAATAAGAAATGCTTTTATAGTAATAACATTGAAGGTCAATAGATGAAACTTTCCAAGCAAAAGACACAAACTGATGGAATGGATAAGAAAATGTGAGCATCCATCTGCTGTTCCCAAGAGACTCACCTTAGACCCAAGGATACAAACAGATTGAAAGTGAAAGGCTTGAAAAGGATATTCCATGCATGCAGTAACCAAAAAAAGCTGGAATAGCTATACTTACATCTGATGAAATAAACTTTAAAAGCAAAGCTGTTATTAGGGACAAGAAGGACATTATATATTAATAAAAGGGGCAATTCACCAGGAAGAAGTAATAATCATAAATATATATGCACCTAACCAGGATTTTGCAAATCACATGAGGCAAACACTGGCAAAACTGAAGGGAGAAATACATATCTCTACAATAATAGTTGGAGACTTCAATACACTACTCTCAGCATTGGATAGAACATCTGGGCAGAGGATCAATAAAGATCTAGAGTGCTCAAATAATATGATAAATGGGGTAACCTAATAGACATAGACAGAACATTGCACCCCAAAACAGCAGGATATACATTCTTCTCAAATGCTCGTGGATATTTCTCCAGGATAGACCATATGTTGGATCACAAAGCATATCTCAGTAAATTTAAAAAGATTGAAATCATACAAAACACTTTCTCTGATCATAATGGAATAAAGTTGGAATGAAACAAGAAAAAGGGAAAATTCACAATATATGGAGATTAAACAACACATTCTTACAAAATCAGTGGGTCAAAGAAGAAATTGTGAGAGAAATCAATAAATATCTCAAGACAAATGATGATGAAAACATAACATATTAGAACCTATGGGATGCAGCAAAGGCACAGCTGAGGGGTGAATCCTACCAAGCATTCAAAGAAGATTTAATACCAATCTTAATCAAGTTTTTCAAAAAATTGAACAAGAAGGAAGTTACTAAACTCATTCTATGAAGCCAATATCACTCTCATACTAAAGCCAGATAAAGATATTACAACAAAAGAAAATTATAGACCCATTTTCCTAAAGAATATGGATGCAAAAACCTCAACAAAATAATTGTTAATTGAATTCAACAACACATTAAAGGAATTATTCATTATGATCAAGTGGGTTTTATACCAGGCATGCAAAGGTAAGTTCAACACAAGAAAATCAATTAGCATAATACACCACATTAATAAATCAAAGAAGAAAAATCACATGATCGTTTGATATATGGAGCAGTTTGATATTGTTTATGAATTCCAAAAATAGATATTAGATTATGATTGTAAACTGGTCTGTACCTCTGGGCATATTAGATTATATTGGATTCAGAGATTTCACTTTTTCTGGATTAAATAATGATTAAGCCATGATTGGGCCACATCAGTAGGATGTTGAGTCCCCGCCCCCTTGGTGGGCAGGGACTCACAGAGAAACCACACTGCAGAGAAGGGAGATTGGAGTTTTAATGCTGGAACCCTGGGAAGTAAATGCACAGAGAAGCAGATACATGAGGAAAGAGAGAAGCCTCCATTAGCAGAAACCCTGAGAAGAGAGATGAGCCATTCGCCTGATGATTTACAGCTGGCCTTGTGGAGCAGCTGAACCCAGAGAGAAATGAACCCCGGGAAGAGAGACGAGACTTTTCCCAGCCTATAGCTGATATTGGAAGAAGCTGGGATCATGGAGCCTTAAGAAGAAGAGGAAGACTGAACCCTCGCAGATGTCGGCAGCCATCTTGCTCCAACACATGGCAACAGACTTTGGTGAGAGAAGTAACATATGCTTTATGGCCTGGTAATTGTAAGCTTCTACCCCAAATAAATACCCTTTATTAAAGCCAACAGATTTCTGGTATTTTGCATCAGCACCCCTTTCACTGACTAATACAACATAAAAAGGGCATTTGACAAGATACAGCATCCTTAGTTGATAAAAAAGATAGGAATTGAAGGAAATGTTCTCAATATGATAAAGGCATATATGAAAAACCCACAATAACATTGTATTCAATGGGGAAAGACTGAAAGCTTTCCCATTGAGATCAGTGATGAAACAAGGATGCCCACTGTTACCACTCTTGTTCAGTATAGTGCTAGAGGTTCTAGCTAGAGCAATCAAGCAAGAAAAAGAAATAAAAGGCATCTAAATCAGAAAGGAAGAAGTAAAACTTTAGCTATTCACAGATGATATGATCTTATACCTAGAAAGTCCTGAAAAATCTATGACAAAGCTGCTAGAGCTAATAAACAATTTCAGTAGAGTGGCAGGATACAAGATCAATATGCAAAAATCAGTGGTGTTTCTATACACAAGGAATGCACAATATGAGGAGGAAGTCAGGAAAAAAATTCCATTTACAATAGCAACTAAAAGAATCAAACATTTAGGAATAAACTTAACCAAGTATGTAAAGCACTTGTGTTCAGAAAACGACAATGCATTACTAAAAGAAATCAAATAAGACCTAAATAATTGGAAGAACATTCCATGCTCATGGATTGGAAGGCTAAATATCATTAAGAATCAATTCTACCCAAATTGATATATAGATTCAATGCAATCCTGATAAAAATTCCACCAGCATTTTCTTAAACAAATGAAAACACAATTATCAAATTTATTTGAAGGATAATGGGGCCCGAATAGCCAAAAAGTCTTAAAAAGGGAAAGTGAAATTGGAGGATTCTCATTTCCAGACTATAAATCATATTATCTAGCTACAGTGGTAAAAATAGCATGGTACTGGCATAAGGATAGATGCATAGACCAGTGGAACTGAATTGATGGTTCAGAGACACATTTATGGTCAAGTGATTTTTGACAAGCCTGTCAAACTCACGCAGTTGGGGCAGAACAGTCTATTCAAGAAATGGTACTGGGAGAATTGGATATCCATATCCAAAAGAAAGAAAGAGGACCCCTATCTCACACCTTATACAAAAATTAACTCAAAATGGATCAAAGACCTAGCTATAAAAGCTAGAACCATAAAGCTCCTAGAAGAAAACTTAGGAGACCATCTTCAAGACTCAGTAGTAGGTGGTGTATTCTTAAACCGTACACCGAAAGCACAAGCAATGAAAGAAAACATAGATAAATGGGACCTCCTCAAACTTAAACACTTTTGTGATTCAAATGACTTCATCAAGAAGGTGAAAAGGCAACTCTCACTCAATGGGAAAATATATTTGGAAACCACATATCCGAATAGGGTTTGATTTCTGTGCTATATAAAGAGATAATACAGCTCAACAATAAAAGAGCAAGCAATCCAACTTAAAAATGGGCAAAAAACTAAAATAGTCATTTCTCCAAAGAGGAAATATAAATGGCCAAAAAGCACATGAAAAAATGTTCAATATCACTAGCTATTAGGGAAATGCAAATCAAAATGACAGTGAGATATCATTTCATACCGCATAGAATGGCCATTATTAAAAAAATAAAATAAACAGAAAACAATAAGTGCTGGAGAGGTTGTGGAGAAATAGGAACACTCCTTCACTGTTGTTGGGATTGTAAAATGGTGGAGACTCTGGAAGAAAGTTTGGCGGTTCCACAGGAAGCTAAATATAGAACTGCCGTATGATCCAGCAATTCCTTTACTAGGAATATATTAAGAAGAACTGAAAACTGTGATGTGAACAGATATCTGTACACTGATGTTCATACCAGTGTTATTCACAATTGCCAAAAGATGGAAACAACCCAGGTGTCCATCAACCAATGAATGGATAAACAAAATGTGGTATATACATACAATGGAATACTATGCTGCAGTAAGAAGAAATGAAATTGGGACACATATGATAACATGGATGAATCTTGAAGACATTATGCTAAGTGAAATAAGCCGGACACAAAAGGGTAAATATTGCATGGTTTCACTAATATGAACTGAAGATGAAGAATAAACATATGGAGTTAAAACCTAGAGTATAGGTTATTAGGAGATAAGACGAGGGTTGAGAAGAACTACTGATGCTTAATGTATGTAGAAGTTTTAATTAACTTGACTGTAAATGTGTGGAAATGGATAGAGTTGATGGTAACACATTATAGTGAGTAGCAGCAGGTTTATAAATGAGATTGTCTTTGAAAAGGGTAGTCTAGGGATGTAAATGTCAAGTGAAAGAAAGCTAGAGAATAATCTAGGGACTGAATAACACAGTGAACCCAGAGATGGATGAAAATTGTGGTTAATAGTACAAATGCAAGAATGTCCTTCTGTGAACTAGAATGGATGTACGCCACTACTGCAGGGTGGTGGGAATGTGGAGAAGCATGGCAAAAATACAATTAATGTAGCATGAACTATAGTTAACAGTAATACTGTAATATTCTTGCATCAATGCCAAAGATGTACTGTGTTAATAGGGAAGTAGGGAAAAATATGCCAAATGTATGCTGTGGACCATAGTTAGTAGTAATAGTCTGATGATATTATCTCATAATTTGTAACAAATTTTCCACAACATTGTGGTGTGTTGGTGAAGGGTTGTTGTATAGGAATTCTACACATGTGCATGATTGTTTTGTAAGTTCACAATTTCTTTAATAAAAATATATATTTTAAAAACTCATTCATTATACTCACTTTAAACATGGCAATTGAAAATATGACATTTTCTCTCATAGTAAACATTTACATATAATTTTATTCCATTCGCAGCCAGAATTGTTTGATAAGTCATTTAATGACTACAATTCATTTTTCTAATTATTTATTATCATTCAATATATGTATCCTCATATAATTATTATTGGCAGATTTTCCAATTTTTCTTGTGAAGATTTTCTAGATTTGAAATTATAGGGTCAGATGTAATTGGTATTTAAAATGGTGATGTGCATTGCAAAATTTTATGCCATTATGTTTGAAGCAATATCAGCAGTGTGTAATTTCTCATACCTGATCAACCACATATAAAACTGTGTTGAGTGTTCTTTGGGAGTATACACATACACTATGACCAGCTGATTCTTATGCTATGTTGATACCAATAGAAATGTTTACATATTTGAACAAAAGATATGCACTTATATTAGTACCAGTATTCAGAATAACATTAGTATAGAAAAATATCTAAATGACTATCAATAAAAGACTGAGTGAATAAGTGTATACAGTAATATATGTAAAGAAGAGTAAAAATGCACAAGCTAGTGCTAAAAATAAAAATTGAAAGTGAATGTTAGATTAAAAAAGCAAGTACAATAAAGCTCCTAGAAGAAAATGTAGAGAAACATCTTCAAGACCTGGTGGCAGGTGGTGGATACTTAAACCTTACACCAAAAAGCACGAACAATGAAAGAAAACATGGATAAATGGGACCTCCTCAAACTTAAACACTTCTGTGATTCAAAGGACTTCATCAAGAAGGTGAAAAGGCAGCCTACTCAATGGGAGAAAATATTTGGAAACCACAGATCAAACGAGGGTTTGATTTCCATTCTATATAAAGAGATCATACAACTCAACAATAAAAGAGCAAGCAATCCAATTAAAATATGGGCAAAAGATTCAAATAGACATTTCTGCAAAGAGGAAATACAAATGGCCAAAAAGCATATGAAAAAATGTTCCATATCACTAGCTACTAGGGAAATGCAAATTAAAATGACAATGAGATATCATCTAACACTGCATAGAATGGCCATTATTAAAAAAACCAGACAACAATAAGTGCTGGAGAGGATGTGGAGAAATAGGAGCACTCCTTCACTGTTGGTAGGAGTGTAAAATGGTGCAGCCTTTGTGGAAGACAGTTTGGTGGTTCCTCAGGAAGCCAAATATAGAACTGCCATATGATCCAGCAATTCCTCTACTAGGAATATATCCAGAAGAGCTAAAAACTATGACACGAATAGACATCTGCAGACTGATGTTCATAGCGACGTTATTCACAATTGCCAAAAGATGGAAACAACCCAAGTGTCCATTAACCAGTGAATGGATAAACAAAATGTGGTATATACATATGATGGAATACTATGCTGCAGTAAGAAGAAATGAAATTGGGACACATGTGATAATATGGATAAATCTTGAAATCATTATACTAAGTGAAGTAAGCCAGACACAAAAGGACAAATATTGCCTGGTCTCATTAATATGAACTAAATACAAAGAATAAACACATGGAGTTAAAACTTAGAGAATAGGTTATTAGGAGATAAAAGGAGGGTTGAGAAGAACTACTGATGCTTAATGTATGTAGAAGCTTTAATTAACTTGACTGTAAAACTGTGGAAATGGATAGAGTTGATGGTAACCC
Organism: Tolypeutes matacus; assembly: GCA_026826555.1. Classification (NCBI taxonomy): domain Eukaryota; kingdom Metazoa; phylum Chordata; class Mammalia; order Cingulata; family Chlamyphoridae; genus Tolypeutes; species Tolypeutes matacus. Next base: position 14,010,427 of record JAKSZT010053928.1, read on the forward strand.
ATTTAGTGAGTAACAACTGGTTTATGAATGGGATTGTGAGTGAAAAGGGTAGTCTGAGGAAGTAAATGTCTATTGAAAGAAAGCTAAAGAATGATCTAGGGACTGAATAACACAGTGAACCCATAGGTGGATGAAAATTGTGGTTGAGGGTACAAATGCAAGAGTGTCCTTCTGTGAGCTAGTGTAGATATATGTTACTATTGCAGGGCGGTGAGAATGTGGAGACGCATGGGAAAACTACAATTGGTGAGACCTATAGACTGTGGTTAACAGCAATAATATAATATTCTTGCATTAGTGACAAAGATGTACTGTGTTGATAATGGAGGTGTATGGAAAAAGTGTGCCAAATGTATGCTATGGACCATGGTTGGTGCTAATAGTCTGATGATATTATCTCATAATCTGTAACAAATGTTCTACCGTGGTGTGGTATGTTGGTAAAGGGGTGTTGTGTGGGAATTCTACACATGTGTATGATTGTTTTGGAAGTTCACAACCTCTGTAATAAAATATATTTTTAAAAAATAGGGTGGGTTGGGGAAAAATACACCAAATGTAAGATAGGGACTATAGTTAGTAGTAATGTTTTGACAATGCTCTTGCATAGTTTGTAACAAATGTTTCACAACCATGCAAAGTGTTGGTGGAGGGGTGATGTATGAGACCCCTTTATGATGTTAGGTATGTTTATTTTGTACATTCACAATCTTTACAATACACTTAATGTTTATGCTTGATATGTATGAATGATATATTTCAATAAAAAATATATTTTTAAAAAAGCAATGTTGTGATAGCCCTTTAATAAAAGTTCATGAATGACCAAAATTACTATATTACGTTAAAAAGGTTGGCTTTTATAAGAAGAGAGAGGAGTTATTAGTTGAAAAGGAGCACAATATGTTTTCTAGAGTGATCTACGTCTTGACCTGGTTTGTAGGTACATGTCTATGCTTACTTTAGAAAAAATTATTACAGAAGTAATACAGAAACTGTTGGTTTACAGTTTACAAACCAGTCATGCAGAAAATATATGATTCCCATATTTCACCCTATTAATCCTGTTTGTTACAAATGATGAAAGCATATTTTATAATGTACTCAGGTCTTAATAAATCATAAAATGATTCTTGTGATCATGTACTTCTTTACATATACAAATAGTTTATTAAAACATGTTCCTACGTTTTGTGTTTATTTGAATGCTGTTGACAGCTGAACATTGCAACATATTATGACTACTAGTTTTACCATTTTGATTTTCCCTTTTGGTTTGTATAGTTGTTTAGTTTTAAATGTATTACTTATGGTCCATCCACAAACTCTCTTCTCACATTTCGAATATCCTTTAATGTATTGAAAAATCTTAGATATGCATATAGTCTATCTCAACTATTATTACAAAAGACTTTAATAAACAACTAAAAATTTTATGTGCCTTTATAACAACAACAACAAAAAAGGAACAGTCTTATTATTTTTCACTTTGAACCGTTTTTTGTTGTTGTTGTTGTTTTAGTTTTTAATATTGATTGGCTACCACTTTGGGCCCAGGTGAATGATCTGTCCTTTATTTTTTCTCCAGAGCCTAATTCCTCCACCTTGACTTTGCAGTGTTTCTATCTAAAATAACATAAGCTCTCCTTTACCTTCATGACACAGACCCTTTCAAAAAGGCTATTGGCAAAGAGCAGGAGCTACTCAAGTGCTACACATTTGGTATATGTGCTTGGCTGAGGTGCAAATGGGGTGAAGCTAACATCTGTGGGATTATAACTGAATGCCTGTAAGTCAGAATCCCACCCACACAGAACGATATGGCAGCACCATGACCCTTGATTGGCCTAGGATAGTAGGTCCCCCACCATCTGGGGGGGGAGGTGTGTGTGACAAGTCTTGTAGTTGACAAAATATAGCATCCGTTGACCTCCTTGTAGTTCCAAGTAATAGATACATTTTAATTTGTTGATGTTTTTATTTATTAATTTTAGATAATGCATCCCCAGATGATTATGAATTGCAACCAAAATATTGTAGCCATATTCATTCATTCATTCATTCATTCATTCATTCATTCATTCATTCAGCAGTTATTGAGGGCCTGGGACATGCCAGGCACTGACTTCAATGAGTGCATAGGTGAATAAGGGATCCACACAAGAAAATCAGTGGTTTTAGGCAGTGTAATTTGAATATCATATTTAAGGGTTTTTTGGTTGCAGGTAATGGAAACCAAATTCAGACAGCTTAAGCAAAAAGGAAAATTTATCAGAAGCATAGTGAAGTAGTTCATAAAATACAAGAGTGCTACAAGCATGCTACAGAAAGTAGAGAAAACGAGAACATCCTAGTGACCTCTTCAGCAGACACTAGTAGACTTACCTTTGAGTAGGCTGCTCTGCCCCTCATAATTCACAATATCCCATTTCTTTGAAAGAGATTCTAATTATCTTATTTCAGTGGGTGGGGTTGGCTTGGCTTGTACAAACATACCTGCAGGAGGACTACTGGAGGACCTGGTTATATCTGGGCATGATGCCTGGATCTGAACTACCCACCTTAAGATCATAAGAATTAGCCCAGGGGAGCAGATGTAGCTCAAATGGTTGAATACCTGCTTCTCATGTACAAGGTCCCAGGTACAATCCCCGGTACCTTCTACAAACAAAATCAACTCTCATTGGGGATCGGATGTTGCTCAGTGGTTGAGTGCCTAATTCCCATGTATGAAGTCCGGAGTTCATTCACCAGTACCTCCTAAAAAAAAAATGTATTGGCCTGAGGACAAAATCAATACACAGAGATGACACACACAACTCAGCCCTGGATGGGGAGGGGCAGAGCTGGAGAAAGTAGTTATAAAATCCACTGCATTAGAGAAATCCCTGGTTAAATAATAACTAGGTGGTAAGAGATGAAGGAAAAGAACATTAAGAAAATGGAACATATGGCATGTCTGAGAATGTTGATTTATTCTGTCTATATGGAAAGCTACTTGTTGAATAAGGTAGCAGGTCATTAAAGGCAAGGATTCTGTATGCCATGAAGGGAGTCTAAATTTTATTTGCACATCTTTGTCCATTTGCCTGCGTTATACTTGGAAGAGCTCCCTGACCCCATCCTTTTGGCAAACTTCAGCTATTTGCAGACCCATCTCAAAAGCCTCTTGTAGCAGTTTGGCATTGTCTATGAATTCCAAAAATAGTTATTGGATTATGTTTGTAAACTGGTCTGTCAGAGGTATCACTTTTAATTGATTAAATTATGATTAGGACTTTGATTGGGCCACATCGGTAGGGCCTTGAGTTCCCGCCCCTTGGTGGGTGGAAACTCACAGAGAAAAGATATGGCAAAGGACAGAGTTGGGAGTTTTAATGCTGGAGCCTGGGAAGTAAGCACAACAGAGGAGGAGAGCAGCTAAACTTGGAGAGAATCGAGCCCCTGGGAGAGAGACAGAGCTAGTCACCTGATAGTCTACAGCTGGCCTTGTGGAGTGAGCAGGGCAGCTGAGCCTGTAGAGAAACAAGCCCCAGGAAGAGTGGAACCCAGGAAGCCTGAACTTTTGGCAGACGTCAGCAGCCATCTTGTTCCAACACATGGCAACAGTCTTTGGTGAGGGAAATAACTTATGCTTTATGGCCTGGTAACTGTAAGCTTCTACCCCAAATAAATACCCTTTATAAAAGCCAACAGATTTCTGGTATTTTGCATCAGCACCCCTTTTGCTGACTAATAAACCTCCCACAGTGTAATACCTTCACTGCTACTAATATAAATTATTCATACCTTTTACTGTATGTATCAAATTATATTGATATTATTTTGTTTACTTGCCTATAAACATGGATGTGTGAATAGCTCAGCACCTAATTTCTAATATACAGAGGCACTCACCTAAAGGTTTCTGTAAATGAACTAAGGCAAAGAGGAGATCAAAGGATTTTGTGCAGGGATTTGATATAATTAGATGTGTGATGGTTCTGTGGTCATGGATTAGAGAGGGGCAAGACTGAAGATGAGAAAAGTAGTTAGTGGAATGGTTCATATAAAAATACTAAGAGGTACAATGAATGTAGTAGAAGGGTTAGAAAAGAAAGAAGCATTCATTTTTAAGTAGATAGAATTAGAAATTAGGGGATAAAGAAATGGAGGCTTTAAGATGACTTTCAGGTTTCAGAGTCAGTGATTGTATAACGATGGCAATATCAATGTTTAAGATAGTAAATATAGGTAAAGGGACATGTTGGTGAGGGGGAGCAAAAGGTTCCACTTAAAAAATTTATTGGGGAGGAAAGGCAAGATGGTGGCAGAGCCGGGAACTCCAAGACTCAGCTTGTCCTACAGTGCAGTTAGTAATCAGCTAGAGCTACCCAAATTACCTGTTTGGGGGGCCAGGTGACAAGAAGAGCATCCAACAACATCCTTGGAAGCACTGAAGTAGGAGACTGCCTATCTGCAGTGAAGATTTGTGAGTAGAGCACTCCATGCCATGGAGGCTGGTACCCATCCCCCGCTGGCAAGGCAAGATGCCTTAGAGCTGAAGTTGGAAAATCCATTTCCCAAAAACAGGAGGGGAAGAGTTGGTTAGAAAACAACTTCAGCTTCTGATTAGTAAATTCAGCTGGCCAAATTCTAATCCTGAGAACAGCTACTGTTTGAAGCTGTCCCAGTCGGAAAGAGGCTGATAACCTCCATTTTAACTCCTCCCCTGGCATGAGGGGAAACAGGACTGATTGAAAATCACAGTAACAGTAGGGACTGGCTTCTTTCCACTCAGTTCAGATTGCTGCCCTAGCTTAGGCTCCAGCCTAGCATCTGGCAGGGAGAAAAGCTGGGGAACCTTCAGCACCTCTCCAGGCATCTGCAGTTGCTTTCAGCCTGCATCAACTAGATTGTTGGACACCTGTGGCTCCATCACCACCCCTGATAGGACAGGAGGGAGATGGGCAGTGTTTCTTCAACCTCTCTGGGCAACTGCATGCACTTTCAGCCCACACAGACTAAATTGTTGGGCACACCTGTGGCTCCATCCATGCTCCTGGCAGGGGAGGAGGGGGTCCAGTGCTTTGACTATCTGGGCAACTGCACCACTTAGTTTACTGCCCACATCTGCAGCACCATCACCACTCCAGGCAAGAGAGGAAGAGGCATGGAACTTCATCAGTTTCTCCAGGCAACTACACATGGTCTTGGCCTGCACGGCTTGGATTACTTCACACAGTTTTGGTTCTGTTCCCATCTCTGGTAGGGGAGAGAGTTGGGAGAAGCTTCATTGTTCCTGGGGCAACACAGGCAGCTTAGCCTCCATGGCTTACAGTGCCAACCACATCTGGCTCCTATTCCGCCCCCAGCAAGGGAGAAAGGGCAAGAAACAGATGAATGAGAGCTGAAAAAAATCAGTTGGCTGAACACAAACCATTACAAAGTTCCAAAATAAGTTGAACCAAGTGTCAAAGAGAGGCTGTAGCACAAAGCCCATCAAATAGAAAAGCCTTAGACTAAAGAGAAACCTGAATAAATACATCAAGTAAGCCAGATACTGAGACACCAACAAAAAAATTACAAGCCATACAAAGAAATAGGAAGTTATGTCTCAGCCAAAGGAACAAAGTAAAGCTCCAGATGACATAAAGGGGTTGAGACAACTAATCACAGGTGTTCAAACAAATCTCCTTAATAAATTCAATGAGATGGCTAAAGAGATCAAGGATATTAAGAAGACACTGGGTGAACACAAAGAAGAATTTGAAAGCATACATAGAAAAATAGCAGATCTTATGGGAATAAAATGTGCAATAAATGATATAATACATTGGAAGACTATAACAGCAGATTTGAAGAAGTAGAAAAGGATCAATGAGCTTGAAGAGAGGGCCTCTGAAAGAGAACAAACAAACAAACAAACAAAAAAACAGTTAAAGAAAAGAATGGAAAAAATTGAACAGGGTCTCAGGGAACTAAATGTTGGGAAGAGACATGCAAACATACATGTCATGTGTGTCCCAGAAGGAGAAGGAAAGGGAAAAGGGGCTAAAAGAATATTTAAGGAAATAATGTTAGGAAAATTCCCAACTCTATTGAAGGACATAGATATCCATGTCCAAGAAGCACAATAAATTCCCATTTGAATGATTCCAAATAAACCTATTCCAAGACACAAACTAATAAGAATGCCAAAAATAAAGACAGAATTTTGAAAGTAGCAAGAGAAAAGTGATGCATCATATACAAGGGATGCCCAATTAGATTAAGTGCTGATTTCTCATCACAATCCATGGAAGCAAGAAGACAGTGGTATGACATATGTAAGATACTGAAAGAGAAAAACTGCCAGCCAAGAAGCTTATATCTGGCAAGATTTTCTTTCAAAAATGAGGGTGAGTTTAGAATATTCACAGATAAACAGAAACTGAGGGGGTTTGTAACAAAGAGATGAGCCATGCAGAAAATACTGAAGGGAGTACTACAGCCTGAAAAGAGAAGACAGGAGAGAGAGGCCTGGAAGAGAGTCTAGAAATGAAGCTTATATAAGTAAAAGTAACAAAGTGTCAAAAGAGTGGTGAAAATAAAATATGACAGGTAAAACCCAAAGGTAAAAATGAGTGAAATAAGAAATGCTTTTACAGTAATAACATTGAATGCCAATAGATGAAACTTCCCAATCAAAAGACATAGACTGATGGAATGGATAAGAAAATGTGAGCATCCATCTGCTGTTTACAAGAGACTCACCTTAGATCCAAGGATACAAACAGATTGAAAATGAAAGGCTGGAAAAAGATATTCCATGCATGCAGTAACCAAAAAAAGCTGGAATAGCTATACTTATATCGGATGAAATAGACTTTAAAAGCAAAGCTGTTATTAGGGACAAGAAAGACATTATATATTAATAAAAGGGGCAATTCACCAGGAAGAAATAACAATCATAAATGTATGTGCACCTAACCGGGGTTTTGCAAATTACATGAGGCAAACACTGGCAAAACTGAAAGGAGAAATAGGTGTCTCTACAATAATAGTTGGAGTCTTCAATATGCCACTCTCAACATTAGATCTGGGTGGAGGATCAATAAAGAACCAGAGTACTTGAATAATATTATAAATGAATTAAACCTAACAGACATATTCAGAACATTCACCCCAAAACAGCAGGATATACATTCTTCTCAAGTGCTCATGGATCTTTCTCCAGGATAGACTATATGTTGGGTCACAAAAGAGATCTCAATAAATTTAAAAAGATCGAAATTACACAAAGGCACTTTCTCTGATCTTATTGGAATGAAGCTGAAAAGCAACAAGAGGCAGAAAAAGGGAAAATTCACAAATATATGGAGATTAAATACTCAGTGGGTCAAAGAAGAAATTGCAAGAGAAATCAGTAAATATCTCAAGACAAATGAAAATGAGAGCATATCAAAACCAATGGGATGCAGAGAAGACAGTGCTGAGAAGGAAATTTTTAGTCCTCAATGCTTACATTAAAAAAGAAGAAAGAAATTTTGTCAGTAAAAGACCAAAGGGGGCAGCCAGGTGTGCAGATGCTGGGGTGGTATGTAGTTTGTCAGTACTCTCGGGCTTTGTTTGTTCTGTGCCTCGTCTCTCCGTAAGGAGAGGAAGGCTTCTCCATTAGGTAGCATCCACTGCTTTTACAGTTCTGAGCTTGATGTCACTAGGACTTCTCTGAAACTTGTGTGCTGAGAAGACTCAGATGTTGGCCGCAGCTCCTAGGCTGAATTCAGCAGATCAGCTCATGAAAACTTCTGTATTCAGACAAACGAAAGGATCTGACAGAAAGCAACACCTAGGGCCTGACAGCAGGAAGAGGACAGGTAGTGGAAATCCTACAATCTGAAAAGCAGACTGAAAGGCGACAAAGAACCTGAAAGGTGGTGGAGAGAGGTATATAACATTCCAGTTCCCCAATCTAGAAGTATTAGTAAGAACCAACTACAGTTTAATAGAAGACCAAGAATCATAATTTCCAGATGAAGATTGTTCATAACAAAAAAGAAAGATGACATGGTTATGACTAATTAGCTGCTGCATGGCAAGCTGTGCAAAATGGGGGGAAGAACAAAGTACATCTTCCAAATAATCAAAATTGGAACTCTAGCTTATCAAATCCCAGCTTACTTTTTAAGTCCCAAACTAGTCAAAACTATGCTGGAGCTATTTAATGAGCCACCATCACCAAGTGTTCTTCCTAAACCACCACGTCATTGAGTTCTTGTTTCCTTTCATTCTTCTAAGGAAATAATGACATTTCAACTTAAAACCTTATTTAAAGTACAGGTATAAAGAAGAAAGTACTAATGCTTAAATTTAGGCATCACATTTAAGACCACTTGTCAAATGGCCTGAAACAAATTCATTAGGAAATTAATTTATTTGTATAAAACTGCTAATGTAGAAAATATGATTAGACTTCAACTCAATTATGTGTTGGGTGCACTATGATGTAATGGTAGTATCAGTGCAACTTAAATTATTGATTGTACTTGATATTAACAGTTTTTTTAAAAATAATTAATTAATTAATTAATTAATTTTTATCCCCCCCTGCCCCCCCGAGATGGCTCCCTCATCTGTCTGCTCATTGTCTGCTTGTCTTCTTTAGGAGGAACCAGGAACCAAACCCAGGACCTCCCACGTGGGAGGCAAGTGCCCAACCACTTGATCCATTTCTGCTCCCTGCTGGTTGCATCGTCTGCTGGTTGCAGTGTCTGCTCATTGCGTCATCTGCTGGCTGCAGTGTCTGCTTGGTTGTGGCATCTGATCGTTGTGGCATCTGCGATGTCTGCTAGTTACAGTGTCTGTTGGTTTTGGTGTCTGCTGGTTGCAGGATCTGCTTGTTGTGGTGTCTGCTTGTCTTCTTTAGGAGGCACCAGTAACTGAAACTGGGACCTCCCATGTGGGATGCAGGCACCCAATTGCTTGAACCACATCTGCTCCCTTAACTGTTTTAATGAATAATTCAAGTGAAACCATTCAAGTTGAGATTTGGGGAATTACAAAGCAATCTTTTTCTAATGTTTGTTGGGAGAAACTAATAAAATTATTACTCATGAATCAGTAGATTTAGTTGTTGAAATTTGAAACATCTTAAAAAGGAAGAACAAAGTTGGAGGACTCTCACTTCTAGACTTTTTAAGTCATATTACCTATCTACAGTGGTAAAAAAAACTGCATAGTACTGGCATAAAGAAAGACATATAGACCAATGGAACCAAATTGAGTGTTCAGAAACAGATCTTCACATCTATGATCAAGTGATTTTTGACAGTGCTATCAAGCCCACCCAGCTGGGGCAGAATAAGAATATTCCACAAGTGGTACTGGGAGAGCTGGAGTTCCATATCCAAAAAAAAAAAAAAGAAAGAGGACCCCTATCTCACATGATATACAAAAATTAACTCAAAATGGATCAAAGACCTAAATATAAAAGCTAGAACCATTAAACTTCTAGAATTAAATGTAGGGATACATCTTCAATACCTGGTGGTAAGTGGTGGTTTCTTAAACCTTACAACTAAAGCACAAACAATGAAAGAAAAAATGGGTAAATGGGATCTCCTCAAACTTAAACATTTTTGTGCTTCAAAGGACTTTTTCAGGAAGGTGAAAAGACAGCCTGTTCAATGGGAAAAAATATTTGGAAACAACATCAAATAAGGGTTTGATTTCCATGCTATATAAAGAGCTCATACAACTCAATGATAAAAGGGCAAACAATACAATTTAAAAATTGGTAAAAGAGACATTTTTCAAAAGAAATAAAAATGGTGAAAAAGCACATGAAAAAATTGTTCAATATTACTAGCTATTAGGGAAATGCAAATCAAAGCCACAATGAGATATCATCTCATACCTTAAGGAATGGCCATTATTAAAAAGAACAGAAAACTGGAAGCGGAGGTGGTTCAAGCAGTTGAATGCCTGTTTCCCATGTGGGAGGTCCCAGGTTTGGTTCCTGGTGCCTCCTAAAAACAAAAAAAACAAACAACAAGCAAACAAATGGAAAAACCAACTCAGGGGAGCTGATGTGGCTCACTGATTGAGCGCCGGCTTCCCCTATATGAGGTCTGGGGTTCAATCCCAGGCCCTCAACAAAAATCAAATAACTAACAAGAAAAACAGAAACCTTCAAGTGCTGGAGAGGATGTGGAGAAATAGAAACACTCCTTCACTATTTGTGGGAATGTAGAATGGTGCAGCCTCTGTGGAAGACACTTGGGCAATACCTCCAGAAGCTAAATATAGAACTTCCATATGATCCGGCAATCCTTCTGTTAGGAACATATCTGGAAGAACTGAAAACAGGGATGCAAACATTTTCACACTAATGTTCATGGTGGCGTTATTCACAATTGCCAAAAGATGGAAACAACCCAAGTGTCCATCAACCGATGAATGGATAAACAAAATGTGGTGTATACATATGATGAAATAATATTCAGCTCTAAGAAGAAATGAAATTGGGATCAATGACAACATAGATAAACCTTGAGGACATTATTTTGAGTGAAATAAGCCAGACACAAAAGGACAAACGTTGTATGGTCTCACTAACATGAACTAAATACAAAGAATAAACACATGGAATTAAAATCTAAAGTATAAGTTACTAGGAGATAGGATGAGGACAGACAAGGGGTACTAATGCTTAATGTATGAAGAATTTTTAATTAGCTTGACTGTATAAGTGTGGAAATGGATAAATTTGATGGTAACACATTATAATGAGTATAACTAACATGGCTGGTTTATAAATGTGAATGTAGCTGAAAGGGGTAGTCTAGAGACATAAATGTCCTTTGAAAGAAAACTAGAGAACAATTTAGGGACTGAATAACCTAGTGAACTCGGTGGTGGATGAGGATTGTGGTTAATAGTACAAATACAAGAATGTTCTTCTATGGACTAGAACAAATGTATGTCACTATCACAAGGTGGTAGGAATATGGTGATGCATGGGAAAACTACAATTAATATAACTTATGGACTATAGTTAACAGCATATTGTAATATTCTTGCATCACTGTCAAAGAAGGTACTATATCAATGTTAAGGGTCAATAACGGGGATATGGGATTTTTTTCTTTTGGACCAAGGAAAATGTCCAAAAATTTACTGAGGCTATGACTGCACAACTCTGTGATGAACATGAGAGCCACTGAGTATACACTTTAGATGGATTGTACAAGGCATGGGACTGAATAACACAGTGAACCATTGTGGTGTATGATGGACTGTGGTTAACAGTACAAATATGAGGGTGTTCTCTGATGAACTATAACAAATGTACAATACTAATAAATGGTGTTAATAATAGGGGGATGTATGGAAAAATACACCAAATGTAAGTTATAGACCATAGTTAATACATAATATTTTCATTATGTTTTTTCATAATCTGTAACAAATGTTCCACAACAATGCAAGGTGTTGGTAGATGGGTGATGTATGGGAACTCTGCATGTATTGCATGAATGCTTTGTAAGCTCACAATTTCTCTAAAAAATAAAAGAAAAAAAATATATATATATATTATAAAAAATGTATTGGGTATATACTGAAATATTCTGGTAGATTTGAACCTAAGCCAACTAGCTCCAGAGCGCAAGCTCTTACTCTTACCCCTAAACACACATCTCCTAGGGGTGTTGTGAAGATTAAATATGCAGATGTTTGTAAAGAGTTTAGCAAAGAGTCAAGAGGGGGTCTTTGAAAGTTAGTGGTAATTGTTCTTAAGAGTGGGAGGCTGTAAATCTTCATCAGTAATACCAAGATTGTGTTTCCACTGCTCAAAGCCAGTTTTTGATGACTTTGACAAAAAGTATGATGGGCCTTCTTTGGGAGGGTTATTACCTCAGATTTGGCCCTAGAATATAGTTCAAGAAATGCCCTCTATAAATACCTTATGGTATTTATGCTTGTCAGTCCACCTTTAGGGATTATGAAAAACTTCTCAGTAGGTGTGACCAGAAAAAAGTCTAGAAATAATGAAGTTAATTTTACAAAACTTTTTCTTACATGGTCTTCCTATTATGTCCCAGAAACAATAGTATCAGGTCATTAAAACAATATTCAGGGAGCAGATGTAGCTCAAGTGGTTGAGTGCCTGCTTCCCATGTACAAGGTGCCGGATTCGATCCCCAGTGCCTCCTAAAAATAAAACAAACAAACGAAAAAACTTAACTCTCATTGGGGAGTGAATGTAGCTCAGTGGTTGCGCACCTGATTCCATGTACAAAGTAATGAGTTTATTTCCTGGTACCTTCTTAAAAAAAAAAAAAATCAAATATAAAATCTAGGAAGATTGCTCAATGTAAATTTTCAAACTTTTACGAGCATTAGGTTTTATTGATTTCATATTTTTCATTTATAAAATTTGATAATTAAAAATAAAATTAATAAGCAAATCAATCTTTCCTTAGAAGTAAGGCTCCTGTGTTATTCATATGGGTAATCCTAGTGTTGGCAAATGGTCTGTCACATAGTAGGACTTAATAAATTATTTATGGATCAAATTGCTAGTATAAATTTGAAAGTTTTTTGAGAAATCTATTAAAAATATATTTAGCTGGCCAACATCTTAGATATTGCTACTTATTTAAGTTCTTTTTTAAGGAAGTATAAAAGTTCAAATAATTTAAACAAGTAATAAATATCAGTGCAACTTTGTCTAGCTACATGCTAAAAATTTGCTTGCCCAGTAATCAAGGGACCCAGGCAAATTCACACTCCTCTGCCTTTACTGTAGCACCACATGAGAAGACATAAAAACAAGAAAAGTAATATTAAAAACAAATAGATAAAAACAATAGGCCATGTCCAATTTGATCTAACATAGATCAGAAAAAGAAAAAGAGACTTCTTCAATTTTGTTCTCTTCTTGCCCCACAGATATCTAGAAAAGAAAAATAATGATCAATCAAATTGGGTTGGCTCAAGACCAAGTTGGAAGCTGGAAGCTCTACGCTTCTGCCGAGTAATATAAAAGAACTGAGTCCAAACAATTGCTTTAGCAATTATTCATGAAATCTGCTTTTTAAAACACCTGGACCCAGCCAGGCATCAAAAAGAAATAACCCACAGAAGGTGATGAAAAGGATCTTCTTATTTAATATAATAAGTCTCAAAATATTTTAATTGACTTCCTAAATGGTAAAAATGTTACTTAAATCATTTCTTGTAAATCACTGTTATGTGGTGAATACAGAAAGAGGGAGTTGCAGTAAAGGTAGAGTGCATGCACTAATACGATGACCTAGATTCTGATATCTGCAAATCTTGACTACAGGCTTCCTGGTTTCTTCTAAATGAAATTAAAGTTTAAGCATGTGGGAATAAGTCCTTTTGCTTCTCATTTTCTGCAAAGGGCTGTGGTATGAACAGTCTATATTCAATGTGCATTCATTTCACAATCTATAATAGCTAAATGCAATTAACTCTAGTTTGCTTGGTGAAGTGTTCTCCCATGAGAAACAGATCTCATCCTACAGATCAAGGGATATAAAATGAACCACCAACCCTACAAAGAAATATGCTGATCTGATAAAAAGAAAAGTTCATTGGTATTTTATTACAATACAAAGACTTGCTCCTTTTATTACCTTTAAATATTTAACCATCTCCCTTCATCATCTTTCCAAGTTCTTTAGCACGGCCTCATCACAGCTAAGGCCACTCTAACTGTTAGCTCCCAGTTGTATAACTAATGAATAAATACCATGGGAACAATGATCTGGGGAGTATATTGGGTTGCTGAATAACCAAAGTGCAAATAAGCATGTAGTCTCAGCTTCTCCAAGTTCCTATTTCACTCCTGATTGCACTTTTTGAGCTATTATATAAGGAAGAAAATTGGGTTTAGAAACAGAGTTCAGAACAATTTAACACAGGCCACTGTTTTAAAAACAAACAAACAAACCACCCTGTACTTCATATCTGCTTGTGTATGTACCTATCCTTAAGTCATTATTTAAAATGTAAACCAGACTTTCAGTATTTAAAACTTTTTGTTGAATGCCTATTACATGACAGGCATTGAGTAGTTACTAAGGTAAATAAGATAGTCTCTGTCCTCATATATACTCAGTGTCTAAAGTGGAAAATACCTGTAAAAAAACACAATACAGGGCAGTAAGTACTTTATAAATATAAATATAAACAGACTTTATTATCCAAAAGGTATCTTTCTTCTCATCCTAAAAAAGAAAAAAAAAAGTAAATTTCACATCATCTATGACATCCTTCTTGTATAATACAAAAGAATGTAAAACTTTTTCCCTCATCTAAAGACCAGTTCAGCTCACACCAAGGTTTTAATCACTACAATAACTACTTTTATACTCACGGTTTTATTATGTCACCTATTGATTGGTTGATTGGTTCTGTGTGTGTTTTATTAATCCAGGTCTTTCCTCTTATTTGCTAACTGCTAACTATTTATATGGAAAGTATGCGAGTGTTAAGAGCAGACCTCTGACTCTAGACTACCCGGTTTGAATCTCCACTTGACCACTTTCTAGCTATGTTACCTTGAGAAAGTAACTTAACTTCTGCATACCTCATTTCCTCATCTGAAAGTTTTGATGACAATAATGACTACCTCACGAAGCTGTTAAAAAGATTCAATGAGTTTATACATGAAAAGTTCTTAGAACAGTGCCTGTGGAAGTTTGAGACTGTGTGTATCCCAGAAAGTCATATTCTTGAAACGAGTCTATTCCTGTGGGTCTAAACCTGTGTAGTTGGGACCATTTGATTTAGATTATTTCCACATAGTAAGACCCAGGATGTGTCTTTTTTTTTTTTTTTCAGAGGCAATTTGTGTTTATTGGAAAGGGTTCCAAAGGTAGTTAACATGGTAAAATTAGTATTACAATCATTAGGGAGCATAGTATCACCAAGCAAGTTTGGGTAACAGGACAAGGAAACTGCACTATCTGGAAAGTCCCTCAATCTGGTGGGTCTCACTTTTTTTCTTTGTTTGTTTTATTTTATTTTTTATAATATACTTTTTAATTTTTTAAAAAGATATTTAGATTACATAAATGTTACATAAAAAATATGGGGGATTTCCATATGCCCTGCTCCCTACCCCTCGCACATTTTCCCACATTAACAACATTCTTCATTAGTGTGGTACATTTGTTACAATTGATAAACACATTTTGGAACATTGCCACTAAGCATGGATTATAGTTAACATTGTAGTTTACACTCTCTCCCGTAGATTTTTGTAAGTTATTACGAGATATATAATGGCCTGTATTTGTCATTGCAATGTCATTCAGGACAATTCCCAAGTCCCGAAAATGCCCCCAAACCACCTATTTTTCCCTCTCCCTCCCCTCAGAACCTCCAGTGGCCACTGACTCCACATCAATGATAAAAGTTCTTCCATTGTTAGAATCACAATAAGTCTATAGTAGAATAACACTAAGTCTA
The DNA here is from genome assembly GCA_026826555.1 of Tolypeutes matacus. Classification (NCBI taxonomy): domain Eukaryota; kingdom Metazoa; phylum Chordata; class Mammalia; order Cingulata; family Chlamyphoridae; genus Tolypeutes; species Tolypeutes matacus. Next base: position 14,025,892 of record JAKSZT010053928.1, read on the forward strand.
CTCTAGTTCATCATTCATTCCCCAATCCTGAGGATTCTGGGATGGTGATGCCCACTCCGCCTCTAATTGAGAGGGGGCTTAGATCCCATGGGGCAGATGGATGGAACTATCTTACCTGAAGTTGCAGATGCTCTGTTCCTTGGGATGATCATTGTCCATCATCATCTCCTTGTTAGTTGTCCTGGATGAGTCCAATGAACTGGAGAGTAGGTATTGCAATGCTGTTGAGATTCAGGGCCCAAATAGCACATGGAAAGCCCAAAGATTTAAGTCTCTTGGACATACACCTATCCAATCTAGTACTAACTATAGGTTTAGATAGAAGGGGCAGAAGAGCCATGTGTAGGGAAACCACAACTGAGTGCAACTCTGTCATACCAGGGAGCATAAATTCCAAAGTAGGGCCCACTGGAAGGGTGCCAAACCCCTGACTGTCCTGTCTATAGTGTCTGAATGTCTCCAGAGTCCTCAGGAGCCCTGCTATTTGAGGCAATATTTACTCTCGCAGTCAATGAGATCCTGCTGAGATGTGCATAAGCACAACCTCTGGAATGACCTCCCGACTCACTTTGAAGTCTCTTAGCCATATAAACTAATTTGTCTTTACCCTTTCCCCCTCTTGGTCAAGGTCTATTTCCAGTTGCATTAATAGTTGGTGCTTTGTAGTAATCCCTTGGTATCAGGGAGGCTCATCCCTGGGATTCATGTCCCACGCCAGGGTTGGGAAGGTAATGCATTTATATGCTGAGTTTGGCTTAGAGAGAGGCCACATTTGAGCAACAAAGAGGCTCTCAGGAGACAACTCTTAGGCACCTTATAATACTAGGCTAAGTTTCCATTTCAAAAGTATGGTTCATAAGTACAGTCATTATTAAGGCCCATCAATGGTCCACCCTCCTTCACTAATCACTGCCCCTGTACTCAGCGGATTCTTACTGTCCTATTAACAATGTGGCAGAGCTCCCCAGGATGGGAATTAGATATTCTTTTGGTTATTGTGTGAATCTCCACCCACTGTGACAATGCCTCATGAACACTTGAACACATTCATATGCCTTATAGGGATACCCCAGGTGAACCTCCTCCCATGCATCCCCCATTTCTGACACCCTGCACTAATGATCCTCCCTGCTGCAGTTGTAACCCTTCTGTAACCCAAAACTTCTTCAAAATTGAAGCCAACAAAATAACCGAATACAACTAATAGGAAAACAGTATAATAACGATAGTTTTAAAAATAAGGAATAAAATCCAAATTTTTTTAAAAATTTGAAATATAAAATTAAAAATTTTTTTGACATATCTTTCATCGCTGTATGATCTGTTGTCTAGTATATACATTGACATTTTCTTCTGTTTATTTCCCCAGTGTCTTGTTTTTTCATTTTGTCTTCAAAGAAGCTTCAGGTTACAGAAAAGTCACGTACAGAATATAGGTGATTCCCATATACCCAACACCCTCCTCCTTTTCCCCTTTCCCCTATTAATAACATTTTACATGTGGATGGTACATTTATTACAACTGATGTACAAATATTGAAACATTGCTACTAACCATGGTCAATGATTTACATTATGGTTTACATTTTGGACCATACACTTTTATAGATTTTGATGAAGTTTAACATGGTCTGTATCCATCATTGCAAGATCATGTAAAACAATTCCATGGCCCCCAAAATGCCCCATGTTCCATCTATTCTATTCCTCCCTCCCCCTCCCCTCGGGATCCACAGTAACCACCAAAATTAAATCATTTAAGGACAAGATTCATAGTTGCAACAACATTGAGGGCTTGACATACTGGCCTATCCTCCCCTCTTAGGCACTACCTATGCTCTCAAAAGGCTCCCACCCCTCTATTTGAGGTCATACCAGGACTCCCCAGGATAGGAGTCCAACACCTTCCCACTCATTATTTGAGTCTCCACCACTGATACAACACACTATGACAAGATGTACACTACACACTCCCTAGAAGTCTGCCTCAGGTGTGCCCTGTCCCACATGCCCCCCACATCCAACACCTTAAACCAGTAACTCTCCCCTGCCATATTTGCCAAAAGAATATTTCCAGCGTTGTTGTTTCAACCGCATACCCGCAAATCCCCATAGTTCACCTGCCCCTTCTCCCATCCCACCCCCCAGTTCCATGGACAGTCCAACCCACCCTCCACACCCTCTCCACCTCACAGACCAACACTGCCCAACCCAATAGCATCCCCGCACCACTGTTATGCCCATCCACTGCACAACTACACCCTTCCACCTTATCATAGACTTTGCCCATATGGGCATTGGCTTACAAACTTCTTCTCCCTTTCTTTCTCCTGTAAACCTATCTTTCAGACTCTGTGAGTCTGCTCAGTTTGCTGAATTTGTATCAGCAAGGTGATATTGAAGGGCAGATTTCTTATTGACAAACTCTCTTAATTTCTGTTTATCAGTGAATATTTTGAACTCTCCCTCATTTTTGAATGTCAGTTTTGCTGGATAGGGAATTCTTGGCTGGAAGTTTTTTTCTATTAGCATCTTAACTATGTCATACCACTGCCTTTTTGCCTCCATGGTTTCAGGTGAGAAATCAGCACTTAATCTTATCGAGCTTCCCTTGTATGTGGTGGATCTCTTTTTCTCTTGCTGCTTTAAGTATCCTCTCTTTGTCTTGAGCATTGAACAATTTGATAAGTATATATTTTGGAGTAGGCCTATTAGGATTTACACTGTTTGGAGTGTGCTGTGCTTCTTGGACATGTACATCCATGTCCCTCAATAGGATTGGGAAATTTTCAGCCATTATTTTCTCCAACACTCCTTCTGTCCCCTTGCCCTTCTCTTCTCCTTCTGGGATGCCTATAATGTGTATGTTTTTGCATTTTGTGTTGTCATTCAAATTCCTAAGTCCCTGCTGGATTCTTTCTATCTTTTTATCTGTTCTACTATCTGTATGATTTCAGCTGTACTGTCTTCCACATCACTGATTCTTTCCTCTGCCTGTTCAAATCTGCTGTTATGTACTTTCAGTGAATTTTTGATTTCTTGCATTGTGCCATTCATCACTATCGTATCTGTTATCTTTTTATATATGTTTATAATTTCTTCAGTATGTTCTCCTAGTGTCTTCTTAATATCTTTAATTTCTTCCTTCACTTAATTAAATTGATTCATGATATTTGTTTGGACATCTCTGATTACTTGTTCCATGTTCATCTCCTTCTGTTTTTTTAGTTTGTTCATTGGATTGGGCCATGTCTTCCTCTTTCTTAGTATGGCTTGTAATTTTTTGTTGGTGTCTAGGCATCTGTTTATCTTGATGGGTTTATTCAGTTGATTAGCTTCTCTTTCTACTCTAGGGTTTTATTTTGTTGTTGTTTTTGTGTTTGACACTTTGACACTTCATTCCTCTTGTTCTATTTCCTTACTGTTGTCTTTGCTCCCTTGAAGAAAAAATAAGACCAGAGAAAATGAAAGACATAAGAGAAAAAGAATAATAGTAATTATAATAGTAAAAGGTAGAAGAGGAACTGTACAAGACCTAGGAAAATGAATACTTAGCACGAGTAAGAAGTACAGAGGAATAAGAATAGAAAAGTGGAATAGAAACAATGAAACAAGAAATAAAATAGAGAAAAACATATAGAATGAATTAAAAGGCCAGAATGATGAGGAGAGGAAAAGAAAGAAGGAAAAAAAAAGGAAAAAATGAAAAAAGAAAGAAAACTGAGAAAAAAAGAGAGCAAGAAAAACACGAAAAATTGAAGACCAAACAAAAAGAGGTGGAACGAAAGAACAACAACAACAGAAAACCATGGATAGAAAGATGAAGAAAAGAAAGAAATAGCGTAGGTAGAAAAAAATCAGTAAAAGAAAAAGAAGGGAAACAAAGAGAGGGGAAACACAACAAATAAACAAGACAGCAGGAACTAATAAAAAAAAGGGGGGGGGAAAGCCTTCTCTCTTAGGCCCCTGAGGAGGGTCTCAGGCTGCAGGAGTTCATTTAATCACCCTGCAGCTTGCCCTCTGAAGGTTTTGAACTGGGTTTTAGCAAGCAAAATAAAGGGGAAAGGGGGGGTGGGGAACCTTAAAAAAAAAGAGAGAGAGATCCAAGAAAAGCTAATACAAAAGGATGTCTATATGTTCCCTGTCATAAAGTATCATCTGGATACCTGATAACCTGGTGGATCACTTCTCTAAGAAGAGCTGGAAATCGAACCAGGGACCTCATATATGCAAGGCAGGAATTCCTCCACTGAACTAAACTGTCAGGTTAGTTAGCCTTTCAGACAGCTATCCACTCCCTTTCCCTTGGGATTTCTAGCATTTTGCCAGAGTCCTACTGATTAGGTGCCTGTCTGTTCCTGCCCCCTCTCTAATCTAATTCCTCTCTTTACCCAGGCAGCTGGGCATGACAGCTTGCCTGTGGAGGTCCGCCCCTCCCCACTCCCCATTGGGTTGGGATCCCTTCCAAGATTCAAAGGGAGCTCAGCTGGCCAAACTCACCACAAAGGAACCATTCTCCACCGTCCCAGATCCCTTCTTCCTCCCAGGGAATGCCCCCTCACACTCCATTTGGAGCAGCAAGCTAGGGGCTCCACCTAGGTTATTTGCCCTGAGGGTGGTGCTGTTTCCAGGCACAGGGATGAGCAACTCCTTTGGCTTCTTTATCTTTCCAGTACCCTCCTAGATAACTCAAAGCACCTTCTTGTTCTATATATATCCAAAGCAGCTCCTTTAGATAGGTCCCTGCTTTCTCTCCACTTTTTGTATGTGTGTGTATTTGAGAGGGTCAGACTCTGCCTACCTACTTTGGTGCCATTTTCCCAGAACCAGAGTCTCACCATCCAGTATGGGTCTTAATCCTCTTACTGGAGTCCTTTATGAATGGGTGAATACAGAGAGAGAGAGCTGCAGAGACAGAGAGAAAGCCCCCCAGATGCTGAGAGACAAGGTCCCCTAAGCCAGACGCTCAAATCAATGGAAGCTGGGAGAGAGAAAGCCACAGGAGCAGAGAGAAAGCCAGAGGAAGCCAGAAGCTGAAAGAAACAGAACCTGGAGGAGAAGGCAGAGACCTTCTCAAATGCCATCATTGTGACCTGCCATGTGACAGGAGTTCAGGATGGCCAGCAGCCATATTTGAGGAGAAAGCTTCTCCTGATGCCTGGATTTGGACAGTTTTCTCATCCTCAAAACTGTAAGCTTTTAAAAGCCAATCCATTTCTGGTATATTGCATTCCAGCAGACTTTAACAAACTAAAATAGTGCCTCACATTACACATACACATTTATCAGCTCTTTTGTTTGGTAGTATTTCTATAGAAGATTGCATGTGGGCAACAATTTCATTCATTTATTCAACATATATTAGTTTAGCATTCCCTATTTTTCAAGCACTATGCTAGGCATTGGAGCAATGATGGTGAACATATAATACTGTTCTTACCCACATGCTTATGTTCGTGTTAAAAACTGTACTGATTTACCTTATTCTTCTTGCTCATTGTAGAAATTAAAACTGTTGGATTGATATTTACACATAATAACTTTTTAAAACTTAAATGATGATTATACCTTTCCTAAATATTCTCTTCTTTGGATTTTTCTAATAAATCCAGTCTTGCAATAATAATTTCTATTACTCACTTCTACCAATCGTTCTCTTCTGTCATTTGAAGGTAAAGGATCCTAAAAGAGATGCATTATAGTATATGAAGACTGTGGGGAGTAGTTACATGGTATCCTGCTATTAACATATTCCAGTCACTGAAATTTCAAATGGCAGCATTATACTGTTAACTCACCTGCTAGTAATTGAATAGAATCCAAAAAATTCAGGAGCCTATCTTTTTACCTAGGCAGCCATTCTCCTATATAGTTTGCTTTTTGTCCTTAAATATTCTCTGCACATCTATATATGGATTTCTCAGTTCCTCAGAACTAGTTACCACCATGTTAGGTATACTTTGGGGTACCTGCCATGCCCATGCCCTGGTACCACTAAATATGGCAATGCCCTCAACATCTGCTGAATAAGCCTCATACCCAGTAATCGTGCCACCTCTATCCTCAGATAAGAAAGCAGGAGCCAAGAATGACAAAACCAATCAGAACCTTTCTCTTCTTTCTCCCTCTCTCTGTCTCACAGACACAAAGACTATGGCTTGTTGGTGCTGAACAATCACATGTAGTCTCTAGGCTTCTAGTCATGTTCGTTTATTCAAAAATATTTACCAAACACACAAAGTAATAAATAACATATGTTCGGTTTAAAACTGTTTCTGATGAAGGAGAACAATAGTAAACTAAAAATCGCACAACTAATTATTTTTAAAGTCTAAGCTAGGCTTTCTTTTATATGACCTTGAAGAAAAGAAAGAGCTGTGAAGGCACATAAAAGGAAAGCCTAACATAGCCTGGGGGTGGCATATGCTTGTGCATATGTGTGTGTGTGTGTGTGTGTGTGTTTGGACAGAAGATGATATGGTGAAGGAATCGCTCAAGGAAGTAAGTCCAAGCTGCAAAAGATAATTCGTTGGCCTTGCAAAGGTGAAGGGAATAAATATTTGGAGATGTTTCACATATAAAAGCCCTGAGTTAGGAAGGAGTTTGCAACATGAGTAAAATGGAAGGAAGACTAGCATGCTAGAGCTTGGTAAGCAATAGAAAAAGTGGGGTGGGTTGAGGCTCAAAAAGCAGATAGTCACCAGATCATGACAAGCTTTGTAAGCTCTGTTAAGGAATTGGGATGATACATAAGTAAAGTGAACCATAGATAGAGAACAAGAAAGAGTAAAGCAGATATAAGAAATATCATGGGCTCCCTGAGCAATGCTCAATTCCCAACTTCAGATCCCTCTAGCCTGCAGTCTGTCTTTCCAATCTATCCTCCATGTAACCACCAGTGTTATCCTGGCATATTACAGATCTTATTATATCACTTCCCTTTAAAACTTCCCTGACTACCATATTTTAAGGATACAGACCTAGTATACAATAGACTAGACTTTTCTAGGATCATCCTCTGCCACCCTATCCCATACACCTGCATAGCATATGGGTCACTGAGTAGTGTGTATGGGATGAAGTGGCAGAGAATGATCCTTGAAAAGCCTTTATTGGGAAACATAGCATCTTGTCTCCTTGTATTCACTTATACCCTTTCTCTGCAATGTCTTCTCCACTTTGGGAATTCTCTGCGTTTTTCAAGTTCAAATTCAGAAGACATCTCACTGTATTTTCTGTACTCCAATAGCACTCTATCCATGTTATCAATATGATGTGTACCATTTTTAGTCATACTTGTGCCGTTCTACCCTCCATATTATGAACACTTTATGGGCATATCTTGTTCAATATTTTACTGTAGGTGGTAAATAGTGTAGGTACTCAATAAGGCTTAGTGAATGAATAAACATATTCTCTTTGAGCTAAATAAAGACATTTTATAGCAGCCCCAAAACTCATTTAATTTTTACATAATTATGAGTAATGTTGTTTTTTCACCAAGTAATCCAGCTGCTGGACTTTAAGATGCAATAGAATAAAAAGGGTACTAAATTATAATCACAAAGAAACAATTTTTTAAAATTATGTTTTCCTTTTCCAATCGGATCCCCTCTAAAAATGTGTTTCAAGGAAAGGAGTGTAAATGAAGACAGGTAGGTAAGAGATAAAGAAAATTATTTTCATGTTATACTTAAGCAATAGAAGCACCAGAATTCCCTAGGGCCTTTTAAAAATGTTTTTAAAATTATTTTTAAAGAATCTTTAGATTACATAAATGTTACATCAAAAATATAAGGAATTCCCATATGCCACACCCTCTCCCCTCCCACAATTTCCCATATTAACATCTTTCATTAGTGTGGTACATTTGTTGCAAATTGATGAACATATATTGAAGCATTGCTATGAACCATGGAATATAGTTTACATTATAGTTTATACTCTGCCCTGCACGATTTTATAGGTTTTGACAAAATGTATAATGGCCTGTATCCAACATTGTAATGTCATGTGAGACAATTCCAGTGTCCTGAAAATGTCCCCATGTTACACTTATTCTTCCCTCTCCCTCCCCTCAAAACCTCTGGTGGCCACTGCGTTTATATCAATGATACAAGTTCTTCCATTGCTAGAATAATAATAAAATCTATAATAGAATAATAAGTCTACTTTAGTCCATTGTTCATTCCCCAATCTTAAGGGGCAGATAGATGGAACTGTCTTGCTTGCAGTTGCACACACACTCTGTTCCATGGGATGGGTGCTGTCCATCATCATCTCCTTGTTAGTTGTCCTGGGTGAGTCCAATGAACTGGAGAGTAGGTGTTGCAACTCTGCTGGGATTCAGGGCTCAACCGGCACATGAACAGACCAAAGATTTAAGTCTCTGGGACATATATTGAACAAGTATAGTGCTAACTATAGGTTCGAATTAAAGGGGCAGAAGAGCAATGTGTAGGGAAACTATAAATGAGTCTAACTCTGTTACACTGGGGAGGATAAATTACAAAGTAAGGCTCACTGACAGGATGCTGATTTCCTGAGCCTTTCTGCCCTGCTTACAGTGTCTAGATGTCTCTAGAGCCCTCAGGAGCCTGGCTATTTGAGGCACTGTTTACTGTGCATAAGAGATCCTTCTGAGACAGGCATAAGGGTAACCTCTGGAATGACCTCCTGACTTACTTCAAAATCTCTTAGCCATAAAAACTCTTTGTATGTAATATTTCCCCCTTTTGGTCAAGATCTTTTTCCAAATGAATTGCTATTTGGTACTTGGTAATAATCTCCTAGGGCTTTTTAAAGACAATAAAAATTTAGCTGTCTAAAATAATTTTAGGACTGTTCTACCTATCACAAATAAAATGAAATAAGTAATTTCTGATGGGTCTAAGAAGACCTCTGATATTCTGATCCTGATCCCTTATAGAAATCAAACACTGTGTTAGAACTGGAGACTACTTCTGGACACAGTTCTGATACACAAACTCTGAGCCCTTGGACAAGGGACCATCCATCTCCTTTAGGCCATTTGTGGAATGATGAGGTCAGATTAAGTAAATCCCTTCCAGTTCTTATGTTTTGTTTCAAAAAATTACCTTTTTGTAAGATCAAAAATATAACCCTCTTAAAATGCTGATAAATAAAATGGATTTTAGAATATTTTGATGCTGTCGTATGTTTTTAATGATACTTTAAGAAATTTCCATTCTTTTTAATCCCTCTTCTTTGACATCATTGTTCCAAACTCTATTGCCCACTAACTGTAAGATAAACAGGCATGCTGGCACTTACAGTATGCTCAGACAAGCTGCTTCCCAAAGAATGACACCTGTGAGCATATGGGCAAGGATTCTACCACTTTTTTGCAGTCTTCCAAAAGCAAAACTTTTCCTTTAGGCTTAGCATCCAACTGACCCAGTTTTTCATACAATACTGCATGCAGCTTCCAACAGTCTGCTGAAATAATGATTGCACCTCTATCACCTTTCCCCTACTAAGCATGGGGCTCGCTCTCTGTGAAGATTGCTGTTAACGAGAGGTTAGTGTGTGTATACGTGCTCCCACTTCTCTCAGCTGTTGCCGACATCTTTAATTGCTCTTTCACAAAGAACTGCACCAAACCTCACAATTTTCCTTAGCAGAGCCTTCCTTAAAGCTACTGATAATCAATTAGGGTTGAGACTTGTGATGTAACTTGCTGCCTGGGCCAGATTGTCTCAACATCTTCATCTTGGCTTTTATGTAAAAGAATCAGAACAGGTTTTGAATTGTCACATAGCATTGGTTTTCATTGAACAAGCCCAGAAATATTGTGTCAGAAAGATAAAGCCTAGTTCGAGCTAGTTTTCCTGGCTTCATTAAGTGGTTTTAATTAGAAGTTATAGGATATTTAAAAAGGAACAAAGTTCCTTTTTATAAAAACTTATATAACAAGTTTATATAAAAACTTATATAACAAGTTTTTGGTCAATTGTTGGAGATAATACCAAATAAGAGATAAGCCAGCATCTGTTTACTTTGTCATCACTACAACATATGACTTAACAAAAGAGCCTTAGATTTGAAAGGTTTGAGTGAGTATGTGAAATAAGAAAGATGAAAAAAAGATCATCAGCTTCTTGGTAGAGAACAAAGAGCTATTTTAGCGAGATTTCTAATAAAGAAGAAATACATGCTTACTGTGAAAAAATTAGAATGTACTTTATGTTTGAAAAATATATTGAAAATTTAAGTATGCAGAGTCCTATCACCCAATAATAATCACTGTTTTAACAATTTTTAATCTTTTTTATATCCTGATTGTTTTTCTATCTGTATGTTTACATATTAGAGATCACATCTTATAAATTGATCATTAAGAAATTTTAACACAGGAAAATTCAAAGTTCCTGAGTGGAGAAAGATAGGAAAAGAGACTTGGTGACAAATAATGTTTGCCACTGGACCACTTATTGTTCTTTCTCAATTTATTTAGCTTGGTAATCATAAGTTTTGAAAATGTAGAAAGTTCTTTACAATGACAGTGACCACTACATTGTTTTATGAAGCTCTTCTTTTAGGTAAATCCTAAAATAAGGAGTAAAATATTATTCACTGGGACTCAGTGAATAGAAACCTCCAGCATCCCAACTTTCCTGGCTAAAATTACCACAGAGAAACACATTCTTTACCAATCAAAGATAGGAAAGCTATCTTCCTATTGTATAGGAGTTACTGATAATGGCTGCTCAAGACATTTTATACACACACCACAAATTCTTACCCAGCTTGTGGTAGCTAGTCTCTAAAGGTGGTCTTCAAAGAACCACATCTCTGTTATTCTTTTCTTCTCTTACCCTTGAATCTGAATTGACATTATGACTTGCTTGTAACCAATAAAATGAGCTTCCACCTTGGTCTCCTAGATTGTATGCACTCAGAATGCTCCCCCTCAGCAACTAGCTGCCCTAATGTGAGAAACCCAAGCCAGAAGGAGTGGCCATGTTTGTAGAAACTCCAGTTGACAGTCCCAGCTGAGTTTACAGCCATCAGCCAGCATCAGCTGCCAACCATGAGTGTAAGCTATCTTGGATGTTCAGCGTTGCCAATCTTTCAGACCTGATTGCAACCTCATAAAAGACAACAAGCAGACACCACCTGGTTAGTCTGTCAATGACAGGAACATGAGATGATAATAAATTGTTGTTTTAAGCCACTAATTTTGGGAGTAATATGCAGCAACAAGGAACTCGAATGCTGCTAATACTTCAAGCTGGAGTAGTAAATGAGTCATCTAAGGTCCTTTATATCTGGGCATGCAAAGTAAGCAATAGGCAATGATTTATCCATGAAGAGGTATTCCAATAATTTACAACAATGATTGAAGGTGCCCATGCATTATTTCTGAGACGAGGAGAACGGCATAGTAATTTGAATTATCAATGTAGCATAGCCAAAATTTACTCACCATGAACATGTACAAAGATAATTGATTTTTTAAAATTATTTTAATTTCTGTAATTTAACTCATCTGAAAGGAAATTTTTAACCACAAAGAAAATAAGACAATGCACTCAAACATTTTTAGGCTAGAAAAGCCAGGCCTGGAGAGATCTCTCCTCAATCAAAATGACTAAACAGCCAATTTTTAAGATACAGGCAAATATCAACATGGGTCTATGAAAGAATTCTGACACCTAAAGAGAGACCATACTATTAAAAATACAAAGAACATTTCTTTAGGTGAAAATTGCTTCAAGAAACAAAAGAATAATTTAGAAAGTCTCTGCTTTGTGATCTCACTGATTTCAATAAAACATGGAGTGAGATAGCATGAAAAATGGGATTGTTAAATCAGACACGAGAATCGAATATCTTACCTAGTATCAACCTTTATTAAAAATTTTAGGGATGCATGTAGTTGTGAGGCATAGCTAAAGCATGGGATGTCCAATTTCATATTTTAGGTTCTTTGTTGCTGCATTAAGACATGCCTAGGCCTAGATTTAAATACATGAGATTTCTAAATGATGCATTTAGTGGAACAGTCTCACCAAAAGAGCTATTTGGGTTATGAAATATGACCTTTTATACTCCCTTAATTATATGGTTTATTTGGTACTTTCAAGGGGTTATAAATTTATGGATTATAGATTTGTTATGGAAACAGTCCAGGTACATCCTGCTAAAAGCATTTCTTAATTAAGGAGTCTTCTGCTCTGAACACCATTATGTTTGCCATATGCACCTTTAGGACAATCACAAGGGGCTTTGACTTGATCATATCTTTCTTTCCCAATGTCCCTGGTAGAGGGAGAAAATAAATTGCTTGTATGCGCCTAACCCTTTTCTTCCATGAACTCTGAACTAAGTAATACAAACATAAAACAAAAGCCTGAGAAAAGAAGCAAGGTGATTGAGAGGTAGGGAAAAGAAAACCTGGAAAAGTAAGAAAATGTTCTAATAAAAGCAAATATATAATAACTAGTGAGTGGCTCTTTCCATTTCCAACAGAAGATGGGAGCTTTCATATCTGGAAATATTGAAACATACCAGCCATGGTCTCAGTGACACTAGCCTCGGCTGAGAATGGAGGTGAGGTACCATGCTGAAAGTAGAAGCATGAATATTATATGATGAGACCCACTGCCTCCTTCCTCTGCTAAGATGCCAGAAAATCAGCAGCCAGGTTTATACCATTTGTGCCCCGCCCCCCGCCACACCCTATCCTCACCCCCACCTGGCTGAGCCTGGAGAAACTGATCTGGTAAAGAGAAAGGACTCACAGATATTAATATTTGGAAGTCTTCTTACAAAAGATCTGGGCCCCCACCTGATTACCTACAATGAAGTTCATCTGCTGATAAGCCCCACCGTCTCCACAAACACACTTATGGTCACCATTTTAATGTCTTTCATTAAATGAACAGGCACAAAATGAATGAAAACTAAAGGAACTTTGAGAAAATGAAACAATGCATATAGCAGAAGAAAACAACTATTTTAAAAACCACAATAGGTTTTGAAAAAATACTACAGTTAATATGCTAAAAGAGAAAAATGAAGGTTATTGTATTCATGGAATAAGGTCAACATGCTATAAAAATGAAACTGATCAAATATGAAATGTATTGAGCTTTTCCATTCTGTAAGAGATGTGGGGGGATAAATTAGAGCTGTGCTCTCAGAAAACAAAGCAAATACATATACAGGGAGATACAGAAGTGTGGACAGGGGAAAGCTTTAGAGAGGAAATAATTGCACTGTGGCCTAGCTCTAAATATTATTTACATATTCAAAATAGTGTAAAGAATTAACACGGACAACTCCAAAAGAAGATAAGCTTTTCAGGGAGGAGAGAATGAGGCGAAGTGTGTATTTGTATGAGTGGGCTGTCACAGGAGGGGTATAAATGAACTAAATCCTTATGTTCAATCATCAGGTGTCAACGTTCTTTAAGAATACACTAAAATTAATGGAAAAAAAGATAAAAAATAAATTGGATTTTCCTATAATTGAAAATCTCATTTTGATGATCAAAATGACTTAGTACTGAATAGCCAATAAAAGACACATCATGTAGATTTATCATTTTTTTTAACTCAAAAGCTAAATAAGCCTACATATATTTAGACAAAAAGACAAACAAAGCAAAACAAAAAACCCTAGGGTGCTTTCAGAATTTCCCAACACAACAATATTTTTTAAAACTTTGTCCAGGAAGCCTTACCACTATAATAAGAAATAAATAAAATTTATTTATTGCACTAGTGATTATGGAAATGCAAATCAAAGCTACAATGGGATTTCATTTTAAACCTACTAGAATGGCCACTATTAACCAAACAGAAAACTATAAGTGTTGGAGAGGATGTGGAGAGATAGGAACACTTATTCACTGATGGTGGGAATGTAGAATGATACAGCCACTGTAGAAATCTGTTTGGTGATTCCTAAGGAAGTTAAATATAGATCTACCATGTGACCCGGCAATACTGCTACAGGTATATACCCAGAAGAACTGAGAGCAGTGACACAAACAGATATCTGCACACAAATGTTCATAGCAGCGTTATTCACAATTGCCAAAAGATGGAAACAACCCAGGTGTCCATTAACCTACAAATGGATGAACAAATTGTGGTGCATACACATGATGGAATATTATTCAGCTATAAGAAGAAATGAAGTTGTGAAGCATATGACACCATGGATGAACCTGGAGAACATTATGTCGAGTGAAGCCAGCCAGGCACAAAAGGACAAATATTGTATGACTTTGCTATTATGACTAAATAAAATGAGCAAACTCATGGAGTTAATAGCTAGACTATAAGTCACCAGAGAAGGAATGTGCAAATTCTCTAATGTGATTTGAGAATGGAAAACTGAGGTTTAATCTGCAGAATTGGTAAAAAGTTGTTTGCAAATGTTTGGAAATGAATAGATATGGTGAAAGCACATTTTAGGATTTTAAATCAGTAGCACTAACATGGGTATGATAGTGGTTTGTTTTTTGTTGGATTTTTTTTTTTTTTTTTTTTTTTTTTGAGTAATGAAAAAGCTCTTACTATTGATTGAAGTGATGAATGCACAACTCAGTGATTATACCAAATGCCATTGTTTGTAGACTTTAGATAAATTGTGTGGTTTATGAACCAAAAAAATAATAATAATAGGGTGGGTTAGGGAGGAAATACACCAAATGTAAGATATGGACTATAGGTAGCAGTAATATTTTGATGATATTTTTTCATAATTTGTAGCAAATGTTTCACAACAATGCAAGGTGTTGGTGGTGGGGTGATATATGGGACTCCTGTATGATGTTATGCATATTTGTTTTGTGAATTGACAACTTTTATGTATGTTCATGTATAAATAATATACTTCAATAAATTGTTTTAAAATGAAAAAAAAGCCTTGTCCAGGAAGTCTTACCACTGTAATAAGAAATAAATAAAATGAAAATAAAACATATAATTTTGCAAGCCTCCAGCATGCTTGGGTCTGTGGTGACCCTGTGCATTCCTACAGTGCTTGCAAAAACAGTTTTGAAATGGTTTGAGGCCTTGCTCAAATTTTAAGAACCATCTACGGAGCAAGGTTATAGAAATTTCAGACAGTTTTAAAAAATAAAATAAAAAAGAAATATTCTGAGCAAATACAAATCACAACCATAGTATCAGGTTTTGAGATAAGGTTGTTTCATTTTGCATATCAAACCACTTAAAAAAAAATCATCTCTCTAAAGCTGATATTCACCATACCTACTTAAGCAGATTCAGTAGGAACTCTGTGAAGTCTCATTTTTGCCAAATATTTTAAACCAGAAATGTCTTTTCAACTGGTTTTAAAATATTTGGTGTTCAGTTAACTTCCTGGATTGTAATCCTATCAATCAGAAATTGTTTTTTGCTTTATCCTTGGCATACAATGAATTATTAAACTATTACAAGTTTAAAAAACAAAAAAAACAAAACAAAACAAAACATATAATTATCCAAAAATAGAAGAAAAATATTTTCAGGTGATATATTATCCTCAAAGAAAACTCAATTGTATCAACTAGTTAACAATTCTGATTTTTTTTAAAAAATCAGTAAATTTATTTGTTAAAAAATAAATAGCATTCTTATATACAATTAATTAAAAAATATGGAAAACAAACACTTCAAATTAGCATCAAAACTGCAAAATACTTATGAATAAAAAGACAAAAAAATATGAAACCTATAGCATAAAAGCTAAACATTTTTACTAAGAGACACAATGTTAGATATATATAGATATAGATATATGTGTACATATACACAGAGTAACAGACCACATTCCTGGAAAATAGAAGAATGACTAAATAAATTACGGTATATTCATATGATGGAATATTTGCCAGTAAAAGTCATTTTCAATTACTATGTGGAATGTGATTATGATATAATATTGCATATAAAAACAGAGTACAAAATTGTAGACAAAGAATTTTCAAACTTTGACAGGGATAAAGACCATATTTATGCAGAAACACATGTGCCAAAATCTTGACATATATTTTCTGGGTGGTTATATTACAAATTCATTTAGAGAGTGCTTATGTTTTCAGGTCATATGCTAAACACTTGTGAGAACTCCTTAACAATACTGTTACAGAGTGACCCATCATCCCAGTTTGTCTGGGACTGGGTTTTTTGGGATATGAGACTTTGAGTACTAAAACCATGAACATCTGGAACAAACCAGGATGAGTTGTTTACTCTACCTGTACATTAAATATTATTTCCCCCATTTTACAGATGGAAAAATTGAGGCTTAGATTCCAAAACGACTAAAAAGTGGCAGAGTTGGGCTTCATGTTTTCACTGTATTCTTAAAGAGTATACTATATGCTTTTACCATCAGAAGACATTATGTAGTTTTTATTCATTTCTATAATTTATATGTCTAAATATAATAATATGAAATATTATGAATATGGAAATAAAAATGGCTGACTGTGTGTTCATTTAATCCCTGTAATTCTATGAGGTAAGTAATATTATTACTCGCATCTTACAAAGAAACTGAGGCATGGATAAGTAACTTGCCCAAGAAAAACAAATTTTAAGAACCAGAATTTCACCCAGGCAGTCTGGCCTCAGAGCCTGTAATGTTAAGAAAGCCCTTCTGAACTTGATGTTGATGAAAGTCTCAGGCACTACAGATTCCCTGGTAATAGGGAGGGATTGGGAAGAGCTGGGGAAAGCAGGAGCTAAACTTGTTCCTTGGAATCCAAATCCACTTGCAAATACTTCATTCCATGGGATTACTGACCTTAGAGTCCACAAAAAGTAATGAAAGGACTCTAAATATTTTTTCTATGACACCCTCATTTTTGAATTCTTAATATTTATTTGTCTTTTGGTTTACTGATGTACATTTTCATGTTACTTTTAAAAGTATATTGGGTGATGTATTTCCTCAGAAATACTTGTGTAAATTACTTTTTGTTGTCCTTATTCATGAAGGAAAGCATGGTTTATATAAAATCCTGAGTCACTATCTTTTGCCCTCTAAATTTTATAGAAAATTAGTTCAAGTTGTTTGCTCCATTATCCTGCAATTATATAGCAGAGGAATCATCTAAAATTTCCTTTGCAAATAGTCTACTTTTTATGACCACAATGCTTTTGAAACATTTTGTTATTCTACTGGATTTTTTTAGATTGCTAAATTGTGCCTAGGTGTAGCTTTCTTTGTATTGATTTTTTACTGGAATCTAGAGAACCCTTTCAATTTGCATTATTTACTCCCCCCCCCAAAAAAAAAAATTTCCATCCAGTATATATTTGATTGGGGCTTCTGATCTGTCCATTTATTCTGGTCTCTTCCTCAAAACACACATAATCTGAGACTGACATTCCGTTTTGACATCCCATATCTATGATCTTCCTCCTCATGTTTTCATCATTTTGTCTTTTTTGTCTACACTCTGAGAAAGCTACTCATTATTGCCCATATTACTGATTCATCTTTCTGCCCAAATATTTTGTTGGTTCTGACCCTTTGTAGTGTGTGTGTGTGTATGTGTGTGTATGAAGAGAAAGGGTGACCAGGAGACCTGAAGGAGAAAAAAAATCATCTTTCTGACTCTTTTAGGTAGATAAAATCATAATAAAATAGCATTAGGTTAGGAGTCTATTCCTTACATTTTCATATCCATTTTCATGGTTTTTACAGTTACTGAAAATTCCTCTCAGATTGTGGCAATAGGTTAAATGTCATTTTCATGTTGTGATTGCATTGTGAGAATTTTTAGCTGTCTTCGTAGTATTACAATAGAAGTCATGAGAGGTTGCAATGGGCACTACTCACTAGAGGCCTTTTTAAACAAGAATCCACTAGAATACCTTTAGTTCAACCATGATTTTATGCCTTATATTTTTAACAGGCTCCTGGTATTGAATATAAAATAGTTTTCATTTAATCTTCTTCATGATTTTTTTATTAGTCTTTGAAGTTCAATAGCATAAACACTCACATTGCTTTTGATCTCTGGTGTTGCTGCATAGTGGTTTTCTGAACATGCTGGGCTAAATAATTTACATATCAACCTAAATAGCATCAAAGATTCTTGAAGTACTTGATTGTTCTACTGGAAGTTTATGAGACATAGGAGGGCTGCTTTTGGTTTTGACAGCTCTACTGAGTCACCTAAAATGTAATTGGGTTATCTGAAAATCATAATACTGATATTTGACTCTACCAATGTTTTTAATAGGAAAGAGTCAAATAAGAATGACCTCTAAAGTAAATATATTTTCCAACACTATTAAATTTGACTGATCAATGTTAAACCAGAATAGACAGTCATCATAACCAGACTTTAGGAGTCTATTTTGCATTGGCAGGAGATGATCTAACAGGACATTTCCATCTCTGCCATTCCAAATAAAACATTTGCATTAGCAACATTATACATGCTGATTCCAAAACAAATTCAATTTAAAGGTTCATCATAATCGGAGGTGCTGAGCTATTAACTATTGTAATCTTTATATTCTCTACAATTCAGCTTTAATGCTATTTCTAAAATATTGTACTTTTTTCCTATTCAACTGCATCTACAGTGCTGCCATTCTAGTGATCCTCTGATGAAATATCCTCCCCTTGGGAATCACATTCAAACCTATAACTTTGAGTATCAAAGTTGATTATTTAAAGATCCTTACTTCCTAATACCATATGATACTTTGCTGGTGAGACTGGACAGCATTTTCTCTATCTTTTCATTTCACAAACATGAAATTTCCATTGACTTCCCAGTACCTCAACCATGAACATGACATAAATGATGATAATAAGTCTTGGTAAAGGCTTAGAGTCTCTTTTACCTTAATTATATTGATTGGAATATAAGTAAATATTTAAAGGAAAGAAAGGAGGGGGGCATGGAGAAAGGCATGCAGGTATATCACAATCAGTAGAGCTATAATCTTTCTAATGAATAAATGGAAAGAATATTCATATGGTTTTTATTATATGCTTACTAGTACATGTATTTGATACACTATCTATTGCCAGTAAAAACATGAGCACTATAAATTCAGTGATTTTCTAGTTATACTTTAGAAAGCTGACAAATTTAATATGTGTACTACTACACAAAATAGCCTAAGAGACTGAATAAATGAATTTTAAGCACCATATTCAATACAAATATCTGAGGTTAGTTCAAAGATCTATTTTGTTTGGAGCATTTCTCTGACTATAGACTTCTTTGTTTTAACTTTATTTTTAAAGAGGTTTTAGATTATAGAAAAGTTACATTGAAAATATAGGGAATTCCCATGTAACCCACCCCTCCCCCTCTCATATTTTTCTCTATTAATAACATTTTATATTAGTGTGGTACATTTGTTACAACTGATGAACAAATATTGATTCATTGCTACTAACCATGGTCTATAGTTTACATTATGGTTTACACTTTGTACCATACAATTTTAGAGGTTTTGACAAAATGTATAATGGCTTGTATCCGTCATTGCAATATCATGCAGAACAATTCCAAAGCCCTAAAAATGCCCTATGTTCCAGTTACTCTTCCTACCCCCTCCCCTCAGAATCTCTGGTAACCATTATCTTTATATCAATGTTACAAGTTCTCCATTACTACAATAATAAGTCTACTTTGGTCCATGCTTGCATTCCCCCCTTATGTTTGTTTATTCCTCAATCTTGAGGATTTTGGGGTGGTGATGTCTGTTCTGCTTCAGATTGAGAGGGGGCTTAGATCTTATGGGGCAGATGAAAGGAACTGTTTTGCCTGCAGTTGTAGATACTCTGTTTTTGGGGGATGGGTGTTGTCCATCATCATCAATTTGTTAGTTGTCCTGGATGAGTCCAATGAACTGGAGAGTAGGTGTTGACAGCAACTCTACTGGGATTCAGGGCTCAACCGGCATATAAGCAGACCAAAGATTTAAGTCTCTGGGGCATATGTTTGGATATTGTGCTAATTTTAAGTTAAACTAAAAGGAATAGAAGAATCTTGTGTAGGGAAGTTATAAATGAGTATAACTCTGCTACATTGGGGGAAATAGGTTAACGTATATTCCAAATAAGGCCCACTGATAGGGTGTTGATTTCATGGGGTTGTTTGCCTTGCCTATAGTGTCCAGATGTCTCCAGAGCCCTGGGAGCACCCCTTCTTGAGGATTTGTTTACTGTGGCAGTTAGTGAGATCCGCCTGAGATGTGCATAAGCGTAACCTATGGAATGACCTCCTGATTCACTTTGAAATCTCTTACCCATAAAAACTCTTTTGTTTAATTTTCCCCCTTTTGGTCAAGGTCTTTTTCCAAATGCATCACTAGTTGGTGCTTGATAATCCCTCAGGGCTGGGGAGGCTCATCCCTGGGAGCCAAGTCCCATGCCAGAGGGAAGGTAGTGAGTTTATTTGCTGAATTTGACTTAGAGAGAGTCCACATTTGAGTAACAAGGAGGTTTTCAGGACATAACTCTTAGGCAATACATACTATTAGGCTAAGTTTCAATTTTACAAGAATAAGGTTTATAAGTACAAGCATTAATGTTGAGGATTTGGTGTATTGGTCTGTTTTCTTTTATTAGGCACTGCCTATGTATTCTAGAGATTCTTGCCACTCTATAAGAGAAGGTAGCAGGACTCCCCAGGATGGGAATTAAATATTTTTTTGGTTATTATGTGGCTCTCCACTCAGTGAGATACCAGCCTATGTCCACATGAACACATTCATATTCCATGGATGCATGCCCCAGGTGCACACATCCCACATATCCCACCAGCACGGACACCCTGCACGAATGATCCTCCCCTGCTGTTACAGTTGGTCAGTTTGATGTAATTATGAATTCCAAAAATATAATTGGATCATGCTTGTAAACTGATCTGTTAATCTGGGCATGATTAAGTTATGATTAGAGCATTGACTGGCCATGTCAGTAGGGCATTGAGCCCCACCCCTTGGTGGGTGGGGAATCAAATATAAAAGGCAAGGCAAAGAACAGAGTTCAAGCGGTTTTTGAGAAGCAGTTTTGATGTTGGAAAGAAGGCCCCAGGAGAAGAGAAGCGAGCTGTTCGCCTGATCCTTGTGGAGGAAACAGGAGCTAAGCCCGGAGAGAAACACAGCCCCAAGAAGAGAGGAACCCAAGAAGCCTGAACCCTGGTAAACGCTGGCAGCTGTCTTGCTCTAACACATGGCAATGGACTGTGGTGAGAAAAGAAACTTAACGCTTTATGGCCTGGTATCTGTGGACTTCTACCCCAAATAAATACCCTTTATAAAGACCAACTTATTTTTGGTATTTCACATTAGCACCCCTTTGGCTAATACACCTGCCAAATGAACACTCCCACAATTGTATGTCAACCACAGACCTCGACCTCCCCAGAGTTCACCTGTTCCTTCCTCCAGCCTTCCCTCCAACTCCATGGTTAACCCAACCCACCCCCCCCAACCCCGCTTACACTCTCATTCCAGCATCATCAACCTTTTGATGTATGGCATATGTGTACTATTTAGGATCTGAAAAATGCAAAATAATGACAAAATGAAAAGTGAAATCACTATAGGGAGATAATCATAGTATATAATTAAAATAGGAAATATAAAAATAAGACTAAAAAGTTTTCATTACAATAATATATCTATATTCACATATTTTACTTCACACATATATTTGAATTTATATATACACAAATACATACATAAATGAATTTGCATAAAATAGTACATCTTCCTAAATGTTTTGCAATGATTTAAAGTCTTTTATATGGTGGACTAATAATCTATTTGGAGAGCAAATGGATGAGTCTTATGCATTTGTAAGTTTCAGACAAGCTTCCCACTCCTGTTGGGTATGTTCCTTGCTTATCTACCTCTACAGTCCAGCTGGTAGGTATTCAGGAAATTTAAAAGTCAGTTAAAAAACCTATATAAGATGTGAACTGTGGTCTATGGTTGGTGGCAAGGCCCCAGGATGTGTAAGTCCATTGAGGGTGGTGGGCCACACTTGTGGGAGATGTTTGTGTGGGGTGGTGGGAGGTGTGGGAGGTGGGCAACATGGGAATCCCAGGGGGTTCCATGTAATATTTTCAGTAATCTAAGCACCTCTTAAAATATATTTATATATATATATAAATAACATTTTTGTAAGCAAATGCACATATATGCATATATATTTATATATCGTTTTACAAATAGTGATACGTATTGTGAAATTTTTTATTTTTACCCACAATAAAAAAAATAATAATAATGAAAAAAAAAAACCTATATAAGCAGAACATTATTAGGAAAAGAGATCTTCCAACAAAATCATGAAGTATGTACAAAGTATTTTTGAGTGATCTACCAGTATTTTGAATTAAATATCCCTATATTTCTCAGAAGAGACATTGTTTCTCCCATGACAATTGATAGCTAAGAGTTCAAACTTTAATTTCATGTAATATTTTGTGTTTTAGTGGTCATTTTATCAGCAAATCCAGATTATTTTTTACCAGTTTGACAATAAAAGAGAGATTTTTTATAGTTTATAAAATTTTTACCCTTACTTTACAAACACACTTTACATTGGGGTCTTATACTGTCAACTGCTAATTAGAATATGATTGAATTCTAACTTTTTGTCTTCATTCTACTCAGAAATGTTAGCAATTTCTATATTGTTTATCTCTATAATAAAACAATATTGAAAATAATACAAGAGCATTACATTTCTTTGCAAGAAGTTTTTGTTTATAAAAATTCCCTGTTAAGAAGCACATAATGTGAAATTTTGAAAGATCTTTAAGATTTCAAACATTTCCCATCTTACTTTATTGCCAGAACAACTTTAACATTGTACTCCCTGTCAAAACACAGAATTGCTACTCTACAGCTAGAGATACCATGCCTCATTCTAATTCAGGATTCTGAAGTTTCTCAACTAGTATACAGCAAATTGGTTATAGTCTTAGCAGATGAGATCCATTGTTCAGCTCTCATTACAAATAGATGGGACCTAACATAGCCAAGACACCTGTAACCTCAGGCTACAAACAGCCTTCGAAGCTATAGCAGTTTGCTGTACAAATATTATCAATCTGTGCAGACAGCATCTTGAAAAGGTTTGGAAGGACTACTTTAAACTGATAGTTCTTAAGGTCTTTGAACTCTGAGGTCCACTTATAGGTTATCCCCAAGGAGGTTTAAAATACAAGTAACACCAGTATCTCTAACGTATTTGCATTTTACATATTGACCCTCAATAATATTTACTAAAGCAAATGCACAACCAGATTTTTTTTAATGTCTAACTTAAAATCTCCCAGGACTCCTTATCCCACAGAAGATAAATTGAAACTCTTTATCATATAAGAGTGTATAAGACCCTTCATGATTCTACTCCAGCTTAGCTTTACAGACACCTTCCAGAAATTCACCCTGTGTTTGAATTATATTGAACCGCTAACATTTCATTAAAAAATCATATTCTTTTTGTCTTTGCTGTTCCATTACAATTGCCAAAATGTTCTGCTTTCCTTTGTTGACCTAACAAATTCTTACATATCATTCAGGATTCATGTAAACATAATTATCACTGCAAAGGCACTCTCAGGAGCAACCACAACTACCCCACTCTCCACACACATTTCCTGTCACATTTCTTATCTTCATATTCCTAGGAAAGTCTAAGAGCTCAGAGAACCATATATAAAATTTTAACTGATGTTAAAAGTATCAGTTGATAAACTACTGTCCCCATTAGAGGGTGAACTCCTGAGCAGGGAGTATGTGTAGTTCATTTCTCTCCAGTGCCAGTAGCAAAGTTCACAGTAAACCATGGGATAGTGGTCATTTTTCATTTTATTTGTCTCATACTCCCCTCCTTTCAGTCAACAGCACCACCATTCTTACTCCCCTCCCTTTCAAACACTTGGTCTTAATGGGAGCTGCCATTTTCTTTCACTTGTCTGCTTTCATGGCCACAGGATTTAGTTTTCAAGGATTGCCTTCCTGAGTCTCTTCCAGAATATAAATATTGGTAAATTAGGGTCTTTCCTTTCTGTTTAAACTAGTAAGACATGATCCAGAAAGCTACTGGCAGTCATGGGTTCAGAGAGAAAGATACTCTCTGAGGATGAAGCATGATGAAAGAATCAGAAATGAGTGAGGGAGAAGATGGCATTCCAGTCCCTGGTTTGAGGTTTCAGCTTAAGGTTGGATTTCTATCACTTACAACCTAAAATGCTAAGTGACAGTGAAGAAACTCAACAAATATAAGTTGAATGGCAGAGAGAAGGGAGGGAGGGAGGGAGGAAGGAAGGGAGGAAGGGAGGGAGAAAGGGAGGGAGGGAGGGAGGGAGGGAGAAAGGGAGGGAGGGAGGGAGGGAGGGAGGTGGGAAGGGAGGGAGGAAGGAAGAGAAATAAAGCTAAATGGGTCAGGAAATCCTTTCAATCTCACTCCAGGATTCAAAAGTTTGAGAACTTCTAATCAGGGTTATTAGTGTTGGGTAGCAATCATGTGTCAAACCTACAGGATGGAATTTCAAAAAAAGGTAATGAGCACAAGAATCTACTATATAAATCATAAAACAACAGAAGAGGATTTTAAAACTCCTTGGTAAGAGAGCTACAAACTTCTCTAATTGTTTATAAACTCAGAAGTCTTACAGAATTAGAAACAAAAAGACTGGAGAAGGTGGCTATATTAATTTGGCTACTAGTTTACAAAAGTTTGTGGCATTATGAGATTGCAAATACTCTTCTCTAAACTGACCAACAATTAAAAATATTAAAAGGTTAATACAAAAGACTCTTAGAGTCTGAAGAGTATTTTGCAGTTCTGAGAAATATAAAGAATTATTCTATATTGATTTTTTGAAATTTTAGAGTCTAGCATATATAGGTTTTTAAAAATCTATAAATAGTACTGACCTGTCTATACTTTGTTTAAAAAAAAACTATACTCTTTAAGTATCGATCCTTCAAATTGACAACCCATTATATTTTATCATTATATAATATGCACTAAGAATAATATGCTAAATGCTGGCTGGAAAGTGCAGATCCAAAGTAATTTTTCAAATGGAAATTAATTCAACAGTCTAGGGAAATACTATCACAAAACAATGCCCTACTGAATCTCATTAAATCAATTTGGAAAGGCATATGGGTGGAAAGGTAAAAATAAATCAATAAGATTAAAAAGGAAGTATATTGCTTTTAAAAGAAGAGAGAGCAGAGTTAAAGTATCTGGTTGCTAAGTGGCAGGCTTTTAAGTAAGAAGTATTTGTCTTCTTTATAGGATAAGGCAGTCTCAAGGACTAGAGCAAAATACTGTTTGCATACGGTCCAATTTATACAAACTACATTTCCCTCAATAAGACCTTACTCCATCTTTAAAGAGGGAGAGGAGCCTTCACTGGAGGAGCTCGTTGCCTAGCAACAAGATGCTAAGAAGGTGAGCAGTGTCCTCCCCAGAAAGCGCTCTCTCTTTCTCTCTTCCCCTACAGCACTGCAGTGACCTCCAGCACAGACTGTTGCCCTTGAGAAGACCACCTTAACAACCAGAAAGCTACAGAATAGTTTTGCTAGGATCACTGCAAAGCCTAAGTATCTTCTTTTGTTTTTAAACAGATATATATTGCTCACTCATCTGTACTTCATACTGCGCAAAGGATTTTCACACACAAACATGCTTTTATTCCCGATAACCCCCTGGCTCTTGCATCCATGTTGTGTCGTCTGACTGACTTCCTGGCTAGCCAAGACCTAAATTCTGTTCTGTCTTACATGAGAGTGCAAAGAGTTTGCTGAGAAAAATTTATCTCCATCATCTTTGCTGTGGCCTCACATGTTACACCCCCATCCCTACCCTGCACTCAGCAGTGTAGCAAATCTTCTTTTATCCTCTTCTCCACAATTTGAAATAGTCTTCTCCTCCTACCCCTCACTCCCACCTCCTTGATAAATGTTCTAAGCATTTATTCTTTTCTCTTTTTAATTGGACCCCTACCAAGTACACAGTGCTAGATGCTGGAGATACAATTAAGAGCCAGGCACAGTCCCCTTAGGAGCTCATAGGGCGCCATGGGAGTATAGAGGAAAGGCACATAATGACCAGAAAATCAAGGAGCACCAGGGAGGGTGGCCTGGAGATGACACCTCTACCCTTACGCCTGAAAAGCCTGCAAAAGTTAGTCTGGCAAAAGGGTGGGAGTTGTTGTGAAGGTGGGGTGGGATAAGGGTGGGGACAAGGACATTCTGGCAGAGAGAACAAAGGCATTGTCATGGGATCTGGAGCTGAGGCCTGGGGAATATGTTACCTTCTGTCCTGGTGATTTAATATTCATAACTGTTCAATTATGAGTTAAACTGACTCAATAACTTTTTATTGCATCCTAAAATACAGCCAAAGACAGTTCACAAGTGTAACATAAAAGCTGTTGCATTTCACCAATCTTTTATTCAACCTACAGTTAATCAGAATGTGCCTCCTTATGTATCAAAACAGGACATCAGGACATCAGAGCATAGACTTCTTTCAAATACATTATTCTTAATGACTTAGAACAATATAATGAAGTATTATTAAATAAACCTTTTGTTTAAATTGTAACTACCTGAGAAAAATAGGAAATGTTTTCTGAGAAAACTAGATCTAACTCTTGCAAATGCCTGAACACTTACCTCCTCTTAGACGTAGGACTGATTTTTCTTTAAAGTAGCACAGTAGACAGAACCAATCGACTAGGCTTGTTTAAAAAGATGAAACATGATTTAAATTTTGAAGGGATGTTTCTGAAAACACTAGGCCTAAAATAGAGCTTCAGTCTCCTCTAATTACCTATTCAGGACCATCTTCGCTGCCTCTCTGCTGCCCTCATGCGGATTAATAGAGAATAGCAGGACATAAAATCCTGTCTAAATCTGCCATGTCTTCAGCTGAACTAAGAGAAGATGGGAGGCATGACGTGACAAGTACACGCCTTTCTCACTGATTCCAGGAGTCAGGATTTGTTGTGACTCAATCACTGTGCATATAGGTTTCTATTGACTAATATTTTCATGATGATTCAGAGAGGAGAGTATTTCCAATATCAGAAGAGTGCTTAAAAAGCATATTTAGGCAATAGAAAGAATGAAGAAACAAGATTTAATTGGCTAATTAAGGCTCCAACTTGTTCAATTACAAAACAATTATTGCTCAGCCAGGAACTAAACCCTACTGTTGTTTTTTTGTTTTTTGTTTTCCACCTTAGAAATATTACGCCATTCTTTGCAAGTGGAATATTGTACATCAGGGACTTCATCTAAATCTCCTAGTCAATTAAAGCTAAATATACTTATTTCCTTTTAAAAAATATATCCATTTTTGCCAAGTTGTATTCCATACCAAAGGTGAAAGAAAATTCCCATTTGGGGGCCAGCTTTTCTAGAGTGGCTTTCAAACAAATGTGCCAATTCTTTCTTCTTTATTCTGTACTTTGGAGATCATGGGGCTTCTCATAGACTCTTATATTATGCCTCGGCAGATGATTCACAAATGGATCCCCAGCTTCACTTGGATCCTAGACATTAAGCTTTGAATGGCTCACTACAGTCTCTAAATAAAAACATAATTCCTCCTGTCCCCAAATATGCTTCTTCCTAATTTTCCTATTTTCTGAAGTTTCATTATTTTTCCAGGCTTAACATCTGACAGTTATTTTTGAGTCCCCTTTCCTCTTTATTCACTTGTCAATGCCAAAAACTCTGCCTTAGACTTAGAGAATTGTTGGCAGTTCCTGGTGAAAAGTAGTCCTTTATAAAAATTTGTACAATGGTTGGGTGGGTGATTGGATAGAAAGATAGATATTAGACACAATCACAATTTTGAAAAATACTAAGAAGATAAGTATGCCATAATGGAGATGGACTCTAATGCAGGATAGGGGCTCCAGGAGGGATAGGTTTTCATGATAAAGTGATTTTTAAGCTAATGTCTAAAAGACAAGAAATTGTTAATCAGGTGAAATGCAGGAGGAAACTATTCAGTTAGAGGGGATGTTTCTCTGCTCTGATTCATACATTCAGGTCAACTGCCTATTCCTCACAGAGGCTGAAACAATAAACTCCATATGGAGAGCTCCAACATACCCCACCCCCACCAGGTAACCAGATCCATCAACTTCAACATTTTGCCACTTTTACTGTTTCCTTCCTTCCTTCCTTCCTTCCTTCCTTCCTTCCTTCCTTCCTTC